>CM076578.1:889142126-889219681 GCA_034641835.2 Pinus albicaulis
GACTTGCTCTGCTACTCCAAAGGTGGTGGTTGATCGAAGAGTCAAAATCACTGGCTCTGTGGAGAGGAAGATCATCATTAATGCTCTCAATTCCGGGGCCAAAGTCTTCATCGTAAGTTAAAATGTACTGCAATATTCGTTCACAGATTGATAACTGGATTTGTTGTACAACATGGCTTTCATTGGTTCTGTCTGAAAAATAAATGCAAAATTTGTTAATGGTTCAATGACTGGATTTGCTGTACTTGGAGACCCCAATTTTGGGGGTGCTTTGGCCTCCATTAAGAGTCTTGTCACAAACCAGGCCATTCAAAATCAGCCCACCTCAATGGGTGTTCCTTCTACGGAGCAAAATATTTCTTACCCAAAATATGATGGTTCTCAAGGTGGTCCCCATTCTCATGAAGGAGGAGGTGTACTGGAAGGTGCTCTGAGGGAACACTCATGCTCTACTTTTGTTGATAATTTGGAACAATCGAAGGAGAAGCAGAAAAGGAAAAAGCTGAAGTGGTTACACCTCCAGTTAGACTTGCTTGATATGTCCGAACTTTAGATTTGAGTTATATTTGTTTTTGTTTATTATATTACATTGAACTATACCCATAATGATATACAACACTAAATCAAAGTTTGAGTATACAGGCTACCCCTTCTTGCATTGTACAGGTGAACCAGCATATCTCCCTTGGCTCCAATCTTAAGAGAATCTGCCCCTTTCTTGAAAACTGCAATATTGGCTGAAATCTGGACTATCAGCTGTAATTTCATCCAAAAGAAATGGGTTACTCTTTCTATGAAATTGGCCTTTTCTAAAAGCAGAAATGCCAGACTATTTTATGTTGTCCAAAAGGTCTCTACCTGCCTGTCTGACCATCCATCTGCCTGTGTTTTTTCCTTTTTGATCGTGGCAGTGACTTGATCGTTGTACTGTTCTATTGCATTTGCTGAAAAATTTAATGGAATTTCTTCACTTTTAAAAAAGCTGTGATACCAACCTTTTTCCTTAAATAGAGGATGGCTTTCACTCCTATGGTGTCCCAAACACTTCTTTCTACCAGACTTTCATTTGTCTGATCTATTGCCTTTCTGAATATTATCATAGCCAGATTGATCTGTAATTCTATTGCATGTGCTTTAAAAATGTTTAATGAAGATCCTAACGCTTGCTAAAGAAAATGCTTTTCACTTTTATGGCGTCTCAAACACTTCTTCCTACGTGACCTTCCATCTGTCTGATTTTTTGTCTCTAGGATTATTATCATAGCCAGATTGATATGTTGTTCTGTTACCTTTGCGTTAAAAAAATAATGAAGATCCTAACATTTTCATCAAAGCTGTAATTTCCCCTAAATGAAATGGATTAGTCTTCCATTAAAAGTCACATGAACGTAACCTTAGTTAAAAAAAATGCTTGACAACCTTATGGTGTCCTATATATCCTCCTGTCTAACCATCCATCTGTTAGAGATGTTATCTTTTGAATATTGTCATAGTTCAATTGATGTGTTGTCTTTTCTATAAAAAGAAATGCCTGTACATCTTATGGCATCTCAAATGCCTGTACTTGCCTGTCTGACCTTCCATCTGTTTTAGTTTTCGGCTTTTACAATATTTTCATAGCCCATCTGATCTGATGCTCCATTTCATGTGCCTAAAAATATAATGGAAAATCCTAATTCTTCCTTTTTGAATTATTCTTTTATTTGTTTATCTATTTTTTCTTTCATTCACACTGTCAGAGTGTAAAAAAGTCGAGCTGATTTACTGCATTGTTACCTTATGGTCCAGAATCTTTATTTTTAAGTTTTAATATATGTTCTTGAGCTTTTCAGTTATTAATACAATCTCTTCTTCACTTTTTATAATTGCTCCATTCATTGTCATATTTGAATATACTTTGAAATTTGAGTTTTATTTTTAATTTCATTGGACAAACTGTTATGCATATCCTGTATATGTTCTCAAATTGAGTTGGCATTTTGAAAATTTCATTACCTGATTGTTATACTGGGCTCGCATACTATCACAAATCCAATTTTCTGTTAGATGGGTTTATATCCTAGTTTTTCCATTATATAATTGTTCTCATATATTTGCAACTTGCAAGTACTACGACAATCAATGGATTAATAGCCTTTTCTTTTTTTAAATTGTCATTCCCTGCTGGTCTCTTGAGGGAAAAATTTGGTTGAAAGTGAACTGTTTGATTTGAATTTTGTTGAGCTGACGAATTATACTTGTATCTGTGCAGTGCATCAAAAATTGATGAGAATGGCATGTGATCAACACAATGGCAGTGTTGAACAATTTATCATTGCCACCTTGGATGCTTCAGAAGTAGCTAGAATGTCTGGGAAGAAAGCAGTGATGAAAAAACCCACTCTCTAAAAGAGGAAGCAGACTAGGTTAGTGATTTGGCTATGTTGTGTTTAGTCATTTTCCTTTTTGGAATGCAATTTGGAACAAATTAGGCTGTAGCGTCTGAGTAATTTAGGTCGTCCAAGACCCATTTTACTAGTATGTTTAAGCTGTGAATGCTTCTCAAATCTCATGTGATTCCATGGAATTTGAACATGTAAATATTCAATCTCTGAAAAGTGCCATAGTCGCAACAGTAACTTCTGGAATTTTGATTCTATTATTGGGTAATTAGGAATAGGGATACGATGCAAAAAACTAATTTTTATTGATAGGAGGAAACTAATGGGTTTTTGATTTTTCCATACAGGCATGTGTTAATGTTGCCTTCTGCTTGAAAATATGATTGATTCTAACTTGTTTTGTCTAACAAGTTTATGATTTGAGAGAGATTTGAACAGATGAAAGTAAGTGAAACCCAGAAATGCATTAAAATTTAATATATCCTTCTGTTCAAAAAAGATGGTTGGTCCTAACTGGTTTTATCTGACAAGTTTATGATTTCACGAAGGTTTGAACTTTGAACAGATGAAAGGAATGAAACCCAGGAACTTGCAATGGCATTCAGAATTTCAGATTGCTTGCCGCATCAACATCGGGATCAGGAGTAACATCAGATTTCTTGCCAATTCCATGGCAGGACATGAAAATGTCACAAATAGAGAAGGTAGCGAGTTGTGAAGAAGAGAATCTACAAATTCTTGGCTTTGCGAATAAATATGATGACGCCTGTACAGTTCAGTTCAATGCCACATTTTTTCCCATATTGTTCAGATGCTCGAAGAACAAAGAAGATGTTTTCTCTGAATGAAAAAGTGCATGACTGTTCAGAGTGCGGGAAAAGGTTTGCCACACCAAGCAGCTCGGAATGAGCATAGGTAAATCATACGGAGCCTTTTCACTTCTATTCTAAGATATGAAATTTTTCATTCAGGACTCGCTGTTAAATTCACTTCGCTTGGGGTGGTAGGTGCAATAAGGTTACCATTGACCTTTGAGGGATGATTAAAACATCTTTTGCTTGGGGACTATATATTTCTTCAAATACTAAAGCAAAGGCAGATGCGTGGTGGCAAGGACTAAACATTTCCCAAGATATGGGTCCCCATTCAACTGCATGATGATTGTCAATCCAAAAATATCCTTCCTATATTTGTTTCTGGAGACTCCATGATTATCGATCCAAAAATTCCTCTCTATATTTTTTCCCCTGAACTGCAACAGTAATGTCCATGGGTACAACTAAACTATGCTTTTGCTAACAAAACCAAATCATTTTTTTAAAGTAATTCTATCCTAAGCCGTTGTGATTAGGTGATTTATTCTGCTAAATTTGTCCAAGATATGCACTTAGGCCCAACCATGAGCAGCCTGCTTATGTAGTTGTGCAGTCAAAAGTAGTGAACGTACCTATAATGAGATCTGAATTTTGTTAGGGGATTTATTCTACCAGCTTTTCCTGGGTTGCAATTAGCTCAGCAAGAAGCAGCTTGCTTATGCATGTGTGCTGCTCACAAGGTAACATGCCTATAATGAGTTTTGTACTTGAACTTTGTCGGTAACTAATAATGACCCTGTTGATAGGGCCAACAGAAAAGTATTAGTGGAAAATATATCTTTGCAGCCTCTCTTATTGGATATAAAAGAGGCACTGTCCTCCTTTGAATGGCTTTCATTTCAGCATATTCTCAGAGAGCTAAACTCCCAAGCTGACGAGCTATCTAAAGAAGTTGTGCTAATCATACATTTCCTTAGATGTGCCCAACTCGGAGATATAAGCAACCAAGCGCTTATGAATGGAATCCCTGATGATCTTCTTCGCCTTCACTCCCCCTCTCTTGCACTTTGTTTTAGTGGCAGCCAATACATTTGATGGAGGTTCAGTGATCTTTCCCTACACATAATCCATAACATCTTGTTCCGCCAATGTAAGATCCGATGACAATTTCCAAGCATGATAATCAGACTTATGATTCAGCTTGTCATCATATTTGAAGAATAATGAGGAAGCCATTGACCCTGGTCCTTGTCTATTCAACTTTTAGTGATTTCTCTTCTTACTCTTGCTTGGTATTTGTCTTCACCTCAGCGTTGATACTATGTTAATTTTAGTTAACCATGGTATGTTCTATGCTTCGATCAATTTACTTAAATCTTTCTTATTAGTCGAATTCAATTTCCAAATATACAATCACATAAACATTGACAGTGAATGCTGATAGAACATAAATAAATTGACAGAAGATAAGTCCAGACAATATACACAAATATTTGGCAGATGTCAGGGAAAAACCCCAATGTGGGGAAACCCTATGATCAAATCTTCTTATTATTCTTCAAATTCAGCAGAGAGAGAAAGTACAATTTACAATAGTCAACAGGATGCCCTAGCCAGCAAAGTCAATGCTGGTCAAACTAGCAAATCAGCGTCCAATGAAGCTTGGTCAAACTCGACCTCCAATCACAGTCAAACACAAACCAAAGTAGTCATGAAATCTGGTTAGCGCAATGGTCAAGGTTTGCAGTCAAATCAAGAGTCAAACTTGTGGTCAACAACAGTCAAAGTCACTTCTCGATTTCCGTGCCTCCAGTTGCGACCTCTCAATATCGGAATTCTGACCCAAAATCGAAGTCAAATCACAAATGTTGACCCAAAGTCAACGTTGGTCAATGTTGTCTAGAAAAACCCTAAACCAGTCTGAAATCTTTTGTTGTTGTTACACTTGTGGAGGAGAGAGAAAGCCTCTTAGGCTTGTTCGAACCAATCAGATGAGAGAGATGTGTGAGATGAGATGATGATGAAATTTTTATATCCATGATTGAGGGGGTGTGACACAACTTTTGGGGCTTGTGAGCCTACATAACAAATCTGGCCGACCTTGACAAATTGCATGTGTGGAAAATGAATTCAAAATCCAACTTTTGCTCATCCAAATAAGATGATCTTTAGATCAATATTGCACCTCTCTGAAAGAGGAATCCAACAAAAATATCATCTCCATCATATGAAAAATGCAATATGGAGTTTGAAACTATATGTTTTATTTTACGGAATGGATCAGGGTCTTTGAATAGACCCTACTTGGGATGCAACATGTATATCACTCATGAATATAAAGATTGTTCTTCTCTTGGAAAAGAAAACTAATATTGAATATAAAGATTGCTTGTCTCTTGGAAAAATAACTAATAATGGCCTTGCTTTACCAACCAACCAAATACTACTAGCAAGTAAAACTGGTTATATGAAGGGGTTTCATTGAAATTGTTTTTTCCAGTGTTGAAATGCTTGCCATGTTTTAAATATTTAATTGCTTGGAAACTTTTTCAAATAACATAACACAGAGTAATGCCAATGTGCACAATTGCAAGTCAACGTATGCCATCACCACTGAAGAAATACAATACACAACATTACACAATTAGAAATTGATGTTTGCAGTACCAAGAAAGCTCGCAAGTTGAGTTTATGGCAGAATGTTGTGAAACAAAGTCATTGACAATTTTACCCGTAACTGTTTTCTACCATAAACATCCGGACAAAGTTCCGTGTCTGCAAAACTTTGATAGCCTATTACAAAAACAAGATAGCATTAATAAATTCTTTGAACCTTTTAAATAGGAAATTTAACATGTGTCCTATGAATAGGCCAATCTTAGATGCATCTTTCCATGAACATAATGAGATAATTAGGTCTTTGGAGTTTAGCTCTTGTTGCTATTTATGGAAAAAATAAACGATGCACTAATGTTAAGGTAAACATCGTTTCATATAGAAAAAGGCAAGGAAGCATGGATAACATTTATGAAGGGAAATGATTAAATATCCTTGATCATCTGCAGTAAAATTTCATTCCATGTATCTATTGGGTCAGGCAAGCACCAATGCAGGGAGGCAGTTGGAACAGGCTGTTTGCATATGCTCTTTGATATAAAATTAGTCACTGTATTTTCCTGGATGCTCGTCTGGCCTAAGTAGAGTATAGACTGTAGTATGTTATATAAACCAACTCTGCAATTGAGCTATTGGGAGCCTCTTCCTTCGTTCCATACTTGAGCTCACACACAACTAACTTGTGCATATGTTTCTCAACATTGTGGAGCTTTACCTCATCCTTTTTGTAGGGCACTGTCCTATTGCATGTGACTCCTGAGTTCCATTGGCCATTTTGAAAATGGTCTACAATGAAAATTTGCAGGAAGGCAATGCCTTTGAATACTGGTAGTAAGCGGATCTCGGATCCCTTTGAGTGCAACTTGAATAACATGTCTAAAGGAAAAATAGAAGCCCAACTGCACGACTTTAATTTCTTAATAATTGTGACAACCCATTACCTTATTTTTCATAATATGGACACCCGATTTTAGAAACCGCTAGCTTGAGGATAGAATGATGGCATCCATATTTGGTAGCAAAGTCACCCACTCTGGGTTAAAAACATACAAATGTATCTTGATTCCTCCTTGAGGGGCAACCTTAAACTCTGCTTCCGTGTTTTTTACCAGATATGGTGTCCAAGAACCATAAATGTAAAGTTATATGATGCAAAATATCAGTGCACATTTACATTAGCTTCATCTTTATATGTGGTTTTAGGATGTTCTACTTGCACAGATTGAATACATTTTCAATTAGACATCAAAGCCAAGAAAACCATATAAATGGAAATACAACCTTCCTGTGTCGTAATGGGTTGTTTTGACAAGAAAACATACACAATAGAGTTTGCATATGATTACGAGCTACATAATTGTCCACAAAATCCCACACTTGAATCAGTGGTTTATGAAAGCCCTGTTGGAAATGTAACTAGTTTCGGTCTTCATAATTGTTGTTGTACTTATTTCAATATGTATCTTATGTAACAAACAAATGAAGAAAAGAACAAATTATTATTATAAAGCATGGGTTTCATGCTCATTATTGATGGTCTTCATAAATATGAAATGTACTCTTGATTCTCGTATATTGTAAAAAGAAAAGAAATTTTATTATTGTTAGTTTGTAGCATGGGTTTCATGCTCAAGATCAATTTATTTATAGATCAAACATCCATTGAGTGCTTCTAGGGCTTTGTCATAAAGTCTAAGAGTCAAAGAAGTCATTGTCACATATAAAGACCCTATTGGGCATGCTATATGATGTATCATGTAAAATAAATTTTTGTAAGTCATAAAAGTGTGATACGACTTCCTCCAAGACCAAGTCATCTTGCACAAGAGAAGTTGGCCTACAAGCAGTGAAGCCGGTCTCATGAACATCTGTTTGACCACCATGAAAAAGGCTATATATAAGAGCTTGGCCTCATTTGAAAAGGGCATCCAATCAAGTTCGATTACCCAGAAGAAGAAGTCTAATAGCCAACGAAAAAGAGGAGAAACCAAGGAAGGAAAATCAAAGTGATAAGGGATTGTTTTAGGGCTGAATCTTCACATGTGTGAGAAAATTAGGGCATACTATTGTTGCAGCAAGATCGAATTAAAGCCACATCAAGGAGCTGAATCAAGTGTAAAAAATAGATCAATTTGCAAGCCGAGTTGCCAAGAGGAGAATCAAGCCAAGCGAAGGAGTAAAAGATCATAATTCTACCCTAAAATCCTCACACGTGTGAAATTGCAGGAATTGCAGGTAGACTGAAAAGTGTAGTATTGAAGCAGTGACCAAAATTTGAAGTGAGGAAGTAAGCTTGACTAGTGTTGACTTTGTGAGAAGCAGATTCATCAAAAGGAGGTTTGACTTGGTCTTGGAGGAGTTTTGGTATTGGGTCTTTAGTCTTGGAATTTGTCATTTGAAGATTCTATAAGAAGAGAAGAATTCTTGTGGGTTTTCCTTTCAAGAGGAGAGGTTTTGGCCATGGCTAACATCCTACAGTTTGTGGCCTTTTGTCTCATTGATCTTCATTGTTTTGGTAGCTGTTTCATGATTACAAAACACAATAATATTCAAATGAAAGAAGAAGCTAATAACAAGTACATCAAGTTAAGGAACATCACAAATAGTTATCAAAGTAGAGAAATTACCTAATCTAGTTGCCTCCAGATTTCTCAACATGGTATCAGAGCTAAGGTGACTAAAACTAGAAGAAGGCAGCTTGAAGATCATACATTTGAAGAGGGATACACAAGGGCCTCACTCAAAGAGATCATCAAGGAGAACTAAGAAGCATTAAGAAGGACCATCTGTCCCATCACAAGGATCACATCATCTATAAGGAACACAATTTTGAAGAAGAAGAAGACCTAAAGGACTCGACCTCCACTCAAAGAAAGGACTCTACATTTTGAAGCACCATGAGAAGCCTCCACATTCTACATTAGGTTTCAAATATAGGCTATATAGCTTGGATGCTAACTGCTAGGTCTGTTGGTTGGGGTGAAGGCTCAAAGCTGGTATAGAGTATAAGGTTTGTGCTGTCCAGTTACTCGAAGTGTCTACATTTGTATGGAGTGCTAGGTGTTGTGAAGAGTATTGGTTGTATATAATAGTTTCTTTTACTTGGAATACCTGCTTCGGAGTACAACTAGGTATGTCCTCACTACTGGGTGAACCCATAGCTCACACTTGGGTCACGTGTTTTCATCCCCAGTGATGTTTTGTAAAGTGATGTTTCGATGTCTTGCTTTTCCCACTCAATAGAAAGCCATTCCCCGCAACATAGTCGTGCAAAACCCAAGTGCCAAACAAGTTCATCGACCCTCCCAAGCAAGTGCTTAAGTGACTGCTCGTAAAAACACATGCTAACGTACGTACATACCATCGGAACATCCCTATCATATGGACATACTGAATCGTACCGACAACATATCGTAACATGATGGAAAAATCCAAGCATACATGTTATTGTATAATAGAATAACGCACCAAGCTCGAACGTGCCGGGATCCCCCTTTCAACCTTCGTGTCTCCCGTTGGACCTAAAGCCTGCTTATCTTTATGGCTTAGCCCTACAAGTCCATCAACTATCTTGATGGCGTTTGTTTATAGATTATGGGTGGTGAACTATAGCGGTATGGATATTCTATCCGTAGGTGTGGTCGTGAACTACTCAATTTGTTATGTAGTTGGAGATGCAAGACATAGATCTAAATATGGTACGCAAATCGCACGTAATGATCACTTAGGAAAACACTGATATACCTATTGTTATTAGGGAGATTTAGTGGCGCCATTTAACTTAACCAAATGCAAGTGGAAAACCACGATAGAAGATGTAATGTCTAATGTACTCTTAACCTTCCAATTCTTGCTTTTCCTTGTGGGAAACGCAAAGGAACCGAACTGTACTCATGGAGCTGCTTATTATAAATAGTCCCCCTTCGTTACGCTTCAGCCCATAGAACAAGTGAGATACCATCCATAGTCGTGAACTTGTCCATCTTCTGCTGGTCCTTTTTTTTGCTGGGGAAAAAGGAACACACTAAGGTGATTCGCCTTAGTAATAGTAAAGGGGAAGCAAACAAAGGAACTAACTATGCCAAAGGTAAATGTCCCTTAGCTTATTAAGACATAGAGGTGATGCAGAAGGAGCGAGAGGGGTTGGAACATAGACATATATAAAAGAAAAGCACATGAAAGGCTGCCTTTATGTATTGATAGAATACCTACATCCGTTAGGGCAAGTAGTTGGTGTTTCATCTAGCTTGGTTACGACTAATGGGACTTAACCAAAACCGTGCTTTCCTTCCTGTGTGCCAAGGTCCCTAGCCCAAGCACCAATTACTATGAATACAACAAGAGCCATATACTAGGATCCCATCCCTCCCTACTAAGGAAAATTGGGAGTAGCTAGGTATTATAAAGATGGGTTGGTTAATGGTGTGCCTCTATAGAAGGCCAGTGCCAGAAAACCAGTCCAAAGGTCCGGGTGCAGGAGATAGTGTTCCATATCACCCCATTCACCTAGATAAAACCCCATAAAACCTTGCTCTATGCGGACAAGCGACTTCCAAGGATTGGGGTGGGTGGGTAAATAATATCTCTCCATTCTTTTTCCTTATCACCACTAAGTTTTCCACCCATTTTGAATGTCTCGTTGGAGCAATAATCTTGGCCTAAAGCATCTTCATGAGTTCCTTTTGCATAAGGGGGGCTAACCTAGGGTTGATGGTCTTTATATTTTGCCTAAAGCGCTTTGCATCATCCTTTAAGGGGATTGTATGCTAGATTATATCTCCCTTATATGCCTTGAAATTATAATAAGACTAAGCAAAGACATCTCTTTATTTTATTATTCTAATTTCAATCTCTCTTTTCTCTTCTCGTAATGTGTCTTTGTCTATCTTTATAAGCTTTGGGCTTTCAGGCGATCCGTTGTTTATTGTCATGTAATCATCAGGCTTCACAGTTTCTTTCTTTCTTTCTACTTTATTGGGGATTGTATGCTAGATTATATCTCCCTTATATGCCTTGAAATTATAATAAGACTAAGCAAAGACATCTCTATATTTTATTATTCTAATTTCAATCTCTCTTTTCTCTTCTCGAAATGTGTCTTTGTCTATCTTTATAAGCTTTGGGCTTTCAGGCGATCTGTTGTTTATTGTCATGTAATCATCAGGCTTCACAGTTTCTTTCTTTCTTTCTACTTTATTGGCGGAAAATTATTGCAAGTTGTTAATATATCTTATGATTTGAGAATCATCTTCGAATACTTGCCAATGTTGAAATTTATCGGGGATCGAAGGTCTAAATAGAATCTCCATCTTACTCCCTTCCTTCAACAAAGCTTCACAAGGAAGGCTCAAGTGTTGAGGTTGCTACTGTTAGGGCATTAGCTTGTTGATTTTCCATTCACAAAGCTTCTAAAGATAGGGCTTCAAATAATTCCATGGTGTCCCACACCTCATTTCTATATCTTTTCAACCTGAGATTCTTGCTTGCAAACTTATTCTTAACTTGCATGATCACAAAATCAGAGTCACTCAGAATCCTCATGGCTTGAATTCATATGTCTCTTGTCAACTCTAAGTCTATGAGAAGGGCTTCATACTCAACTACATTATTAGTTGCCTTCAAATTCAAGTCTCTAAGCAAGGTTAAGCACTTCGCCTTTGGGGGATGTAAGCACAATTGCAACTCCAACACCTAATCTAGACTTAACCCCATCAAACTTCATCTTCCAAAGGACATTCTCTGTTTCCTCGGGGCAATTAAATTAGCAAGCATTGTGCAAGCTCCAAGATCATCTTCATAACAAACCAATTCATTCATAGGATCTTCAGGATATTCTACTTGATACCTCTTCATTTTCTCTCTACGCAAAGTCAAATATGCATTCTCATCAGTAGGGATAGTATCATAAGTCAAATCCATTTGAATGCTACCTCCTAGATTGGCTGCCCATTTTCTTTAAAGAAGCATACCCTAAGCATCTGGGACATCAACAACAACATCCATTAGGAGGGAAATATACGGATAAACAACTAGCTTTACTTTAAGATTCTTAATTATGCCATGCACTTCAATTTCCATGGAATCCATAGCACATACATTATGATATGGTCTCGTGGTCTTCAAGGCAAGTTGATTCATAACCTTGAGTGACATAACATTTGTTGATGCTCCCGAATCCAACACACAATTATGAAGGAGCAAGTTATTCACTATTAATGAAATGAAGAAAGGACCATGTCCACCATTTGTCAATCCCTCTTGATTTACAGAATTTATGCAAATAGGGATATATTCACACACTTCATTTACTTCATCCACTTTGCTTACTTGGCTAACCTTAATGGCTTCATTAGCTTCCTTGGCCTTGTTACCTTATTTATTCTCATAAATTGAAAGCAATTATTTCAAAGTGCATTTTACTTCGGGAACCTTAGCAAGTTTTTTTAGAGGGATTGAGACTTTACAATTATTTACCCAAGTTGTTACGACCATACGTAGATCTTGTGTTGCATTCATTGAGATTTCTTCTTATTGAACTTCTTTACTAGCCTCAATGACTTGTTTACCTTTAGGCCATCTAATAGGTCCTTGAAGTTCTTCTTGGGGGCATTATTATCCCTTTTCTTATAGGTAAGGTTCCTTTCTTGCCACTTCTTCAAAAGTTCTTGATTTTGAAAACCCTAGAATTAATTCCAGTGACCTACTACCATTCACAAAGATATGAGAAGTAAAACCATAAAAGAAAACCTTAGTAGCATGAACAAGGAATATAGAGGAAAGATCTCACCCTAGTTCCGATGGTGAAACCTATTCAATGAACCAAGAATAAGCTCACATGCAAGAATCTTCTATGTTATCCAAGTATGAAGCTCCAAGAACAATAACCCCACAAAGGTTCAAGAAAGATCTTTAATATCTTCCAAAGCCTTTCAATTTTAATTAGCAATAGTTATATCCAATATCCAACAAGTAAAAAGAGTGTGGTGATCCTCCTTATATAGATTTTGAGATCTAACAACCGCCTCCTTCAAAATTAAGAAAACCCTAATATCTAGCATAAAGACCAAAAAACAAGTGCGAAATCCTCATTATAAGATCACAAGTTAGTTAGATAAGAAAATATGGAATAAAACACCTAAATTACAACCCTAAAGTGGCACGTGTGGGGGATAAAAGCTCAAAGAGGGGGTCGACTTCATGAAGGAGGGAAGAGAAATCTAAAAAATGCCAATAATATTCTAAGAAGAGTGGACGTTCCACTCCTAGGCACTCAAAGATATGTTTAAGTTAGTATGCAAGGGGTTCCAAAAGTAATAAAGGAGGATGCACAAGCTTGGGGCTCATATTGTGGGTTTTTGCATCAACATATGTAGTATCTTGCATGAAAACATGTCGAGGGGTGATACATGAAAGGGGGATGGGTTTTAATGATAGGCTAGGCATTAGGGACATAAAACCCAAGGTATGAGCTGGGGGATGCCACCTTTTCATTGTCTAATGTGTTTTTAAACTACTAATACCTAACTAATAAATTAACCATGAACAAGGTGTACTACTACATGACTCATTGAAATTAAGACTGTAGACTAGACCATGTCCATGGTGACAAACATGTGATATGATGAAAGTAAATAGACCAAGGGCTAGAATCCTCAACGATGTATGGTACATGTACCATGAACGAGCCCATGGATTTGGGAAATTTGCGAGTGAAAATACCTCGATGGATCTAGACCACCATGAAGAAATTCAAGTGAAGGTGTTGGTATCATCCATACATGTGCAATATAAAGAAAGGTGTAAAATGCATCCATAATAAAGTAGGTAATCCAAGCAAAACAATATGATCACATCCATTATCAACCAAGGCATCAATTAAACACAACCATACCACCAAGCATCCAAGGTCATCTAGAACAACATGCTTTTTGATGAAAATCACAAGTGAAATCATAGGTGGAGCCTCATACAAAATGAGGGGTAACACTCTCTAAGGGGGCAGTACTTCGAATGCCAATATCTATAAGTGTGAGAAGGATACTAATCTTCAAATCTGAGCTCGTAATTACGATGATCTAGTGCTTGGATCTACAAATAAGTAAGCATCCACTCCACAATAGACTAGTCCTCTTCATGTAGGGAAGCCAACAATTGATATGATGCCTCACCCTTCAAAGGGAATTTCTGATAGGGTTTGTACACAATTTAAATTCCCAAGCCACTCCGAATTACAAGAAGCATTGTAGAAGATTTAGGCAAGGCACCTTTCACCATGTTTGCACTAGAAGTCCTTTAGAGCTACCCTACACAACAAAGGACATTATTGATCGTTATTGGTAGGTTTGATCCTTCCAATACTCATTTCATCACTTTTGAATTGGATCAATCTATGCGTATACTTCCCCACCACATTACGTTTCAGATCCAAGTGTCTTCACACGTCATGCACATTTCAGATGTGTAGTGGACGAAGGGGCTTCCACTTGTGTTATGTGCCTGTCATGTTGGAGAGCCCTAGGTTCTTCCGAGTTAGGTCCTTCAGCCACGATGTTGAAAGCATTTGATGGTCATTCTTTTAGATCGCATGGAATTATTCGAGCCTTCTCGGTCGAACTAGGGGGAAAATATGTCTCAACTGTGGTTGAGGTCGTGGACGCTCCTTTATAAAACAATCTCTTATTGGGATGTAGTTGGACATATGCTATGATGACCGTAGTGTCTTATGTATTTGAAGTCATTGAGTTCCCTCCACATTCTACATTATCATCCAAAGAAAGGAAGAAGAAACATTGCCATCATCATTAAAGAAATCAAGGCGATCTCCCTCTCATTGAAGAAAGGATCACATCTCAAGCCTACTTGAAGAAATATGGTCATCAAGAAAGCATCTTCAATAGTCAACATCATCAAGAAAGCATTAAGTTGAAGATATCATCCTCAAAGGAACATCTTCACTTGACAAGTAAGTATTATATATTTTATATCTCAATCCACAATGACTTCTTTATGCAAGGAGAATAATAAACAGGTTGGGTCATCGAATTACCTTGCATGGAAGAAGAGAATAGATTTGATCCTCACAGAAAATGAAGGGAGTGAATGTCATGGGATCAACCTCCAAACCTTCTCAAGAGCAATCTCAAGCATTGTCAAAGTACATGATAGGAGAAATAAGGGCCCAAAGAATCCTTATTGAGTCAATCAAGGATTCCATCATTCCTTATGTAGCAAAGTTGAAGATAACGAAATAGATCTATGAAAAGTTGGTAGAATTGTTCTCTCTAAGCACTGCAAGAGAGATAATATTGTAAAGAATCGAACTATACAAGATGAAGGTATCAAAGGAAGAAGGGGTAGCCACATATCTTATGACGATATCTCAAATAAGAGATCAACTACAAGAACTTAGGAGAAATAATGTCTGATCGAGAGATGACCACCATTGTGCTCAATGCACTACCTGATGAATGGGGAAATTTTGTATCAAGTATCTATGGGAAGAAGGAAACCACTCCATTCAACGATCTATGGTCATTATGCAAGATTGAAGAAACTAGATTAAAGACAAAGAACGATGTTGGATCAAGTGAACAAACTCAAGCATTTGTAGCTATAGCAAAGATGAAAGGAAAGTCTCGAAAAGGATTTCAAAAGAAGATCGACATGTCAAAGATTCAATGCTATGGATGTAATGCATATGGACACTTCAAGAGGAATTTTCCTAAACTCAAGAAGGACAACAAGAAGAGAAAGGAAAATAATGATGCCCATGTCACCGAAGAAGTAGAAGAAATTGAAAAGAAAAATACAAAGGAGGAGGAATTAAAAAACCTCTACTATGACTAAGATAACATCATATACTTAGTTCTTTTCAGTTTATAAAAGGTAGTAGTCATGATGTAAAGCATCACAAACATGATAGGATGCGTTATAGATGGCATCATCATAGAGGCATGGTAGCTGAATTAGGTGTCTATATGGTTGAAGCAGTCATAGTACATGATAGAAAGGAAGTAGCTTATTGTTGAAAAATCTCGGGCATAGAGATTTAGTGATTTCTCTTCTATTAGTAACTGCTTGTGAGTACTTTTTACTTCTTTATATTAGGATCTCCTTTTACTTAGGTTATTAGTGTTCTTCTTCATCAAATAACTACTAATGTATAAACTATATAGAGACAAGAGACACATAATACAGGCTATCATCCAAGGCCAAAACCTCTCACTCTTTGAGAGGAAAACCCGAACAAATTCTTCTTCTGATAGAGATTCCAATTGACGAATACCAAGACCAAGAGCCTTGACCTATTTGCCACCCCAATACCAAGACACAAGTTCTCTTGATGAGATCCTTTGACAACGACAATCAACCTTCTACTCTTTTCCTTTTCTCGACTCCTCTTCTTCTTCGACCTTCGTCAGCTTTAAACCTTCGACCTCCCTTCTAGACTCGACCTTCTTCTTATCTCAACCTTCCTTCTAGACTGATTCTTGTTTCGGCCTTCCTTCCGTTGCAAGTAAGCTCAGACTATACTCCTCTTCTTCTGCTGCAAGTAAGCTCAGACTATACTCTTCTTCTGCTGCAAGTAAAGCTCGATGGAGGTAATATAAACCCAAAAACAAATCAGAGAGGAGCTCATATTATACTCCTCTTTCGTCTTTGCTGTATTGTTTGCTACCTCATTTCCCTTTTTACTTAAGACTTGATCACCAAAATTCTGCTCTATAATTCTACATTGAAAAGGAATTCGAACTGGCTATTTATAGTTGTATATTAATGTATATAAGCCCGACATGATAGTAAGTGAGCCAACATGTCCTTTGTGAAGATATTTTATTCTTCTTGAAGCCGACTTGTATGGGGAGACTTTGCTTGGTCTTGGAGGGTTATTTACACTTATCTTATGCCTCATACAAAATATAATATGCCCAAGAAGGGTCCTTCATACATGACATAGATTAAATTTTATTTTTATGACTAGATGACTCAATCCTAAAGGCTTACAATGAGAGCCATTACTAAAATAAAATGGGCCTTGCTCATGAAAGCCATGAGACAAACATTACAATAATTTTATTTTTCTTTCTTTTCATCAATTACATAAAATCACAATTACACATGTTATTATGAAGATCAAATCCAGTTTCTTTTCAACACTCCTCCTTATCTAGGGAGGTATTCATAAGTGTACTTGGTAATTCTCAATCTGAATAATAAGAAGAATCAGATTGGTAACCCATCTGTATAGCATCATATTAACCAAAATTGTTACATAGCAAGGCCTTGGCTAACAACTCTATCTCTCCACGAGATTTGAGTACAATGCTGGCGAGACCAATGATGTATAGACACCCTCATTTTTGTCTCTCTCGGAACATACCCCACTTGGGTTCTCAGGGTGTGTTCCACCAGGACTATTCTTATCTTGGATTCCTATTCCTTAAAGAATATCGGTCCTCAACGACTACTCTTATCTTGGATGCCTTAATACATCCTCAAAGAGCATCGGATGCCAGATGCTTACCCAATTAGCCATTCTGTCTTCCCGAGTGAAGACAAGAATGACGTGTCTATCTCTCCCTCTTAATTAGGTAGGACATATCTATTCCAATAAAGGAATGTGCTCATTCCTATGAATGAATGTACCTAAGCTGCCTCTTGTCTTAGGAATTTCCAAGTTTCTTCCAAGTAAGAAACTTGTTTCCAGGCTCCCTCTTAATTAAGGACCTACTACAACTTCTTAGGTGGAGATGATGGGACAACCAACTGTTTGAAGAATTCCTCCTCACGATGTCATGAAATTCTATTCGTTATCTAGGATGTTGAAAATTGGTTACCGGAGGACAGGTGGTTCCCTAAGGCTTTGATCTTTGGCCTAGGGAAAAGTGTCCAAAAGGAATTTTTTTTTTCTCCTAAAGTGACTTTATAAGTTATAAAGTCAAATCTAATTTAAAAGTGACTTTAGTGATAAAGTTACTAAGCGTAAGTTTAAAGTGACTTTAATACCTCCCTAAATCTAAAGCTATCTCAGCCATTGGATTTAGGGATTCCCTAAAAGTCACTTAGGGTTAGGTTAAAGGAGGAAAAGGAGAGAAAAGATCATTCAGTCTTTCATGAGCAGATTGAGAGAGGAGGAGAGAAAGCTAAAGAGAAATTTATGAGCGGAGGGAAAGCAGCAAAAGATACACAACAAATCCGTATATCAGGAGGGCACATTTCCCAAGGCAACATTTTTGTACAACAGCATTTATTGGCATGTTTACAAAGACAGAAAATCCGTACAACAAGGTTGCATGCATTTCGAGGCAAGGTACAGTGCAATTTTCGAGGAGCGGTTTCCAACAGTCAAGGGCATGCATTTCGAGGCTGTTTCAAGGTGCATAAATCAAGGAGGGACTGCTGTACGATGCCGTACAGGCAGATTCTGGCACGTTTTGCAAGGCTGCAAGTACATCATTTAATGCTGTATTTTCTCTATTAATTTTCTGTTTGCTGTTGGCACGATTTTCAAGGTTGGAGGTTGACATGGAAATCGAGATAAGTGGGTTTTGTATTTGCTGTAATTTTTACTGTGTTTTACTGTTCACTGTAAAATCATATTCAGAAATAAAGAGAAGCTTTCGAACTGGTTTTCCCCAAGAGTTGTAGGGGGGTTTTCCAGGGTCATATTGACCAAAAATCAGCGTGTCAAATTTCTGTGTGTGGCTGATTTATTTTTTTGAGTTTTTATTTCTGCATTTTCAGCACTGTGAAATTTTCAGAATTTGTGTTTTCAGAAAATATTTATTTTTCCAGCTTGTTGAATGTATGGTTATGGGAATGGGAATTTAACTTTATGGGAGAAATAAGGAGAAACTGAAAATGAGAGTGGGTCTTAAAATATCTACATAGGAGTCTTCATGTTTGGGGCTTCTACATAGGGCACCGACCATCCATCATTTTCATCCATGAGTCAGCCATGTCATCATCATAAAGTGATCCATTAGTCCATATCTAGCCTTCCTTTATGCCATGCTGCTTTCTTCATGCCATGTTTACTTAAAGATCTTTCATCCTACTACATGTGCATCGATGGTGGAAGACATCCAAAGATCTTCCATTCGCAGCCTTGCATAAACCCATCTAGATATTCAAAATAAAGGAATGAACATTAAAATCAACATTACCTTTGTGATGGTATTTCATCATGACATCTTCTAGTTTGCATCAACATCCTGCATACATATTGTCACATATCCCAAAGATATATATTATCAAGGGATTTTTTTTTTTGGTTTAATTCATATGTCATTAGAGTATTCATATCCTCCATGGATATATCCTAGTCAATTCCTCTTGGTATTTCAGATGTTGATTTCCTTTACCATGGTTGCATATTCCATAATTTCTTCATTCCTTTCTTCGCACATTACATTCCCATGAGCTTCATTTGGGGAATTTTGAGGTCTAAAATGGGCCTCGTAAGGAAATTATAAAATAACAATGAAAATAATAAAGTACGATTACATTACATCATCAAATTTTAGAGGGAAAAAAGAAAAAAAAGAAATTTTCAACTTATCTCCTTTTGGGTTTACTCAAATTTCGAGTGGGAACACTCGTTGGATGCAAAATTTGATTCTTCATCCAAGGCGTACCCATGTAATCACGTTTTTTCATGTATTTCTCAATTTTCGTGTAGCAAGGTCCATCGAAAGTATGCGATATGGGTACTCCTTGGATGAGGAATCAAATTTTGCATCTAATGAGTACTCACGCTCGAAATTTGAGTAAAATCTTAGGAGATAAGTTGAAAATACAAGTTGAAAAAATAATTTTATTATTTTATTATTTTTAATCTTTTTATTTTTTTACCCCAAAAATGGTGAATCATTCCCCATGGTTGACATCATCATCTTGAATCCTATTGGGTCTTAGAAAGTTTATTTTGGTTGTACATTTTTCTTAGGAGACCCTTTTTATACCTCAAAAGTTCTCTAATGCAAATAAAAGTTCCTCAATTGTAGTTAACCACCTCATACTTCATATGAGGACATTTTATGTTGATTTCATCTAGTGAATATGTGACCCATGCGTTCTTGAATTCCTTTGAGGGAGGGGATCCTTACTTTTGATCATGTTCTCAAGATAAAGCATTGATCCATGTTACCTGCAACCATATGACAAGACTTCCATGATATCAAATGTAAACATATATACCTCCTATTTCCTTTGGGTCATCTAGACTTCCCGCAACTTGATTGAAAGAACTTCAATCCATTGAACTGCTTCACTTTTATGTCATCATACCATCATACCATGAATTCCACAAGATTTGGAATTCTTGATGAAACACTTGTTTTCCTCATGATTGGTGAACCTTTTAGTGAAGATTCCATCAGAGAATATTGAGGATCTAAAGTATCCCCTGTTGAGAATTTGGAGGGGCGGGGATTAATTCAAATTCTTTCCTTGATAATTACTTGTGAGCTTACTTAATTTACTTATGTCTTCTCTTCTTAGCTTATTTCGTCTTTCATCAATTCAATTACCAAAATACAAGAGACACAAATTTAGGCTCTTCCAGCCACGGAAAAAACTCTCCCTCTTGGAGAGGAAAATCCACGAGAAATTCTTCTTATAGATTTTCAAATGACAAGTACCATGACCAAGACTTAGACCCTTAACCTATGAATGCATCCAAGACCTTGTCACTGCTTCTTTGATGACCTCAAACTCTGATCCTTATTTTCTTCACCAACCTGCACTAATTTGCACCAACACTAGAGAACTCGGTCTCTAAGTTTATCTTCAAACACTCCTTATTTCTTAGTCAAATATTGGAGACGAAGTCATCTTCACTTTGCATACACTTGAAACTGTAGTTAGGAAGGTAAATCACAGATTATCCATAGGCTTTGCTACACATAGATCATTGTCTCAACTTCGCATGAACTGTAGGTGTATACTGACCTTACTTCTGATCCACAATTTTACTTCAAGGCAATCCACAAACTATATAAGATGAAGAAATCAAAGGAGGAGGACATGACATCCTTTCTGATGAATATCTCTCAATCAAGGGATCACCTGTAGGGACTTGGAGAGACTATTTCTGATTCTGAAATGACCATATGCGTACTAAATGCATTGCCAACAGAATGGAGCATATTTGCAACAAGCATCTACTCTAAGAAATATTCAACTCCTTTTTATGAGTTGCGGGCTCAATGCATTTCGAAAGAATCAAGGATCAAGGTAAAATATGACATTGGATCAGATGACTAGTCTCGAGCCTTTCTACCTTGAGTCAAGAAGTTGAAGAAGGGAAAGTTCAGGAAGTCCAAGAAGAAATATATGCCCTAGATTCAATGCTTCAATTTTAATGAATATGGACACTTTAAGAGGGATTATACAAGCCAACACAACAACAAGAGAAAGGAAATAAGCGAGGCTCACATAGCTGAGGAAACAAGAGAATCTAAGAAGAAGCTGAAGAAAGAAGAAATAAAGGATCTTTACTATTGAAGAGGGCAAATTGTTTGTTAGGTTTTACATGAAGATTGATCTTTCCTTTGGAACAATATGCATTGTTTCCTACTTAATTTTCTAAAGAGAAGCATGTGGTAGTAGCATTTTTTGAGTCTACTTGGTTAAATTTCTTTGTAGAAATCAACTAGTCTTTAGTAGAGAGATAGACCATTTTGCATATTTCTCATCCTTGAATTATCTAACATTATGTGAGAGGTATTCATCTTACTTAGGTGGATCATCATGATCTTGGAAGAACCATCATTGTGGAAGGTTCTTGGGAGAAGCACCATGACAACGTTAGTATACATTCCATGTAATGTGGAAACAATACTGGAAAAGGGATGAAGAAATGTAATGGGTCAGCGTGCATGCTCATTATAAGAGATATCTAGATGATGGAATAAGAGGCATAAGGATGCACATTGGAAGTGACTATTGGTTAAAATTCATGTGTGTAGAATCTTTTATCATGCTTAGTATGATTGTATGATGTTTAAAAGGAAGAATTTGACTTACTTAAGGATGTATAAAATATTAATACTTTCTTTGGAATATGTAAGTAATGGCTAACATCTAGTATAATCTTCAAAACTAAAAGTTCTAACTTGGTAATCAAGTTCGATCCTTGGGAACCTTGATGCATGAATGAAGATTCGTATGGAGATGGACCATGAAGATTTTGATGGAGGGAGAAGGTCATCATGGCGAGGTAAGTGATTTCGATTATTATTGTTGGTTATTTGGTTAACATATTATGTTGCTACCTGTAAGAATGTTCCAAGAGTACATGATGACATTAAGACAAGTTCAATTGTGTGAATGAAAATGTATGAAGAATGTTGAGAGAAGCTCAACATTTGGTACATGGAAACCATGAAGTCAAGATGTGACCATATTGAGATTAAAAGGTAGCAGTGTGAGAAGATAACCTAAAGATCAAAGGAAACCACTTTCATGAGGAATCTATGATCAACTGGAAGTTTGGAAAGGCTCAATGCAATGCCTTCATGTCGAAGATGAAAGTGATGAGAAAGAGAGATGACCTGGATCCTGTCACAAGAACGAAGAGTGGAGATGGCTCCATGATACCTCGAAAGAAATCAAGCTCGATGAAAGAGATGCGAAGGAAAGAGGGAGCCATGTTTCTATGAAGAACAAGTAGTTGATACTCTTATAAAGACAAGCTTTAAGGCTTGTGGTTTTGACTTCCCAGTCTAAAAGGAAGTTTGTAATCTCCTCTGGCTTTGAAGGAGTAAATGAGTCTCCTTGATAAGAGCAAGGACGTATTCCCCAATCGAAAGGGAATAGGGATATCCTCTTTGATTGAGAGGGAGTGATGTGGGACATCACATGTGAATTCTCTTCTTCAGGTGATGAAGAGAGAATGATGAAGGATTGGATAAGCATCTGTGGTTTCATTGAGGATAAATAATCCAAGAAAGGAAAAGTACTGACACTCTTTGAGGATGGGACAAGTATCCAAGAGAACAATGGTAGAAGAGGACTGCTATTCTTTGAGGACTGAGGATTGGAGATCCAAGATGAGAATAGTCCTAAAAGGACATACCTTGTGAACATCCAGATGGGGTATGTGCCTTGTAGAGGTAGCGCAGTATCACACATAAATCCTCCTAACATAATGATTGAATGAAGTAGATCTTATCTAATTAGGCCTCAGAGACAATGCTGGTCATAATGATGATGCTTACAGTTGGACTTATCAATCCGAATCTTCTTATGAGAACTATTTAGTTTGATAATGATGTTGTAATAATGGTACAATTATGAATACCTCCATAGTTAAGAGAGAGTGTTGGAAATGCAACTAATTTTGGTATTCATAATTGTTGTTGTATTCATTTCAATATGTACAACAACAAAAAGCATAATGCATGGGTTTCATGCTCATTGATGGTCTTCTAGGTAAAAGCATATTCTTCATGCTCATTAGAGGAAATTTTAACCTAAAAATGCCCATGAAATTTTCACATACATAATATGTAAACCAATCAAAATTCTTTAAATTTAAAAAGAGGTACATGTAAATATTTTGGAGGGAAAATAAAGAAAACTACTTTTTTAATTGTAATTTTGGCTTTTCTCCTCATAGGTTTACTCAAATTTCAAACGTAGACACTCATTAAATGCGGAATTAAATTCCACATCCAACGAGTACCCATTATGCATACTTTTGAAAAGACACACATTGAAAAAATTGAAGATACATTAAAAAAACGTGTTCATTGATATCAAATGAAAATACATTAATGAAACGTGTTGAACACGTTTTTTTAATGTATCTTCAATTTTTATCAATGTGGATTTTCTCAAAAGTACGCATAATGGGTACTTGTTAGATGCAGAATTTAATTCTGCATCCAATGAGTGAAATTCCGCATCCAATGAGTGTTTATACTTGAAATTTGAGTAAAATTATAAGGAGATAAACTAAAAATACAATACAAATAGTAGTTTTCTTCTTTTCCCTCCAAAATTCATAACTCTTATTTTATTATTTTCCTATTATTTTATTATTTTTCCCTATGAGACCACTTTTAGGCTGAAATTTCCTCTAATTCTAGGGTTTCTTAAGTCTTAGGATTTATTGTCATGAGTCAACGAAGTCAACATAATGTTTATAAAATCCTTCCAGGCAAAATGTAATTGGAAAATGAATTATTTTTGAGTCTAGAAAGTCCTGGAAACTCTAAAAGTACAAGTTGGCCTTGACAACTTCAAATCAACCTAAAGGAGGGAATTCAACTCCTTGGAAACGCTATATAACGGATCAATTCGACCTCATTTTTCACTCACTCACGAAGAAGTTTGATCTCACAAGAATAAGTTCAATTTATCATTGGGAGAAGTAGAAAATAAAGAGTGAAGGTCTAGATGGCAGGAGAAATCCAAGAAGGAAGTGGAATCTATGTTTTTGGGCTCTATCTCTGTCACATGTGCGTAATCTAGGGTTTCTACAACTTCCTAGAAGGACCGAAATTGCAGATTCGAGTTGCAAGTGCAGTGCCAGGTTGCTAGAAGAGCAAGTATTCTATTTGACCTTGTTGACCTTGGGAAGGCTCGCTTTGCTCAATAAGGGTTTGCTGGAAGAATTGTCTTAGGGTTTATGTGCCACTGCTACAGGGTCGAAGTGGCTGAAGGGTTGCAGTATTGACGCTGGTAGGTCAAAGTTGCAGCGTGAAGCTGGTTAGAGCAAGATCAAGAGAAGGAATTTTTGGAAGGGCCGACTTGGTACTTGGAGGAGGACTTGGGTATTTGTGTCTCATTTGAAGAAAATTCTATAAGGAGAGAAGAGTTTTCTGGGTTTTCCCCTTGGAGGGGTTTTTCCCTGGATGAGAGCCTAATTTATGTGTCCTCTATTGTTATTTTTTCTGTTCTTGATATTTTTTTGATGAAAATATCTAAATAAAGAATACAAGAAGACTAACTAAGTTCACAAGAAAATAATAAGGTTAAGGAAAACACGAATTAATAATTGCCACATTGAATTTTACAACAGCACCTGCTCGAAAAAGGCATAGCAGAGTTTACTATTAGCAATGAGTTGGTGTGTTTGGAATCGATGGTGATGGGTTTCCCTAGTAGCATTCCAGTGGTATGGTTTAGGGTTTTATATTTTAACAAGATGCAAAGCATAACCCCTTATTTCAATTGATCAGATGGACGATCCACATGATGATCTGACAAAAATATCGATTCCAGTAATTAGGGAACATTACATGCATCATTAAACTCTGGCTAGATACCCATTAAAGAAGTATGAACCCTGGTATTTACCCCTTCTAGTAATTATCAATCTTCATTTAGTAATTGAAACTATTAAATTATGGGATTAGTTAAACCAAACTAGATCCATCTTAACTACGAATCTACCAAGTGCTAAGAGGGATCAAATCTCTTGATATGTATTGCTTAACTAGATATTCCATCTAGTAGTGAAAATGCAGAGAAAAACACACAAATACGTCTTCTTAAACAAAGATACAATAAATAAAAATCGACAAATCCTTTATAAAAAAACACAAAAACCCTGTTGCTTCAACTGGTTCCCCTCTCACCTCAAATGTCCCCCCAACAATGCAAACCAATTCACCTCAATTTCTTCAAAACTAGTACAACCCCCCCCCCAAATTGGAAATATTGAGAGGGGGGAGGGGGTGAATCAATATTTATTTTACAATTATTATTTTGTGCATGTTAAGATCACTTAAAAATAGAACACAAAATGAATAACAAATAATTTCATGAATAAGAATAACGAGGACTCCAATCCTCTTTTACTCTAATTCAAGTTCCAATTAGTACAATCACACTTCGAGGCTCTAACCCTAAATGAATAATTCAAATTTCAATTCAACCAGGCTCCAACCTTTACTTCACCAAGCACCGACTTGGTCAATTTGCGGACTCCAATCCTCTTTTACTCTAATTCAAGTTCCAATTAGTACAATCACACTTCGAGGCTCTAACCCTAAATGAATAATTCAAACTTCAATTCAACCAGGCTCCAACCTGTACTTCACCAAGCACCGACTTGGTCAATTTGAGGACTCCGATCCTCTAGGGCTCCAACCCTCTTATCTAGCTTAGGATCCAACCCAGTCTTTTCGAGGACTCCTATCCTCGAGGGCTCCAACCCAGTCTTTTCGAGGACTCCTATCCTCGAGGGCTCCAACCCTTTGCTTCAATTATTCATGATAGGTACAAGTAATGCTTTAGGGCTTCCAATATAGTATTCAAAAAGTCTTGATAATGTCTTGAAGATCGCCTTCAACAATGCCCTCAATTAATCTCCAAGAGCACTTCGTTCATCAATGGAAACTTTGACAACTACAAAAGGTGTCTCCAAGAATATTCATGATACCCAAGCTATCTTTTCAATCATTATTTCTTTTACAATTGTTATTTTATTCCAGTTAATATAATTTTATTAAGATAAAGCATAACACAAAATGAATAACAAATAATTTTATTAATCAGAATAATGAGGACTCCAATACTCTTTTACAATAATTCAAGTTCCAATCAGTACAATCACACTTTAGGGTCCAACCCTAGATGAAGACTTCAATCTTCAATTCAACTAGGCTCCAACCTAAACTTCGCCAGGAACCAACTTGGTCAACTTTAGGACTCCAAATCCTTTGGGGCTCCAACCCTCTTATCTAGCTTAGGCTCCAACTTGGTCTTCTTGAGGACTCCTATCCTCTAGGGACCCAACTCTCTGCTTCAATTCTTAAAGATAGGTACAAGTAGTGCTTCAAGGATTCCAATATAGTCTTCAACAAGTCATGATATTTTCTTCAATATCTCCTTCAACAATGCCCTCAATTAATCTCCAAAAACACTTAGTTTATTAATAGTTTATTAATAACAACTTTGGAAACTATAGAAGGTGTCTCCAAGACTCTTCGCGATACCCAAGTTATATTTTCAATATCACTACATGAGAGTTTGAATTATGTATCATGTCACAATTTATCTTGGTCAACTTGAGGACTCTAATTCTCTGGCGCTCAAACCGTCTTATCTAGATTAGGCTCCAACATGTCCTTCTTGAGGACTCCTATCCTCTAGGGTTTTGACCCTCTGCTTCAATTCTTCAAGATACGTACAAGTAGTGCTTCAAGGCTTCCAATATAGTCTTCAACAAGTCCCGATAATGTCTTCAATATCGCCTTCAATAATTCCCTCAATTAATCTCCAAAAAAACTTATTTCATCAATGACAACTTTGGTGACTACATAAGGTGTCTCCAAGGCTCTTCATGATACCCAAACTATATTTTCAATATCACTCCATGAGGGCTTCTATTGTTCATCATGTCACATCACAAACTTCTCCAATGTTCTAGCTATCAATATTGTTCTAAACCTACCAACCATTGTCCTCAATAGATTTGCATAACCCCAACAAAGGTCTGCAATAATTCCAATACTGTATCTTCAGTAAAGGCAAGAAATAATTCACTATAAATGATCCCAATACAATGCCTCCAACAAAGTTATGCAACTTTCAAAGTCTTCAAGGGGTCTCATTGTAACTCCACGAAAAAACCTGCTCTGAAATGATAAAAAATACACTAGAGGTTCTTTCAATATTGTTCCATCCAATAATAGAAAAGTGTACTAAAGATGTGCCACAAATTTTTTCTCCTTTGCTATAGAGAAGGATTGATAAGCTGCTCCAAAGATATTCCCAACTCTGTCGCAAGTTTGTTCCAACAATGCCCAAAATTGTCAATGAAGTGTCACAAGTATAGATTTGATCTTAAGCTAAACAACCTCAGGTCCGAAAATGACAAGTGTGACATATTTGATATTTCTCCAGATGTTACAAAAACAAATTTGGTACCCAGCGCAGGTCTAAGTGATAGCACCGAGGTTTAACCCAAATCATGTGCGAGTTATAGTGAAAAATTTCCCCACAGGTCTGAAAAACTTCAAGATTCAGGGCACAAAGAGATGCTACAGGTGCAAAAATTTCCAAAGGTCTGCGAGAATATCTCAGGTGCTAGGGTCTTTCGAACTATGATTTTGGAGATGTGATGTGGAAGAGTTTGATCAACAAATTTTCAGTTCCTTTCACATAGGGTCCGTTTTCTTGTCACAAAGAATTCATTCTTATTTACCTTAGATACCACACGTTGTTCTTTCTTCTCTTCGCTCTGTTTTCTACGTTTTTCTTGGGTAAACTTCGTGATTTTCATAGAGGTCTTCACTTCTTTGCACTGTATATATTATAATCTGGTCTTTTGTGATTTTTTCCAACCAATTGTGTTCACCTCAATATATAGACATGTTTGTAAATTTTTATAAGGAATTCAACATGATGGATGAATAGTTTCGTCCTTTGATGGGAGCCAACTTAACAGAGCTGAACTGTAAGATGTATTTGTTTTAATTTTATTGATTTATTCGTGAGTAGTCACGTGTTTACAGGGAGTCGACATGAATATTATAAGAGTCAACCATTTTCTCGAACAAAATAGTTGTCCACAAAGATTGACCTTGGAGTTGATATTCTTAATCCAAGGAAGAAGTGCAGTGTGAGATGAAGTCTATGAAATTTACATAAACTACTACTAGTTGAGGGGTTTTGAACGATGAATGTCTAGTAGTGCCCAACTATAAAATGAAGAAAAAAATAATTAATCTCAATAGAGACAGAAACAAGTGAATTGATCTTGCATGATGTAAGCTTTGAGGAATTTTTTTTGTGAGACATGATGTTGTTACTCAAATCATTGGGAATGCTAAGGGTTTGATTTAATTTCTATCATTTACTTTGGGTTACATATGGTTAGGGTTTCACTTTCCAACCAAGACAACCAACCTTCTAGAGTTTCATGTTGTCATCATCTTCAATAATGACATCATCGCATTAACATCAATGACAACTTTATCCAACAATATCCCCCTTTGTCATTGATGTCAATACTCTCGTGCTTTCAAAATTCTCCCCCCTTTTGACATTAATGGAAACTTATTAATATGGCACACTCCCTGTCATTATGCTACTTCCTCTTTTATTCATACTTCTCTTTCTCTCACTTTTCTTTTGGAGTATCATGGGATATATTGACATCATTACCACCAACTCCTTTTGAGTGGATTATCCATTTATAGAGCAAGCACCATTGTCTCAAGGAGGCTTCTGCTGCATATATATTTCCTCAAAACCAGGCTTCCTTCTTGTATGTGCTCAAGGTACATTATCAATTGTCCTTGTTGTTATGCCTCTTGGAGAAATTTGTTATAGGAAAATAGTTGTCCATCTGTGGACATTATCAATATAGTTTGATCCTCTTTTTTCATCAAGAATCCTTTAAGAGTTCCTTATAGTTGATATTAGTTTGATTGGCCCTTCTACTTTGGCTGCACATAATTTCTCCCTTGTATTTCCTTTGCCTTCACACCTCCACTCATTTTGCATTTGGGTGGAATTTCCACTTCTTCTGACGACATCTTTTTCTTTTTGTCTTGTTGAGAAGGTTGACTTCTGTCTTTCTTCCTTTTTGGCTATCTTTTTACTATACAAATCCTGTATCCTTTATAGTATCCTTAACTTCTTCAAAATTTGCTATCTCCGAATCTCTCTTGGACTTATCTTTCTTTATGCCTTTATGAGGCAATTCGACACCCTTTCTATAATCTTAAAAAAATAAAACTTGGGCTTTGCTAGCCAATCTAGGCTAGCAACCTTAATTCTTCATCAAAATTTATCAACACTCCTTTGTTTTCTACTTGGATATATTTATGAGCCAATTATACTCATTGTTGTATATTATTTATTTTTCATATTCATGCTTTAGTTGCTGCACAATCACTTCTATCATTTTGCTCTATGTCAACATCTTTGCTGTTGCTATTGCTGATATTATGACTTCCACTACCTTTCTCTTTGTTTTTCAAAATTTGTAGATCATAATTCCTGATTTGAGATCCCCCTATCAGTGTGCATCTTTTCCTAGTATCCCTGAAAGGAAAAACGTTTTTAGTCTCTGCTTATGGATGAATATATATTTGTTCAGAAACATAAATCAACACCTTGATCGTTCAAGGCACAATCAGGTTCTTCCTTCTATGGTTTAACATATTTCTTCCTCCAAACTTTTGTGACTTTTTTATATGTTGAATCGAAGATTCTTCAAATTGTCTAGATGCCCAATTTAAATTATATGGTGAATCATTTTTTTTTCAACTGTGGTTCATGGTCACTAAGTGGCCGCTACATCCACGGGTAATAATCCAGGCAGATCCACCTGAAGGGATCTACCTGTCGGCTTCTTTAGTCGAGCCTAACCGCAAGGGCATCGAGGAGATTTGATCCCATGACCTCCCAATTGGAAAGGTACTTAGAAATGAGAACTTGATCAATTGAACTATCCCTTGGGGCCAGGGGGGTGAATCGTTATTGATTTTACAATTGTTATTTAATTCCAGTTAGGATCACTTAAAAACATAACATAAAATGAATAATGCAAATCAATTCACCTCACCTTCTTCAAAACCAATACAACTCCCCCCTCTTAATGCCGAGCAACATAGTGTAATGTCCTCTCCAAATTAAGGGCTTACGGAGGACATAATAACCTATTCGACCTCGTAGGATATAGGCTTATTAAGGGGGTAAAAACCAAAATTTTCCTATGTTGGGGAAATATTGGGCAATAATTGGGTTGGTTGGGGCTAAATTAGGGGTTACACACAACTCCCCACTTTGTTGGAGCCCATGGAAAATATATAAATAGAAGAGGGTTGAGATCAAATGAGGCATCATCATCTTGTGGATCAATTCATCTGTTTTCTTGAGCTTAGCTCTGAGGGCTTTAAGAACCCTTCTTCCCTATCAATTTCAGTAGTGCAAGATCCCACCCTAGTTGATAAATCCCTTTGCATTTTCCTATTTGTCTACTTGTTATGGCACAAGACTTTCTTTTTACTTGGGAGCAGTGAAGTTTTCATCATCTTAAAGCAATTCAAGTTTGTATCTAATCTTAGAAGCTGCGCATATCGTTGAACTCTAGGGCAAGCTGTTAACCCTACGTTAGGCATATTTTCTGTGGGCATACCTGGTATAGAGTCAGAGATAATGCGAGTTATAAAAATTGAGGAATTGTGCATTATAGGAACTAAGATTGCATGAATTAAGGAAGAGACATGTCCTAAAGTGAGGGTTCAAACTCCGAGTGATTTGTGACAATCGAATCTTTGTAGCCACTTGTGACAGACAAGTTTTGACTAATTCAGATAAATTCAGTTTCCCATAACAGCTAGTCCAAGCTCCTGCAGTGATTGGTCTGTTGTCCTGTAACAAACTTGAGTCTTACAACACGTATGGTTCCAGTACCAGATGAGACAAAATCTCGAGAGGGGAAAGAGCGTGATTTTTGGGTAAATTTGCGGCTAGAGTTTTGTGTGGACCTGAGGCAAATTGAGGTGTTTTTGGAGTAGATAGGGGTGCACAAAGGTTTTAGTAATTAAGATAGAAGAAAGTTGGTTAAACATGGATTATATTATTATTGTCTTAGATTTGTGACAATACGTGGAATTGTTGAATCTCTATTATTTGGTTGACAATAGGATTAGGTAATTAAATACTCTACTCTGTTTAGTAATTATATTTGTTTCTTAAAGAAGTATTCAATTGTATTGAATTATTGTGTTGGAAAGAGGAACAAATTTATTGACATCCTACGAAACTCTAGTTCTAAAATTTTCCCTAGGCCATTAAAGTGGTATCAAAGCACAAGAAAACTGCTAGGTTATGAGTCAATGAGCATTGTATGCTTCTATAAGAAACCAAAAATGTCACAATAAGGAAGAAAAGGAACACACAACATTCAACCATGGGGGAAACAACATGGCATGGAGAATAAGATATTGGCATCTTGTTAAAGGAAATACTACAGGGATAGTGTGACACCCCCTAGTTAATAATTCTCTCACTGGGGAGGGGGTTGTGATATCCCCTGGTGAAGATTTCTCTCATTGTAAATAATTGTAATGATTAAATGGCTGTTAGAGGGACACAAATTCCATTGCATGAGGGAAAATTTGTTTTAAATACCTAACCTTGGTTGCATGAGTGGCTTTAAATGGGGTTGAATGTGCCATAAATTGAACTGAAAGAAAAACGATAGGCCCATGTGTCCTTTGAGCTCCAATCAAAAGCAAGAAAAGGACAAAATTTAATGACATGGATGGATTGCGTTGTCCAAGGGTTGACTACATGGAACTGTGGGAAAGGAAGGAGGAGGTGTTGAAAATGGCAATAAGAAGATGTTCTAATTTAATTTTCTGTTAATTAAATTAGAAGTAAATTGTAATTCCACATCACGTGACAACTTGTACAAGTTAACTAAGTCATGAAGACTTAGTTCAGTTAATTTGAGTTGAGAGTCAAACTAGAGGCATGTAGAGTGTCTACTACTTTTTAGGAGCCCTGGTTGAATTAATTTTGAGTTATAATTAATTAACTTAATTTATTTGAGTTAAAATAAGTGTAACTAGTTTTAACTGATGGAGGAACTAGTGAGAGGTCAAGTGAATTAAATTAGATTTAATTCACATGCAATGATCAGTGAATTAAATTAGATTTAATTCACATGCAATGATCAATTAGATAACTAACATATGCATGTCAGTTTTGAGAAAGACCCAGTTGAGATTGGATTTAAAGGGAATTGTACTATCATTTGTATAATAAAAAAAATTATATAGGTGGTGCATGGAGTCAGAGGATGAGCCATGTATTGCACAATCATTATTGGGGAATTTCCTTGTTAATAGGGGCCTAACTACTTAAGAAACTACACAAGGAAATAATGATTCCCGAGGCTAAGAAGTTGGTTAAGTATTGAACCAAGCTTGCCTAGGAATCAATGAGACAGTCAGAGATATTGTAGAGAGCTTTCAAGTATGAGAGAAGCATTGTATTGTTCTCATATTCTTTGGCTTATGAAATATTCATATAGCAGGATTTTTAGCTAAGGCTTTCCCTAATAAAGCTGGAAAGACAATCTCTCAACAAGCCTCATCAAACGCTGGAACAAACTCACTCATGTTGGCCTAAATCTCAACAAGGAAGTTGGCTCCATAGCTGACTATGTGGTCGGCTTAGAGGCTGGAACAATGCCTTATAAATACACCTGTTCTGCGGCCATTTGGAGGATAGAAAATATGGATTGATCTGATGTGTAATGCAGATCTCTCTGAATAAAACGGTGCGGAATTGAGACATAAATTAAGTGCGGATTGAACCATAAAATAAGTGCGGATATTCTAAGGAAAATTGCGGAGATATATGTGTGGACGAAAGACAAGCACAATACAGATGGTCTAAAAGGATAACAGTGCAGATTGTAGATCTCAATGAGAAATAGTATTGCGGATTTCTGTGTATAAGTACAGGGTCAAGGAGCGAGTATATCTACTGTCTACATAAGAAGAAAATGGTGCGGACTGCAGATCAATTGCAGGTCAGAATAAGACCATACACAAACAGTGCTGGAGGAAATGGCATCGTGACAAAATTGAAGTAGAAGTAAAAGTATGGGCAACATTTAAAGTGCAGACTTGTCTAAAGAAGACACTGAAGTAAGCACACTCCCACAGTGCATGAAAAGAGAGAAATTTGAAAGTCTAAAAGGGTGAGGAAGGTAAATCTATGATTTACCTTCCTCCTGCCTTATGCACCATGGCTAAATGTTGCCCATACTTACCTTCCCAACTTCAGTTAGAAGAATACAGTTGCAAGTGAATGCAAGGAGAAGATAATTCAGTTCTAATATTTAACTGAGCAATAAGAAGTAAATCTTGGAGATCGAGTTCTCTAGTGCAGAACATAGCAGATTGCTGAAGAAGAGAAGAATCAAGAAGCTGTGTTAAGGTCTTGGAAGCATATCTAGGTCAAAGCTCCGAGTCTTGGTCATGGTACTTGTCATTTGAAGATCTATAAGAAGAATTCTTTTTGCGGGTTTTCCTCTCCAAGAGGGAGAGGTTTTTCCCTGGATCTAGGAGCCTAAGTTTGTGTCTTTTTTATTTTGATAATTGAGTTGATGAAAAACTAAACAAGATGTTAGCCACCTATAAATTTGTTAATACCAAAAGGTGGCTAAATCATTTTTTGGAGCCTTCAAGGAACAAATTTTATTGCAAAAAAGTGTTGGCTCTTGAAGACTCTTGAAGGCCTCATGCCTCTGTCCAAAATCTTCATTTGCTTTTTCCATTTTATACTCTGTAATTTCTGCTAAATTCCAAGAGAAAGACTGCTGTAAAACCATCATTCCCCCCCCTCTTCCAAAACTAACCTTCATTTAGCTCCCCTTTTTCTCCATAAAAACCCCTCTATTTTTATGATTCCTCTTCTCCCTTCGTGAAAATCCTCTTTACATAGTTTAAAACTCATTTTTTAAACTTGATTCCTCTTCTCCCTTCGTGAAAACTCTTTAAATAGTTTAAAACTCATTTTTTAAACTATATCGAAACCCCCAAATCCATTGAAAAACTTGAAAAAATCATAAAAATACACCTTTTTGTATTATGAACTTAAGCCCTCTTGGGGCTAAGTCCTAAACCACTTCCCCACCATACGCCTTGGGGTTGGAACTAAGCGCTAACCCTTTCAGCGCTTATCGCATCGCAAAATTCCAATGGGTTGATTGAAAAGCCCGAGCCCGAGGCTCCGATTGCGATTAGCTCTTTGTTGTATACGCCCCGGGCCCATCATGTTTCATATAACTAAAGGCCCCGCAAACGGGCGCCTAACCATTTTATATATATATACCCCGCACATACCAAAACCTTTGTTTTATTGAATTTTTTTGGGTTTTATATATTATAAGGGTTTTCCGCCGGTTCGTTCTAAAACTAATCTCCACCGTTGATCTGATCCTCAGATCAACGGTCCGCGTTACATCGCATCACAAATTTTCATTAGTGCATTTGTTTGTTCGCCCCGATCGCTGATCTCCCGATTTAATATCCACCGTCGATCTCTGGGGGTCTAATCGCATCCGACAGCTCATATTTATCCCGAAAACTATTTCCCTCCGCTCTTCTTTTTAACCTCTTCTGCGCATATCCCCACCGTTGGATGTTGCCATCCAACGGCTACGCTCCTCCCACGCCTTCTGAAGCAATTTTTCCCAATTACGCAGGATTTTATAATATTTTCTGTGTTTTGCAGGTGTTTGATGGGTTTTCCATTATATAAAGGCCGAAGGCCTGGGATGACGATTCCTGTGCCTTCGATTTATCAAAAGGGAACCATTCACGGGCTCTACTCCATGTCTCGTCATTGCTTCATGAAGCAGTGATGCCATATAAGCCCAGCGTGGCCCTGCACATCGACAAGACACTGTGTTATTAAAACACGATTTAAAGAGTATCAGTGTTGGAGACAGAGCACAATAGAACAGAAAATTGAAGACCGATTTGTGGGGATTACGACTAAGATGGATTATCAAAAGCTTAATCCCCCAAATTAAAACACTGTAAAAAAAAAATCATAAGTGTTTAACAGACAGAAAGGCCTCCACTGCCTCATTTGAGGCGAATTGATTCCTCAGCTACCGTAAGTGCCACCTGTGCCTCAAAGCCTTCAAAACAGAGGCCGAAGTTATTGATCAAATGAAGATATTAGCCTCAACACAGCCAAAGAGTTACTTCTGCAAGGAACTTAAATGCTAAAAATATCTACAGAGTTACTCCAAACATGACATAGAGTCTTAAAGTCAATAAAAGCTCGCACCGAGCTTAAATTCATCAATGTAAAATGTTGGAAATGTTGGCATTGATGGCAAAGGTAAAGACAAGAGCAACACCTAGAGACAGAGGAATTAGAGACAGAGCAGTGGAGTTGAAAGGGCCTGCAGGAGTGTAATACAGAGGTTTATTTATGAATTAGGGGTTTAATACACTTTGCAGATGAATTACTGAGCAATTATTCATTAATTGAGTTTGTATGGCATAGACTTTGATTGAAGACTAAAACCCTGTGGTAAAGACTTAATATGCTTGGGGATGAGTTGGAGCATTGCTTAAATGGCAAAGGAGATGGAAAAGGAGGGGCACTTGGAACAACAACAAGGCAAAGAGAGCATGAGACATGAAGCAGAGGCAGTTTTAGAAGGGTCAGTTGATTGGAGATCTGGAGAGGTAGCAGAAGAGCTTCAGGAGCAAGAAGCAGCATTAGTCAAGGAGCAGAAGTATTTTGATTTGAGAAACTGGTTCTGAGTATGGGAACATATTATAGAAGGAACATTCGTTATTATGGCAAAATTGAATATGGGTTTCAAAATTATTCGAGGTTAGAGCGGAAGCAGATGTGTAGTATTTGAAAGGGAATCGGATGTGAATTTCTTGTGTTATATATTATGGAGGAATTAGATTAATTCTTTCTGTGTTCCGATGATGAAGCTTGATTTAGTATGTGATCCCTGTTACGGAGACCTGCATAGACCTGCGTAGAGAACTGCATAGAACTGTAGAATAGAGGAGAAGGGCCAACCGATTGAAGATCTGGTCGCTAGAAAGTTTTAGAGGAACCGATGTTAATACGGTTGACTGTGTATCTCGACTGGTAGATGATGAACCAACGCGTGATAACCCTCTGTATTATGGAGTAAGGTGTTTATCTTCGTTCCGAATTGTGGATTGAATGCACGCAGAGAACCGAGATACTGTGTGAACGGTGCATTGTGGATTGGTCAAACCTGTGGAGGAGCGCTCAGCTGTAAGCCTGGAGTTGAATGGTGCGGAACCCCGAGGTAAAAGGGCGGAACCTGGCTTGCCGAAGAGGAGCGGAACCTTGTGGATGAACAGTGAATGCGGGTTAAGGCTGGAAGCGGTTTTTATCGCACCACCTTTGTAGCGAAAGTGGTATTGAAAATTTCAGAGCGGTTCCATAGAAGGGCCGACACGTGGCTCCAAAGGTTCGGGGAAAACCGCCTCCATTGCGCGCCATCACGCGTTATTGTTTGCGCATTTTCGCCGAGCGATATCTGTCCGATCAAATGAGGCGGCGCGACGCGATAACAACTGTCGGATGGAGACGACCGTTAACGCTGGGGCCTAGTCCATCGCGCAACTATTGAATATTAACCCTCGTGCAAGTTAACCGCGCGATTTCCGTTGGATCAGAGGTTGAAAAAGAGATGAATTATCCACCGTTGGATCATGAATAAAATTGCAAGGTGTCTAACAAGGTATAAGTCAGCGGCGCGTTAATGTTTGTAACAATTGAAGTGGGGAATATATTTTACGAGGAAATCATGAGCATGTAAGAGTATATCTATGTTCATATATATATAATGTTGATGCGTCGGGGTTGATATATATTGAAATATCTGATATATTAAAGTGGAATGCGCGCATAAGAATGGCCTGGCGCTGATTATACGTTTAATACATATGGATACATTTTGAAATGCCTAAGGTTTAAAAACAAAGTCGAAGGTTGAGATACTCATTGACGCCCTCATAAACAGAGTTCAATATAACTTATTGACCAGTGGAGTCAAATTATAAAAACCAAGTATATGCAGAGACTTCTATGTAATGGCTTGGCCAGAATATTTGAATATTAATTCGAAATATTATAAGTTGGGTTTTTGATTATGGTTTAACCACAGTTTTGAAGATGCCGAGAGTTGATTAAACCAAAGGTTCTGTAGTAAAAACTATTCAAAAGACGTTTTCACTTTGAAGACTTTGGAATATGTGGGTCCCGATATATATGGTCCTGTATGAAAAATTGTAAAGATTGAAATGTGAATGAATTTATATGTATGGTTTTATAACCATGGAAAAATGAAGTTTCCGCATTAATTCAGGTTTGCCCAGATTTAAAATCAGCTGTTATATTAAAAGACATTTATATGTGCAGCAGTTACACAACTGCAGCGAAAGAAAGAGAGATAGTTGCAGAAAAATGTACAGTGATCCAAAAAGTCTGAAGGGGGTTGATTTGAAAATATATTATATGGACAGAGAGTGTGTAAGAAGGTAGCCTGAGCACAAAGATTAATAATGAACCGACATTGTCTAGATTTATATTTAATTGAGGATAAACTTGGAAAAGCAGTTATATATGCAGCAGGTGCACAAAAGTACAATGAACAGGTGAATAAACACAGGGATGAAAATGTGGGCCTAACAGAGGTAAGCAAAGAATGTAGGAACTGAAAAAGTCACTGGGAATTTTGCAGGCACGATGAACAAAAGTATGCAAATCAGTTACTTAACAGCAGCAGAAAAGACAAATCCAGTAAAGCCAAAATCCAGAAAAGGAGCTGAGTGAAATTGAAGTGTGTAACTGAAAATGTGAATGTAAATGTTGTAATCAATTTTTTATTGTTTGTGATGCATTGGCAAGTCTCTGGTAGGAAAACAAAACTCCCACTGTAATATTGAAATTAATGCATATTGTTATATTTTTCTGAATGAGCGGGTAAAAGAAATGAGAAGGCAGAAGGCAAAAGTCAGGACTATTCACTTCAAATTCCCCGAGGAATGTAAAGAGTCATGCGATGAACTCTATATATAATATCACATTGATATGCACAATGAGGTTAGAGAGAGTGAGTGAAGAGAATGCAGAAATGAAGCAGTGAGGCAGAGAAGAGAGAGGAGCTGAGCAGAGAAGGAGGAGGAGCTGAGTAGAGAAGAAGGAGAAGCTGATAGAGAATCTGAGAAGATGCAGAGATGATACAGGGCAGATATGAGAACAGATGAACAGCAGAGCAGATGGAAAAAAACAGAGCTGATATCCAAGGTAAATCAACAAGTGTTTCTCTTTTGAAAGAGTAAGGAAGTTGGAGCTTCCCTATCAAGTTGTAGCTTGATAGATGTCAGTTGTAGCTGACTGAGGTTGGAGCCTCCTGTAGGTTGGTGCCTGCAGAAAATAGATGGGAGTTAGTGCTTCCACATCAAGTTGTAGCTTGATAAAATGTCAGTTGTAGCTGACTGAGGTTGGAGCCTCCTGTAGGTTGGTGCCTGCAGAAAATTGATGGGATTTGGAGCTTCCTTGCAAGTTGTAGCTTGCAGAATTGAGGTAGGAGCCTCTTGTAGGTTGGTGCCTACAAAAAATCAGTGGTGAGAGGGAGTTGGAGCTTGCCTTTGCATCACAACAATAATAAGATGTGGTTTTCTCCCTTTATGGGTTTCCACTTATATCTGGTGTCTCTGTGCATGATGTTTATGTGTTGATCTGGTTTATATCATCTGCTTAATACTTGTTGCTCTCATATTAAGTCTATTGTTACATTATATTAATGCTTGTTGCTCACATTCTAAGATTACTCACATGTTAAGTTGAACATGAAATGAAGGTGTAAACAAGTGTTAATGAAAAAGTTTTAAAAGTCCATGAATGTGTTAAACTGATTCACCCCCCCCCCCCCCCTTCTCAGTTTAACTAAGGGTTCAACAATTGGTATCAGAGCCAGTTCCTTTGGTGTAAGCTTAATAGCTTGAAGGAGATCTGGCTGAGTCATGAACTATCAAAATGTACCTGTGCTAAATACAACAAACTTTCCTGAATGGAGAGATAAGGTTAAAACAGGTTTAATGGCTGATGAACCTGAAGTATGGAAGCTTGTTTGTGATGGTTACTGCACAGAGTCCCCCACGGTGAAAGAGCAACAGAGGAATGCCAAGGAAAAATGTGTGATATATAACAGTATTCATAACAAGGACTTTGAGTTGATAATGGATCTAGACTCTGCAAAAGAAATTTGGGACATATTGCATTTCATGCATGGAGTAGACACCAAGGATTGCATTGTCAAGAAGGAGAAGAAAATTAAGAAGAAGAAAAATTCATGTCAACAGGGAAATATTCAATCAAATGAGGTACCTGCCAGTGTGAATGGCAGTGAGAACAATGAAGAAATTGCAGCTGAGGAAAAAGCCAAACTTGACATAGCCTTGACTGAAATAGAAACATTGAAGAATGAAAACAAAGACCTGAAGACAGTGGTACAAATATGTGATGAGAGAGAATATGAAGATAAGAAAGAAATTATTGGCCTGAAGACACAACTTGAAGAAGCAAAGAAAGTAGAAGACACTCTGTTGCAACAAATGAGAGAGAAAAGTCTCGAATGTGAAAAATTGGAAGAAAAAGTAGTGAGCCTAAGAAAGAACTTAGAAAAAGCCCAAAGAGAACTATTAATGAATACACCTCTAATGAAAGGCTCTGGAAAGTTGGACCAGATTCTAAATGCACAAAGGTCACCTCTCATAAAGACTGGGATAGGATATGAAGGAGAAACCAGTAAGTCCAAGGCAGAAGATAACAAGAAAATCGTTTTTGTAAAAGCTATAAAGAATAGTGAAATAGCTCAGCAAATTCCTACAGAAGTAGAAGCCAACAAGAACATGAGTTGCAGAGAAACAAATAGAATCAAGTAGCAAAATGAAAGAACAGAGAATGAGAAGATGAAACAATCAACTGCTAAAGGCTCATATGTTCCTAAGGATGAATTGAAAAAATTCGGAAGATGTCAAAGGAGGTTCCTTCCTCCTATGAAAAATAGCACATGTTTCTCTTGTCATAAACCAAGACATAATGCAGCATATTGTAAGAAAAATCCAATCCAGTCCAACCAGCAAAGGATGAAGCAAAAGAGAAGAATCCCTCAAGCAAGCAAATGGAAAAGACAATCTTTCACTAGGTACACAAATCATTTCCATGGCTACTGTTATGCATGCAATAATTTTGGACATAAAATTGTTGATTGTAAAATGTATTCAAGAAGGGGAACAAATTATTATACATAAGCTCAAATGTACTTTGACAAACTAAGATGTTATGTATGCCTCAAGCTTGGCCACAAAGCAAAGGACTGTAAACTACCATATATACTAAATAACTCTAGACAGATGATGGAAACAAAGCAAATCAAACAAAACTATGAATTTAAGAGAAGTGCAGACATTATGAAGAACCCCAATAAAGTATGGAAGGAAAAGAGAAAGGGGGAGCCTATTATCTCAATTACATGATGAAAACATCATAGTCTTAGGGGGAGATGCTCTAGGAATCAAAGCAAAAATCCATCCAGTAATATATATGAAGCAACATCCCAGGGGGAGAGAAGTGCATAAATAGACCCCATGAAAGCAGTCTGAGAAGAGCTCCATGTAATAAGAACAGCTATGAGATCAAGAAGATTATTTGAAGTATTAAATAGCCGACAGATTGATAGAAGGAGAAAAAGCAGCAAGCAACCATGATGATAGAGGAAACATCAGTAATGGACATGTAAGCTAAGAAGATATCAACACATTAAAGGATGATCACATAATGCATCATAGTGCTAGAATTAACAATGAACCCCATTAAGAATGTTGAGTAAGAAAGGTTCCTATCATCAGTTCATTACATATCTCATCTACAAAAAGGTCCACATGGAGAAATGCAGTTAAGTGAGTAATAAATCTTTGAGTAATCAACCCATGAAGATTCATAGAAAAGAAATTGAAGACGTCTTCCTGAAAATATTTATGTTAGAACAATTGAATTGAATATAAAGCAGCAATGATTCTAGAGCAATCCTAGAAAGGAACATGCAATGGCTTTCTTTGGAACAAAAGGACAGAAAAAGAAGAGTGGTAAATAATGCCAAGATCAGATTCAATATATTGATGATTGTTGGTGTGAATAGTGGAAAGATCAATAATATAATTTATGAAGGATGCATCAATTATGGGTTAATGTGCAAGCTGAATTGAAATCTCTGCATGGTTTATCAAAGTAATATCAATTGGTGTTTAGGTACAAGCAGCATGCCTATCAACAGAATATCAAGTGTTGTCATAGAGCAGTAGTATGATACAGGTCCTCAGGATCAAAGGACTATGGCAAGAATGCATCAAGGTAAAATTCCCAAGGTTATCTGCATTCAACATGAAAAGGGCAGTAGCAGTGCTAAAGGATCAGTATCTGATTTACACTTGAAGTAGTATATTGAGCACCGAAGCAATATATTTTTCTATATATAATTTCATGCCTTCCTAAAGCTGGTACGATGTGTTCTATGAAGTGTCATTATCTTCACTTTTAGCTCTATACAAGTGAGAAAGTCTATGCGTTTGAATTGTATCAATTTACGATTGTATATTCAAGTTGATAATCCTCAAAGTGTTCTCTCAACAAGTCTTGTACATCGGTCTGGAGCAGACATGGTACAAAGTCGGCGAGAAGAGGGCCTAAACATAACTCGGAGAGGGAAATGCGAGAAGAAAACTAGGAAATGAACAACCCTTTTCCATTGATGTCAAAGGGGGAGGAAAAGAAAAAGGGGCTTCTAAAAGGAAAGTATTAATGTGTTGCCATCAATGCCAAAGGGGGAGACTGTAGGAAATGTTGGCATTGATGGAAAAGGTAAAGACAAGAGCAACACCTAAACTATCCATAAGGCAAAAGAGATAGAGAGGTAGCAGAGGTAGCAAAAGAAACAGAGGAATTGAAGCAGAAGCAACAGAGGAATTAGAGACAGAGAAGTGGAGTTGAAAGGGCCTGAAGGAGTGTAATACAGAGGTTTATTTATGAATTAGGGGTTTGATACAGTTTGCAGATGAATTATTGAGCAATTATTCATTAATTGAGTTTGTATGGCATAGACTTTGATTGAAGACTAAAACCCTGTGGCAAAGACTTAATATGCTTGGGGATGAGTTGGAGCATTGCTTAAATGGAAAAGGAGATGGAAAATGAGGGGCACTTGGAACAGCAACAAGGCAAAGAGAGCATGAGACATGAAGCAGAGGAAGTTTTAGAAGGGTCAGTTGATTGGAGATCTGGAGAGGCAGCAGAGGAGCTTCAGGAGCAAGAAGCAGCATTAGTCAAGGAGCAGAGGTATTTTGATTTGAGAAATTGGTTCTGAGTATGGGAACATATTATAGAAGGAACATTCGTTATTATGGAAAAATTGAATATGGGTTTCAAGAGTCTGAAGGTTCGAAGGCATAATGAATTTAAGGGCGCAAAGGGAATCGGGTGTGAATTTCTTGTGTTATATATTATGGAGGAATTAGATTAATTCTTTCTGTGTTCCGATGATGAAGCTTGATTTAGTATGTGATCCTTGTTACAGAGACATGCACAGACCTGTGCAGAGAACTGCATAGAACTGTAGAATAGAGGAGAAGGGCCAATCGATTGAAGATCTGGCCGCTAAAAAGTTTTAGAGGACCCGATGTTAATACGGTCGACTGTGTATCCCGACTAGTAGACAATGAACCAACGCATGATAACCCTCTGTATTATGGAGTAAGGTGTTTATCTTCGTTTCGAATTGTGGATTGAATGGACGCAGCGAACGGGGATACTGTGTGAATGGTGCATTGTGGATTGGTCGAACCTGTGGAGGAGCCTGGAGTTGAATGGTGCGGAACCCTGAGGTAAAAGGGCGGAACCTGGCGTGCCGAAGAGGAGCGGAACCTTTCAGATGAACAGTGAACACGGGTTAAGGTTGGAAGCGGTTTTTATCGCACCACCTTTGCAGTGAAAGTGGTATTGAAAATTTCGGAGCGATTCCATAGAAGGGCCGACACGTGGCTCCAAAGGTTCGGGGAAAACTGCCTCCATTGCGCGCCATCACGCGTTATTGTTCGTGCATCTTCGCCAAGCGATATCCATCTGATCAAATGAGGTGGCGTGACACGATAACAACCGTTGGATGGAGACGACCGTTAACGCTGGGGCCCAGTCCATCGCGCAACTATTGAATATTAACCCTCGTGCAAGTTAATCGCGTGATTTCCGTTGGATCAGAGGTTGAAAAAGAGATGAATTATCCACCGTTGGATCATGAATAAAGTTGCAAGGTGTCTAACAAGGTATAAGTCAGCGGCGCGTTAATGTTTGTAACAATTGAAGTGGGGAATATATTTTACGAGGAAATCATGAGCATGTAAGAGTATATCTATGTTCATGTATATATTATAATATGCATCGGGGTTGATATATATTGCAATATCTGATATATTAAAGTGGAATGCACGCATAAGAATGGCCTGGAGCTGATTATACATTTAATACATATGGATACATTTTGAAATGCCTAAGGTTTAAAAACAAAGTCAAAGGTTGAGATACTCATTGACGCCCTCATAAATAGAGTTCAATATAACTTATTGACCAGTGGAGTCAAATTATAAAAACCAAGTATATGCAGAGACTTCTATGTAATGGCCTGGCCAGAATATTCGAATATTAATTCGAAATATTATAAGTTGGGTTTTTTATTATGGTTTAACCACAGTTTTGAAGATGCCGAGAGTTGATTAAGCCAAAGGTTCTGTAGTAAAAACTATTCAAAAGGCGTTTCCACTCTGAAGACTTTGGAATATGTGGGTCCCGATATATATGGTCCAGTATGAAAAATTGTAAATATTGAAATATGAATGAATTTATATCTATGGTTTTATAACCATGGAAAAATGAAGTTTCCGCATTAATTCAAGTTTGCCCAGATTTAAAATCAGCTGTTATATTAAAAGACAGTTATATGTGCAGCAGTTACACAACTGCAACGAAAGAGAGAGAGACAGTTGCAGAAAAATGTACAGTGATCCAAAAAAGTCTGAAGGGGGTTGATTTGAAAGTATATTATATGGACAGAGAGGGTGTAAGTAGGGAGCCTGAGCACAGAGATTAATAATGAACAGACATTGCCTAGATTTATATTTATTTGAGGATAAAATTGAAATAGCAGTTATATATGCAGCAGGTGAAAAAATTACAGTGAACAGGTGAATAAGTACAGGGATGAAAATGTGGGCCTAACAGAGGTAAACAAAGAATGCAAGAACTGGAAAAGTCACAGGGAATTTTGCAGGCGTGATGAACAGAAGTATGCAGATCAGTTACTTAACAGCAGCAGAAAACACAAATCCAGTAAAGCCAAAATCCAAAATAGGAGATGAATGAAATTGAAATGTGTAACTGAAAATGTGAATGTAAACGTTGTAATTAATTTTTTATTATTTGTGATGCATTGGAAAGTCTCCGGTAGGAAAACAAAACTCCCACTGTAGTATTGAAATTAATGCATATTGTTATATTTTTTCTGAATGAGCGGGTAAAAGAAATGAGAAGGCAGAAAGAAGAAAGTTAGGACTATTCACTTCAAATTCCCTGAGGAATGTAAAGAGTCATGTGATGAACTCTATATATAATATCACATTGATATGTACAAAAAGGTTAGAGAGAGTGAGTGAAGAGAATGTAGAAATGAAGCAGTGAAGCAGAGAAGAACGAGGAGCTGAGCAGAGAAGAAGGAGAAGCTGATAGAGAATCTGAAAATATGCAGAGATGATACACGGCAGATATGAGAATAGATGAACAACAGAGCAGATGGAACAGAACAGAGCTGATATCCAAGGTAAATCAGCAAGTGTTTCTCTTTTAAAAGAGTAAGGAAGTTGGAGCTTCGCTATCAAGTTTTAGCTTGATAAATGTCAGTTGTAGCTGACTAAGGTTGAAGCCTCCTGTAGGTTGGTGCCTGCAGAAAATAGATGGGAGTTGCTGCTTCCACATCAATTTTTAGCTTGATAAAATGTCAGTTGTAGCTGACTGAGGTTGGAGCCTCCTGTAGGTTGGTGCCTGCAGAAAATTGATGGGAATTGGAGCTTCCTTGCAAGTTGTAGCTTACAGAATTGAGGTAGGAGCCTCCTGTAGGTTTGTGCCTACAGAAAATCAGTGGTGAGAGGGAGTTGGAGCTTGCCTTTGCATCACAACAATAATAAGATGTGGTTTTCTCCCTTTATGGGTTTCCACTTATATCTGGTGTCTCTGTGCATGATGTTTATGTGTTGATTAGGTTTATATTGTCTGCTTAATACTTGCTTCTCTCATATTAAGTCTATTGTTACATTATATTAATGCTTGCTGCTCACATTCTAAGATTACTCACATGTTAAGTTGAACATGAAATGAAGGTGTAAACAAGTGTTAATGAAAAAGTTTTAAAAGTCCATGAATGTGTTAAACTGATTCACTCCCCCCCCCTCTCAGTTTAACTAAGGGTTCAACAGTAAAACAGTTAATACAGACAGAATGTTTGTAAACTTCTCCATTGAGCCCCTCAAAGGCCGAGAAATCATTAATCTGTATTAATTGTCTTGGGAGATATTTTATCATGTCTCACCTCCTCATTCTTCTATAAATACTTCTGTAGAAGATGAGAAACTGTTGGTTGGTTGTTGGTTGATCACTAGTTGTAATACTGAAACTCTCTGAAATAATACATAGTCTGTTGAAGTTGAAGATGATATTGAAGTCTTGGAAGCCCTAATGATGTTGTTGCATGCTTGTTACTAATAAGGCTCTATCATTGGATCCATGAACTTGGTTGTTGGTGAAGTATTCTGAACTGTTTAATGTTTTCTCCTGTTTTCATTCTGTTCCATAATTTCTTACTACAGTAGGTTGAAAATTTTAAGCTACGAAATGACTCCTGGAAGCACCTTAGACCTGTTCATCCTTCACTGTTTTATGTTTTCTTCCGCTGAAGTATTTTAGAGTCTTTAATCTCTCTCTTTATTCTTCATGCTTGTTTATTTCCCTAATAGTTTCAATAGTTGGTTTCAGCATGATTTATGGTTTTCCCTGCTTGTCTGCTGCCACTTAAAAACTGTTATTGAAGTCTCCCTTTGAAGTTTCTGTTTACAGCGAATCAAGGAGGTCTGTTCTGATCTTGCCCTTTGTCCTTGCTTGAACAGTTGTTTTGAAGGTCTTTTATAGTTGTAATCATAGATGTATTAGGTGTTCCCTCTTCTATGACTGTAATTATCAATGAATCTTTTATGTTTTCTAAGTCATTTGAAATAAAATCTTTGAGGAAATAGGGTGTTCCCCGAATCTTGGATTTCATTTTGAAAGTTGTCTTGAAGTCATTATTTGCTTAAAGAATGTTTGTAGAATTTATGGTTAGCCCTGTCTATCAAATATTTATTTATTGTTCAAGTTATGTTTTCAAGTTCCCTTCGTTGAGAATTAAACTTCTCTTTCCAAATCATTGATGTCCATCTCATTCCAAAACCAAAGGATCCTGTGGCCAAGTTAGATTTTCCCTTTGATATCCCATATCCATTGATGAGTATGTTATGACCTCTTTTTGAATCCATATCCCAATGAACCAGATGTTCCTTCATTCTATATATCTTTCCTAGGCCTTTCATGTTTTTATGTATCAATCCAACCAAACAAACAAACAAACACCTGCACTTAATAACTAGTCTAAAATCCATATTCTAAGCACACAAGATAAACCTTTGCAAACAAACATTCGAGAGATCCCTCTCTGAGAACAAGAGGACTAGATCTTGGGACTCTAAAGATTGGTTCTGATGTTGCCTTGTCTTTTGATTTGCCAAACTATCAAAACACGGGACACCAACACAAGATAACGAAGAGAATACATAAGTAACTCAAGTAAGCTCACAAGTAATTATCAAGAAGAGAATTTGTATTAATCATCAACCCTCCAAATTCTCAACATGGTATCAAAGCTAAGGTTCTAATCTCAGGGGCTGCTTGACAAAACAGACACTCCAGGAATCGAAGATCAAAGTTTGGGTTGAAAAATCAAATCAGTTTGCTAAGGAAGACTCTCTAGCTACTTCAAGAAAGATCTCCTATCACATCTAAAGCATCAAGAAAGTAATCTTTGCCATCAAAGATTGACATTCAAAACTTTGTTAGAAGAAGGATCTCAATTTATGAAGATATCCTTCATCAAGGATTCAAGAACACCTACATTGAAGATTTATATCTTAGAAGAGACTCTCGACTTCATCTTCAAACATCATCAAGGAAGCTGCAAGCCACTCTATTCAAGTAAGTATCTATGACCTTACTTAAATATGTCAAGATGACTTATTGCAAAGAAAGCAACAAGCTAGTTGGGTCATCAAACTTTAGCGCATGGAAGAAGAGGACATATTTGAATTAATTGAAGACGAAGTTATGGACTACATTAATGGATTGAAAATTCAACCATCAAAAGAAGATGCTCCAGCTTATACCAAATACATGAAGGGAGAAATCCGAGCCCAAAGGATTCTCATAGAATCCATCAAGGACTCACTCATTCCTTATGTGTCAAAACTAAAGTCTGCTAAAGAAATATATGAGAAACTGATGGAGCTATTCTTTGTGAGTACTGCAAGATAAGCAATCTGTGAGTAGTGCAGGATAAGAAATCTCTCTGAGACAAGAACTATATAAAATGAAATTGTCAAGGGAAGAAGGAATCACTCCATACTCTATGAGGATTTACGAAATAAGAGATCAATTGTAGGAACTGGGAGAAGTAAATTCTGACGCTGAAATGACTACAGTGGTGTTGAATGCTCTACCAGAGAAATGGTGAAACTTCACTTCAATTTTATATGGAAAGAAGGAAGCCACTCCATTCCATGGTTTTTGGTCTCTATGTAAAATAGAGGAAACAAGACTAAAAGCTAAAGCTGATATAAGACCTAGTGAAGGGAATCAAGCCTTTGCATCCACCTACAGGAATAAAGGAAGATTCGGAAAATTTGGTCCTCAGAATAAAATAAGAACATGGAGAATGTGCAATGCTTTGTATGTAATGAAATTGGGCATTATAAAAGAGATTTTCCTAAATCTGACAAGGACAAGAGAAAAAGGGAAGAAGCCTATATCTTTGTTGTGAGGAAAGAACCAGATGCAAATAAATCCAAGCAAGAAGGTGCAAGGGATCCCTACTATGATTGAGATCATCTTATTCTTTAAGAGATTTGTGTTAGTTGTAAAATAGTACGATAGGAAGCAATGCATATTATAGCATCATGGTAAAAATCATGTTAGGAGCTCTTGGTGAATAAGCTTCGAGAAAACCTCTCTGACAACATTACTATTGGAAAGCAGTCATCAGGATCAATGGTCATTATGGGAACTGAATTCTAGTATGTGATGACATATTGATGGAGTAGACCAAGGGAATGAAGGTCTTCATTCTAGAGAAATTTCTACAGGACGACTCAAGGGAAAACAGTATGAGGTATGTCTATATTTATATGTTGTGAAGTCATGTCATATGGTTGCAGGTAATAGAATTTCATATTAGAAGTATGATCCATGTAGAAGGATCTCTCGGTGCACTAAAATATGAAATCAACATAATATGTCCTCATGGATTATGAGGTGGTTGTATATGAACGAGAAACTGGAAAATTTGTAAGTTCCTTGGAATGAAGAATGTGCAGAAAGGAAGAGATCATGAAATGAAGCCATGTAAAGAGGTAGTTATCATCCGAAAGCTAAGAAGATGTGTCTAAAATATCTCCTGGAAGGATATGTAGACTCTGACAGAAGTCTGGTAAATAAGAGGACCCTTGACAAAACATATCATTAGGAGATGTGTCAATCTGAATAGAGGATGCCGATGCCTACAAGAGGATGTCACGGTGAAAGATCATCACTGAGGTAACTTTTGTTTTAAAAGTTCATATGTATATGCTTATCTGGATGAATTTGTGCAGGGTTGCTAATCATAAGAAAGGATGTATGATCCTTGGAGATGATTCGAAGGAAAGCAACATGGCATAACAGTGAACCAGATGAGAAAGACAGATGAATCACTTTTTGGTAGATGACATGACTCATGAATGAAAGTGATGGATGATTTTTGCCCTATGGAGCTAAAGTTGAAGATTCCTAAATATCGAAATCCATGACATTGAGGGGAGGAATTCTTCATGAGAAGCTGGGTGTCTCACCATTGCTGTTGCAGGTCCCTGATTGAGAGGGGGCCTGGTGATGAGTTTCTTACTTGGAAGAAACTGGGTAATTCCTAAGAATGAGCTTAGGTACATTCCTTATACATGAATGAGTGCATTCCCTTGTGGAATAGGTCCTCCCTGGCTGAGAGGGAGAGATAGACACATCATTCTGGTCTTCACTTGGGAAGACATAATGGAGCATTGGGTAATCATCTGGAATTCGATACTCTTTGAGAATGTGTTAGGGCATTCAAGATAAGAGTAGTCGGGGACCGATATTCTTTGAGGGCTAGCTACCCAAGAGAACAATAGTCCAAGAAGGTCATACTTTGGGAACACCCGGGTGCAGTATGTACTTTGGAGAGGCAATGAATATGGTGTCTATAAGTCATGTGTCTCGCTAGCATTGTAGCCCATTGTATCATTGAGAGATGGGGTTTTTATTCAAGGCCTTGCACTAGGACAATGATGGTTGATATGATGCTATACAAATGCGATTACCAATCCGATTCTTCTTATGAGATTCTTCAATTTGACAGTGACCATGTACCTGTATGAGTACCTCCCTAGTTAATGAGTGTTAAAAAGTGTAACTAGGTCAGTCTTCATGTTGACTCTGTAATTATGAACTTATGTAAAGAAGAAGACAAAAATAATAAAATGTATTTTGTTGTACTTGCTTCATGGGTTTCATGAGCAAGATTTATTATGTAGATAGAATTCTTCTTGAAGTCTATTAGGTTCTAGTTTTAAATAGAATTAAGTGTCACATTCATGAAGGATCTAGTCTAGTAATGCATGCTCCAAGACCTTGTGAAAAAATGGAAGATGAAGCTGGAAATACAAGCTCTCAACAAGCCTCATGTAGGGACCAACCCTATACTTTACTAGACAAACACTACGCTATTTTTTTTTTTGGAAATAATACAGTAAACTAGGAATTAAACAATAAGCATACAAAGTTGGAAACTCAGAAAAATTAAATCACTTATATCAAACATCCATAAATTTATCTTCATAATACATAAATCTATTTTACATGTTAATTATAGGCACAGTGAAGTCATATGAAAAAAACATTATAAATAACACAGGTATCGTTCACCCGGAGATGAGATTCAAATTTGACTTGCTGTTACTTGAACTCCTTTGTTGTTGTCTTCCTCCAAGCGTGAATTTTGCCATGCTTAATCCGAATATAATGACCCACCAGTTGACCTCCCAACCTACTCCTTGGGTAGTCTTCTTCCCCGTGGACCCCCGAGCTACAATGGGGTTGTACAACGAAGGAATTTGTTAGCTGATAAAGGTGAGCACTCCTTGGCTCAAGAGTCCCCTCTCTAAAGTTCTCTACCTCACCAAACTCCACTATAGCTCATAACCACTCACAACGACACAATATCCTCCATCCAACAATAGGGTAAGCAAAAAGTCCCTTTCCCTTAGCTTTCCCCTTCTTTTATAGAAGGCTTCATAGGTGACACTGGCATTTCATGCATAAATAATTATTTTTTATGAATCCAAAATTTGATTATTCACCCACCCATGTGTCACCCTCTCACCAAAACTCTCCAAAAATCATTTACATAAATAATAATTTAAAACAGTATTTTCCTCACCCCAACAAGACTTCCTATTTCTTCTCCTAGTTGTCTCTTGATCCCCCCTTTCCTACTCCTTAATTTGTGTTTATTACTGGAGTCAACTGATAAGTCTTAGATTTGGTCCCCTAAATACCTCATAATTTAACTAAATTTCCTCTTAGATGGATATTCTTATGTTGGCTCTTGCCACATGGAGGTTCTCTAAATTTCTCCAATATTAATTTATTAATCTTATTTTAATTCACCACCCACTTTTTTTAATGAAGTTTTTTTTTTTTAAACTATTTTATGATTAATATTTATACTTAGCTCTATGTCCCTCTTTCCCCCTTTTGCCTAATCAAGTTACTTATGTACATTATCCACTTAATATGTATTTTTTTTTCAACGTGGAAAGGGGTATAGTTCTCATGGTGAAATATTTATTTCTTCCTATTCTTCCCTTACCCTAAGTTTTATTCTTGATTTAGTTTCCTTGGTTTTAACATCATATATCACTTGATATGAATTAGTAGGATTTCCATATATTTATTATATTTATTAATTTATTTAATGATGTCGAGGGTGTCAAGTTGGTCATGCCCTTCAAGAACTTCCCTTCGAAGTTCCAAAGGTGGCATGCCCAACAATTTATTTGTGATGCCAAGGGTGCTAAGTCGGTCATGCCCTTCAAGAATTTTTCTTGAAGTTCCAAGGGTACCACACCACTTTCCCTTCAATCATCTAGTGGCTACGAGGGGGAAGTATAGGTGCAACGACAGAGACCGCTATTATCTTGTATTTCACCTACTTTAGTGAGAGTAATGGTGTTGGGGATTAAGGAATCCGCCTTGATGCGCACCCCCTAGAAAATCCTCGTGAGTGACCCAAATTTGGGACCTGCCCCCACGACATCATGATCTTCAAGGCGAAGGTGTTTCGACCCTTCCAGCCTAAGTCATGGCGAGAGTGCCAGTGAGTGAGATCAGGGACACTGTCCCACCCCTCTCATGTTGTTCCATCCAATTGTACAACCCCATCACCCATATGTGAGTCATTTGGCCAAGAAACTAACATGTTTCTGCAACAACTGAAATATCATCAGAGTATATATATAGCAAGTTTCAAACTAGACTTATAATTTCAAGGTCAAAATATTAATTTCTATCAAACCAGATGTTGTCAACTCATCATATGCGATTGCCTTTGGTGGTTTCATGTCATACTCAATAATCATCAGTAACAAAGTTTCTTAGTGTTAGTCATTATCATAATAGCAACATCAACATGACCTAGTCATTCACATCATTGTTCATTTTGAATCAGAACTAATGTAAGTAGCTAACATAGGGGAAACATCCATCGTGGTTATCATAATCATAACATCAATGGGAAACTAACATGTCCGTCAAAACCATCATCATTGCAACATCAATAGAAAACATACCTATCCATCAAATCTATCATCATCATGATATCAGTAGAGAACATACATATCCATTAATGCTACAATCATATCAATTGAGAACGTACATAACCATTAATGCTGTCATCATCATAGTATCAATAAAGAACATACATAACCATCAAATCCACTAATAATAGAGTCATGTGTTCGGATCCTCAACCTGAGGTCCTCAAAGAATAAAGTGCGGGCCTTAGGGCTAAATAATGTAAAAATTCATATCACTGCGTGTAAACTAGAGTAACGCACTACATACACCCCCTCTTAATAATAGACTTCGTCTCTAAGTCCTTCGAATAGATAAGGAAAATGGTGACACATCTCCTCGACGTCCTCCCAAGTGGCTGAAGTAGGACTATAATTGCCCCATTGGACCTTAACCTGGTCCAATAACCATCGTCTAAGCTGCAACGTTCGCTGGTCCAACATGGGAACTGGTTTGGCCATCACCGTGCCCTCGTCTGAAACCTGCAAATGACCTAAGTCAATAACATGTGAAGGATCTGAAATATAATGACGCAAAAAGGAAATATGAAACACATCATGAATACGTGCTAGGGATGGAGGTAAGGCAAGCCTATATGCTACCGTCCCTTTTCTTTTTAAGATTTCAAAAGGTCCCACAAATCATGGAGAAAATTTTGCTCCCTTTCCAAATCTTATAGAGCTCTTTTGGGGCCTTACTCTTAGGAACACCCTATCTCCCACTTCATAACTTCGGTCTATTCGATGAGTGTCACATAACTCTTTTGTCGATCCTGTGCTTCTTTTAGCCTCCCTTTAATCATAATCATTTGTTCTTCCATCTCTTACACCACTTTTGGCCCTATTAATACTCGGTACTCTAGTTGGTCCCAATTGAAAGGTGTTCTGAACGGTGTTCCATACAAGAACTCAAATGGTGCCATCTTAATGGAACTTTGATAACTGTTATTGTAAGCAAATTCCACCAAGGGTAAAAAATCCTCCCATCTCTTTTGTTGGTCCATCACATACATCTGTAGCATGTCTTCGAGGATTTGATTAGTCCTCTCTGTCTGACCATCTGTCTCAGGGTGGTATGTAGTGCTGAAGTTCAATTGGGTTCCCAAGGCTTCTTGGAAACTAGTCCAAAACCTTCTTGTAAACACAACTCCCCTATATGATATGATCTTCCTAGGAACTCCATGTAATCTCACAATCTCATCAATAAAAGCTCTTGCTATATCTGGTGCCTTATATGTAGTGTTAATTGGTATAAAATGGACACTCTTGGTCAATGTGTCCACCACTACAAATATGGAATCATGTCATCTTGAGGTCATTGGTAATCTCGCAATGAAGTCCATTGATATAACTTCCCATTTAGATTATGGTATCTCATGGGGTTGCAATAACCCTCTTGGATGTCTATGTTCAACTTTTACTCGCTAACACTCTAAGAATCTTCCTACAAAGTTTACAATGTCCTTCTTCATTCCTTTCCAAAAGAAGAGTGGTTTCAGGTTTGCACTCACCTTCTTAACACCAGGGTGTGCCATGTATATTGCACGATGTGCTTCATTCAATATTAACTGGCATATATCTTCTTTCGGTGGCACATATATCCTTCCCCGAAATCGTAGAATTCCATCACTATCAAGGGAGTATTCTTCATATTTTGGGATCCTAATTTCGTCCTCCCTCAAACTCTTGCTAACCTCCTTGTACCAGGTGTCCTTAGATTGCAATTCAAGCAACTTCTCCCTCAAATTTGTCTTTAAGGGAATCACTGAAAATATCCTAGGCCTCCTACTTAAAGCATCCGCCACCCTATTTATCGTTCCTTTTATGTAAGTAATATCAAAATCATATTCACTGACTAGCTCAGACCACTGTCTTTACCTTGCATTTAAGTGGTCCTGAGTGAATATGTGTTTTAGCCCACAATGGTCAGTCCTAAGTTCAAACTTCCTTCCTAGAAGGTAGTGTCTCCAAATCTTTAGTGCATAAACAATTGCTGCCATTTCTATATTATGGGTTGCGTAGTTTTCTTCGTGGGTTCTAAATTTTATTAATGCATATGCTATTACTCTTCCTTCTTGCATTAATACACAACCCAACCCTTTCTTGGAGGCATCGGTGCAAACCAAAAATTCTTGTTCCATATCTGGAACTTTCAAAATTGGCGCCGTCGTTAATAATACCTTTAACCTTTGGAATGCCTCTTCACATTTTTCAGTCCAAAATAATTTCTTCTTCTTTCTTTGGAGCTCAGTAATGGGGCTTGCTACCCTCGAAAACCTTTCGAAAAATCTACTATAATACCTTTCCATGCCCATGAAACTTCGTATTTCATGAACATTGGTTGGTGTTGGCCATTCCATGATGGCCTCGATCTTTGTCGAGTCTAACGCGATACCATCCCCAGAGATAATGTGTCCAAGATAATGAATCTTTTATTGGTAAAAGGAACACTGTGACAACTTTCCATACAATTGGTTTTCTCTAAGACATTGAAGAACTATCCTCAAGCGTTCGTCATGCTCTTCTGTGGTCTTTGAGTAGATGAAAATGTCATCGATAAATACTTGTACAAACTTTTCTAAGTAATCCCGAAATATTCCATTCATCAAAGTCATGAAAACACCCGGGGCATTTGTCAGTCCGAAGGGTAAAACTACAAATTCATAATGCCCAAATCTTGTCTTAAAGGCTGTCTTCGGGATATCTTCTTCCTTGATTCTTAATTGAGGATATCCTGACCTCAGATCTATCTTTGAAAACACAGTTTCCCCCTTCATTTGATCAAACAAGTTATCTATCATAGGTAAAGGATATTGATTTTATATTGTCACTTGTTTAAATGGTAGTAGTGAATGCACAGTCTCCAAGACCCATCCTTCTTCTTAATGAAAATTACAGGAGCTCCCCACAGAGATATGATGGGTCGTATAAACCCCAAGTCCAACAATTACTTTAATTGGATTTGAAATTCATTTAGTTCTGGAGTTGACATACGATAGAGTGCCTTTGCATAAGGTTCAATGCCTGGTTTCAGGTTGATGTTGAAATCAATCCCTTTTTGGGGGTAACCTAGGTAGTTCTTTGGGAAATACATCCCCGAATTCAAGAAGAAATGGATGTTTATCAAGGTTTTCAGAATCATCCTTATCATTTAGAGCTTCTACTGTGAACATTTGACACCCCTTTCGTCTACATTTCATTAGTTGCATGGAGGAGATGAACTGCAGAGACACCCCTCGGTTCTTTTCCCTCAATGATTTTATTTTTCCATCATCATCTGTGAAATATAGTACATTGTCTTTGTAGTCTAGGAGTGCCTCATGTAGTTCCAACCAATCCATTCCTATAACTACATCATATACTCCTAAGATCGTAGAGTACAAGGATACCTTGGTCTTACATAACACCCAGGTCCACCTCACAATCCTTTACCATCTTTCCTACATTTCTTTTCATACCACATGAAATTTCTACATGTCTAAAATCATGTTGTGCAATAGTTTTATGTTTAATCCTTGATAATGCATTTAAAGAAATAAAGGAATCAGTAGCTCCTGGATCAATTAAAATGACAAAACTCATACCCTCAATATTACCTGAGGTTTCCAACACAGTGGACTGGTGTTCGACCTGACGATTGTTCACCGCTACATGGATGCGATGTTGTGAAACCAGCTCCAAAAATAGCAAAAAAGAGATATCAACGCCTTAGAAATAAGCCACTTCGAGGGGGCAACCTCCAATACATTACATGAATGAACAATTCTTGGATGATACAAATGAAAAAACCTCATTTCTATATATAGGAGTCCATGGAGCCACAATGTAATTATAGCCGACCTAACAATAATAATGTAAGGGAAAAATAATAAAAATATGGAGGTTACATGGGTACAAAAATAACAATAAGGGGGGCTACACTAACATAATAAGGGACTACACTATTAATATAGGGACTTAACATGCGTCTCCTTCAAACAAGTGTTGTCCTCAACGCTTGATTATTTCTTGATGCTTCTGTATAAAATTCTCATCCTCCCATGTGGAATCTTCTATAGGAAAGTTCTTCCACTTTCTGAGATACTTTGAAATTGATTGTACTTGTCGAGTTCTTGTTTCTGTGACTGCTTCAGAACTTCTTTCGATGTGATGTTGATCTTCTTGTTGTTTCATTAGATTCTGCACCAAAGTTAGGTTATTCTTTGAGAGTTGGAGAACTTGTTGATGCTCGATGTGATCTTCCACTAATTTATCATCCATTAGCTATTATTTGATCCTTCAAACCATCCAACTTATCCTCCATTTCTACTTTTAAACCATCTATGTCATCTTTAGTTTCTCTTTGTAAGATCGAAATTTGTTGCACTTGGTACCGTAATTTTGATATCTCATTCTGCAATTCTTCCTCTTCATGCGTCATAGTATAGCTTTTTGAGGGCTTAATGGGCATGGCATTATTTTTTGGAGGCATTATAGAACCCAATACTGATAAAAATTCTAAAATATGCCCTTGGAATCACTTCAAACTGCTTTTTCAAACAAATGTTATGCAATTTTAAAAACCAAATACACACCTTTTTCTTGCTTTTGAGAAGCTCGATATTGAAACTAAATTATCTATGTGATTTTGGATCCTCAATAACTGAAATTTGGCCCTGGAGTAGCCCTCTGAATCTTCTTTCTAATGCCACAGGTCTGACCTGATTTGGATTCTTCAAGGCAAAGTTATGTCCACTCTCCCATAATGACCTAATTATGGATTATTTCAGTAGAGCGAACTTGTACGACTTGCCACGTGTCATTGTTTGCTCCTTTGGCTCTGAAATTGGTAGAAATGAAACTACAGTCCGTGTACTTCCAGCCACTTATTACAGAATTTCAATCTGATGCTCAGAGAGAGAGTTATGAAGATTTTCCCACGGTCACCTCTTTGAGATGAAATTCGGGAGCCTGAAAAATACCTAACTTCCACAGATCATATCTCCACAAATATTGCGAACCAAACTCTGAAATTTTGCAACGATGTTCCTCAGGATTTTGGCTTCACGCTCTAAAAATTTCAGCTTCTGAACCTTCGTAGAAAAAACGTTATAGTGAAAATGTCACGATGACTTGCTTGGTGCAGCGAAACCCTAGAATCCAAAGCTATGATACCAAATGTTGTGAAACCAACTCCAAAAATAGAAGAAAAGAGATATCAACGCCTTAGAAATAAACCACTTCGAGGGGGCAACCTCCAATATATTACATGAATGAACAATTCTTGGATGATACAAATGACAAAACCTCCTTTCTATATATAGGAGTCCATGGGGCCACAATGTAATCCTAGCCGACCTAACAATAATAATGTAAGGGCACAATAATAACAATATGGGGGTTACATGGGTACAACAATAACAATAAAGGGGGCTACACTAACATAATAAGGGACTACACTATTAATATAGAGACTTAACATGAGCCTTCCCTAGATCCCCCACCATAGTTGCTTTTTGAGTTGAGTTGGTATTACCTGTCTTTTGAGGGCAATCCCTCTCGTAGTGAGGACCTCCACAAGTCCAACACCCCCTCTTAGGAGCTTGGCTCCTACTACCAAATGAACTGGGAGTTGCCCTGGAACTCTATTGGAAAGAGCCAAACTGTTGGGATTGATGATCAGGTGGTCTGACTTGGTGTTGTCGCATAAGACGATGATGTTGTTGTTGACGATTTTGCTGAGGTACCCTATGTAGCTACTGAGCTGGATGCCTATATGGTGTTCTTTGATTTCCTGTTGACCACTTTTGATGATTGAGCACATGACCCCTTTGAAATTTTTTACGTTCCATACTATTTCTACTTGTTACTCCTGATCCGTGGGCCTGGTGGTCTTACTAGGTCCATTATTCATGATTTCATCCTCTGCGATAATCACCCACTGCCCTGCCTCGTGCAAGGTGCAAGGTGTTAAGATCCTAACCTTAGCCCCAATGTTACCATTTAGTCCATACACAAATTTGTTCACCTTGAGCCTTTCTATGTTTAAGTGAGGAGCATAACGAAGTAATTCCATGAAATGAGCCTCATACTCCGGTATTGAGCAACTCCCTTGCTTTAATGCATTGAATTCATTTAATTGTCTCTCAAGGAATTCCTATGAGAGGTTGCGTTCTCTAAAATTTTCTTCAAAGAATTCCCAAGTTACTTCTCAGATATCCATCTCCAATTGGGGTAATAATGTCTTCCACCAAAGTAGTGCGTTTCCCTTTAGATGGAATATTCCCATCTCGGCCTTCATGTTTGAGGTGTACTCTCTCAGGGTAAAGCACATAGTCATGTTTTCTAACCATGCCTCTGCATATTGAACATTTGTGGACCCACAAAATTTTGGAAATTTTACCTTTTCCAAATCTCGATGTACATAATTTCTTGTAGTGTTTCATGGTGCTTCATTTTGTATGACTGGTCCTTCATGCTCTCGTTCCAGACGATTTATTAATGCCTCACACATGTGTTGGAATGATCTCATTAAGTTTTACACTTCCCCGAATGGTATTTGTCCTTGTGTTGTGATGTTTTCGTCATCATTGGGTGGGGTGGCAAGGGTTGGTTGTTGTGGTGACGTCACATTGCGCCCTCTAGTTACCCCACTCCGTCTTGTACTTCTTCTAACCATGGTTCACCAATGAATCCTGCCACAATTTAACACGATTTTCTTTATAGGATAAAACCAATCAAATAAAAATTATAACCAACCTGAGTGGTACTATAATTTATTGTTATTATTATATACTTCCAAACGAACAATTTATGCATTTATAAGTTCTTGATGATTTAATTCATCTATCAATTTCAAACCTTCATATAATATTTAATCATAAGGATAAAATTAATAGAACTCATCAATAATGAATGTTAAATCTGTACAATAATGTAATTGAGATGGCTGGAATGTCATAAGAATTAGTGTAAGAGTTACTTGGGACATTTTCCCCTTCTGGTAAATAAACAATCTACCAAGGGTTATTGCCCACCATTGTTTTTGCAATTCTTTGCATAAATTAACTCTATGGGTAAAAATGTACATATGTAGTTTTACCATAGTTAACTCTATGAGTAAAAATGTGAATATGTAGATTTACCATAGTTGTTGACAAAGTATAGTAGGTAAGATTAAAATGTTGTTCATTGTTACTTGTTTCTTGTTCTCTTTTCATAATTCTAAATTTGCATTGATTTATAGTTGACTATTGTTTTCTTCAATTGTAATGGGAAATGAGCAAGAATATCAAAATTTACAAAATCCGATTGAGATTGTATTCATATTTTATCTTTAAATTTATCTCTTCATGTTGTTGTTGTTGTTTTTTTTTTGTTATATCTTGAAAGAATGCCACATTTTCATTAGAAGTGAAAATACCTTCACTGCATGTGAATCCTAAGTACCGGTCAATACGAAAATTACACATAGCAATAGCTCCTTCACCATAGTCTTAGTCTTACCATTCACATACTTGACTTGAAATCGAAATATATTACAAAAAATTAATTTCAAGTATATATATATATATAATTGGTTTTGCAAATACTTTAAATTGAAAATTATAAAATAAAATGTATTTAGTTGAAACTTCAATAGACTTCTTACATTCTCATGTTAATTCGATAAATATGGACCAAAAGTATACATTTAAATACTTAAAATTTTTAAAAATAAAATTTTGAAAATATGATTATTTCTGCATATGACGCTTGGTTAAAGAATTTTTCCTAAAGAGTTATTCCTACCGACGCTAACTCCTGCTAACATTTATATACAATATCTACCTTTCTTAAACTCAACTAATGTGAAAAAATCACACCTATGAAAATCATGCCAAGAACAATAAAGATTCTCTGTTGAGTCTTGATCTCAATCATTATCACTGTCAATTTTTTCCAAATGTAGTGTAAAGTCTTTATTTTGTTTACATTCTTATCAAGATATTCATTTCTTGTTGAAGCTAGCAAGATAAACAGTTGTAAATAGATATGCGTAAGTTATAAAATCTTGAAATATTCCAAGAAATGGGCTAGAAATTGTTCCTAGGAAAATCTTGAAATATTCAAAGAAATGGGCTAGAAATTGTTCCTAGGACAATCCATAATTATGCCAAGGTGGTTCTTCTTGTTCCTTTAGTCCATTCCAGAAAAAGGTACAGACTGTTCTGTAAAGTAAACACAACAAGTCTGGCTCAACTCAAGACTTCATAACCTGGCTCAACTCAAGACTTCATAACGATGTGTAGTGGAGGAGCGACAAAGAACAAAGCTTATGATTCATCGCGCATGAAGGATTTTAATGCAATAACAAAGATAATGTTTGCTTCTTCACGCATTAGGGAAAACTAATGTAAACTGAAGTAAAGATTTTATGAATTAAGGAATTTATTAAATCAACAGTGGTCATAATAACTCATAAAAATTTAATTTATTGATTTCAGTTAACTGCTGTAAAGTAGATTTGGAGTAATTGAAGTAATTGGCTGTTACCTTAAATAGTAATTTAAGAACTACACTTAACTAGATCTGGACTAAATTGGTTTCCTGTTCCGTTAATGTCCAATAAATATTTTCCTGAAGAAGACATGTTGTAGTGCATCCCAAACACATCCTATTTTGATCTCTATCAGGCAATTATCTTCTGAAGGGGAGGCCAATCAAGAGATACAGAACATCAAATGTAGAAATGAAGAATCCCTGTGGTTTTGGTTGATGGGAAATAATGCAACTTTGAAAAAAATAGCGGGGACACTTTATTGATGCATTTTTATATCTACATTCATACTCAACAATAGTTGGATCCTTAGGGTTCATTCCTAAAAAGAATCCAGGGAAGCAAAAGAACAATCAAGAAGTAACGGTCACGGAAAGCCTTGAAAACAAAGTTGGACAGGTGTGAAGCTTACATGTAATTACAATTGAGAGTCAAATTGTGTCAACGATTTAATCTTTTCTCTATGTCTGTATTAATATGCAGAATTCAAAGAAACAATTAAATTTTAGATATAATAATAAAATTATGTGAATTCCATTTCATTTTTTTTGGATTTTTCTTAATTTCGATTTTATTCTAAATTTTGATTTTGTTCTATAATTTGATTTTTTAGGATCAATTTTCCCATCAATTTTTGAAACAGTACATGTCCTCAATATGGAAGATCCCTTATAATGTTCATCATGGATAAGTTGATATTTATTTATCTTTCGATTTCACTTTGCAAAAAAATGGATTTTGCCATCAACAATTGAAACATTCCAACTATGAAAATTTCTTAGCTCTATTCTTACAGATATTAGAGCACGTAATTTCATGATTTAAACTATGCTTTTCATTACATGTTATCCACCTAATATAAATACGACAAATTTTATTTGAAGAAAATAAGTTCAATGTTGCAGTTTAAAATTTTGTTTTTAGTATGTAAATCCGAAAAATTCTCTCCCCTTTGCAATATTGATGTATCTGAAAACATTTATCACAAGGAAGTTCATATTCAAAATGAACAAAAGCTATGTTTCATGATCCACAAGGATAACTCCTAAGTAGAGAAATTGACATGAATTAAAACCATACTCATACAGATGGGATTCAAATAAAATTTAATCAACTTATTTCAGATAGTATTTACAGTGACTTACATATCCCTCATCCATTGGGGATTGGCAAAAACTCAAGAAGAAAGAGTCCTCCCAAGAGATGCTATCCTTGTATTCAGGCACTATGATTGGAACTTTAAACTTTCGTATCCTCTTAAATGCAACTCAACGAACCCAGAAGTATGCTATGCGAAGTCTAAGCCAATTCGTTGCAATCCTGTTGCTTACACTGACTCGATGAAGGCTTACAACTGGGTCGGGATGGTCGAAAAAAAATAGTGAGGATGTTCGTAGAAATGAAGGAGAGGCACTACACACATGATACATTGTGTTACAATACACTTCTCATTGCCATTGTAGTTGGAAAACACCATGCCTATTCCCTTGTAGTTGGACACCAGTGAAAGCATATCCTGGGGAGTTGGGGTAATGGCTCTTACAACACGTGTTATTTTCATAAGGATTCGTTGGTTTTCATTTATTTATTTATACAAGAATTCATAGTGGCACTTAGGGAGAGTAAGTTTCAGAGAGTCCATAGGTCCTAGATTTTGAAACTCGGCTCCGATACCAAGTGTAGGGACCAACCCTATACTTTACTAGACAAACACTATGCTATATATATATCTATCTATCTTTTTGGAAATAATACAGTAAACTAGGAATTAAACCATAAGCATACAAAGTTGAAACTGAGAAAAATTAAATCACTTATATCAAACATCCATAAATTTATCTTCATAACACATACATCTATATTACATGTTAATTATAGGCACAATGCAGTCATATAAAAAAAACATTATAAGTAACACAGGTACCGTTCACCCGAAGACGAGATTCAAATTTGACTTGTTGTTACTTGAACTCCTTTGTTGTCATCTTCCTCCAAGCGTGAATGTTTCCATGCTTAATTCGAATATAATGACCCACCAGTTGACCTCCGAGCGTACTCCTTGGGTACTCTTCTTCCCTGTGGACCTCTGAGCTATAATGGGGTTGTACAAAAAAGGAATGTGCTAGCTGATAAAGGTGAACACTCCTTGGCTCAAGAGTCCCCTTTCTAAAGTCCTCTACCTCACCAAACTCCACTATAGCTCATAATCACTCACAACGACATAATATCATCCATCCAACAATAGGGTAAGCAAAAAGTCCCTCCATCCAACAATAGGGTAAGCAAAAAGTCCCTTTCCCTTAGCTTTCGCCTTCTTTTATAGAAGGCTTCATAGGTGACACTTGACATTTCATACATAAATAATTATTTTTTATTAATCCAAAATTTGATTATTCATCCATCCATGTGTCACCCTCTCACCAAGACTCTCCAAAAATTATTTACTTAAATATTAATTTAAAATAGTATTTTCCTCACCCCAACTAGACTTCTTATTTTTTCTCCTAGTTGTCTCTTGATCCCCTCTTTCCTACTCTTTAATTTGTGTTTATTACTCAAGTCAACTTATAAGTCTCAGATTTGGTCCCCTAACTACCTCCTAATTTAACTAAATTGCCTCTTAGATGGATATTCTTATGTTGGCTCTTGCCACATGGAGGTTCTCTAAATTTATCCAATATTAATTTATAAATCTTATTTTAATTCACCACCCTCTTCTCTTAATGAAGTTTTTAAACTATTTTATGATTAATATTTATATTTAGCTCTATGTCCCTCTTTCCTCCTTTTTCTTAATTAAGTTACTTATGTACATTATCCACTTAATATGTATTTTTTTTTTCAACATGGAAAGGGGTATAGTTCTCATGGTGAAGTATTTATTTCTTCCTATTCTTCCCTTACCCTAAGTTTTATTCTTGATTTAATTTCCTTGGTTTTAACATCATATATCACTTGATATGAATTAGTAAGATTTCCATATATTTATTATATTTATTAGTTTCTTTAATGATGTCGAGGGTGTCAAGTTGGTCATGCCCTTCAAGAACTTCCCTTTGAAGTTCCAAGGGTTCCATGCCCAACAATTTATTTGTGATGCCAAGGGTGACAAGTCAGTCGTGCCCTTCAAGAATTTCTCTTGAAGTTCCAAGGGTGCCACGCCACTTGCCCTTCAAGCATCCAGTGGCTACGAGGAGAGTATATGTGCAACGACAAAGACCGCTATCATCTCGTATGTCACCTACTTTAGTGAGACTAATGGTGCTGGGGATCAAGGAATCCGCCTTGATGCGCACCCACCAAAAAATCCTCGTGAGCGACCCAAATTTGAGACCTGCCCCCACGACATCGTGATCTTTAAGGCGAAGGTGTTTCGACCCTTCCAGCCTAAGTCACGGCGGGAGTACTAGCGATTGAGATCAGGGACACTGTCCCACCCCTCCCATGTTGTTCCATCCAATTGTACAACCCCATCACCCATATGTGAGTCATTTGGCCAAGAAAATAACATGTTTCTGCAACAACTGAAATATCATCAGAGTATATATATATATATATATATATATATATATATATATAGTAAGTTTCAAATTAGACTTAGAATTTCAAAGTCAAAATATTAATTTCTATCAAACCAGATGTTGTCAACTCGTCATATGCGATTGCCTCTGGTGGTTTCCTGTCATACTCAATAATCATCAGTAACAAAGTTTCTCAGTGTTAGTCATTATCATAATAGCAACATCAACATGACCTAGTAATTCATATCATTGTTCATTTTGAAGGATACCAATTTGGAAATTATCCTTGGATATGATGCCACCTATCCCGTGAAAGGGACGGGGTACTGTGACCCTCCATCTATCCCAAGGTCAAGTCCTTCGATTAAAATATGTGTTGTACGTACCTGATATGAAGAAGAACCTTTTGTCCATCTCAGCAACGGAAGACAAAGGGTTCAAGGAAGCATTCGTTGATGGAAAGTTACGTATTTGGAAAAATAACTACAAGGAAGCTCTTACTATTGGTTTTAGAGTTGATACACTCTACCAGGTTGGAGAAATACCATTTGGGGCTATGTCATGTGATACAACTCTTAAAACATAGTTATGGCACCGAAGGTTTGCACACCTTCATTATAAATCCCTTCCCGAAGCAAGGAAGGTGGTGACAGGGATGCCTGAATTTAGAGATGATCATGAAGGTATATGTCAGGGTTGTGTCGAAGGGAAGCACAGAAGGGAACCATTCCCCTCAGGTGTCACAAAGACAACTCATATCTTGTAGTTGATACAATCTGAATTATCTGGTATGTTGCCCGTGATATCCTTGGGAGGATGTTCCTATTACATGAATTTTATAGATGACTTCTCCCACAAGACCTGGATATATTTTTTTGAAGAAGAAGGACGAAGCATTCAAATGCTTTTGTGCCTTCAAGTTTAGAAATTTTAATACACTTATGTATTGCCTGGATTCTCTTGATCTAACAATTATATGCCATTGTTAAATACATAATCCTTCCACTTGAATCTTTGCGAAAATTTAATCTCCAATTGCAAACACATGAAGAAAGATCAATCACACATAACACATAAGTTTTTACCGGGAAAGCATAAAGCTAAAAACCCCACTATCATATTTTATGTATATATCATGAATCATGAAACAATCTCATACAAAACTCTAATCCAAGAGCTCTCAATTCAATATACAAGTGTCTCAAATTGTCATGCAAAAATTGGCATAAACATGTACCAATTTACTGCCTCCTGATAGCCTGCCTCCACTGTGCAATCCCTGTTGAACACAATCACTGAATGAATTCGATCTTGCCTTGCCTTGATTGTGCAATCCTCATTGGCATCTCCAATGTGCTTGTGGTTGCAACTGAGCACCCACTAATGTCATAACTTATAGTCAGGCTGACCCTTTCACCTACCTCTCAACTGGGTCTCCACTGGATCTGACATGCATGTAGTTAACAATAGTATTTCTTCAGTTGCATGTGAGACCACTGCTTGTGAATTAATTGAATAATTAATTCACTGATATCTCACTAGTGTATCTTTAGTTACAACTATTTACAACTGAGTTTAACTCACTTAACTACTCATCCAACTCTGTTACAACTTCGAATCACTCAGTTATAACTCAGTGCACTTGCATGTCCCACCAACCAACCTTAGAACTCGTAGTTCCTTCAGTCAATTGGTTTTCCACATCAGTTAACTGAAATCAAGTGCTTCAAGAGAATATATTATTATTTATTGTCTAATTATTATTGAGGGCTAATAATAATCGACATGCATTCTATTTTTAGATATGCAATCTATAAGTAGAATTTTCCCATGCATACAAAAATAGAAACTCATCTATAAATAGAATTTGCTCAACCATCTATAAATAAACTCCTGCTATAAATAAAATTTTCTCAACATTCTAAAAATAGACATACACCTAAAAATATCATGTGGGCCCCACCTAGTGTAGGTGCTTAATTTTCACTAGGATCATCATCTTGTTGAATCTCAACATCAAGGCCTTGGTGGAAAATCAAACGGAGAAGAAACTCAAAGTTTTGAGGATCAACAATGGGACCGAATATGAGTCAAATGATTCTAATGAATTTTGTAGAGAAGCTGACATTAAGAGGGAGACCACAAATCCGTACACTCCTGAGCAAAATAGTGTTGTTGAAAGAAAGAACAAGTCCATTGTGGAAGTTTCCTGCGCCATGCTATGTGACCAAGGTCTTTCGAAGTTTCTACGGGGAGAAGCTGCGAACACTGTTATGTATGTTCAAAATAGATGTTCGCATTCCGCTCTGGAGTCCAAAACTTCCGAAGAAGTTTTCGTTGGTAAGAAACCTAATGTTTCTCATTTTAGAGTTTTTGGTTGTCCTGTTTACTTTCATGTGTTGAAAGAAAAGAGAAGCAAGTTGGATGCTTCTGGAAAGAAGGGAATGTTTGTGGGCTACAACGAAACTTCGAAGTCATATAAAATCTATTTGCCTGATCAAAGAGAAGTGGAGATATGCCACGATGTCACCTTCGATGAAGATGTTTCTCTCAAGAAAGTGAGAAAACTTCCTAGGTCCAAGGAAGACAAAGAAGATGAAGAAGCAGGAAAGCAGGAAGAGTCGAAGGATGACCTGATGCCTGATGTTGAAGGAACTATGGATACCATCGATCCACCTCCTTCAAATAAGAGAAGACCCTCATGGCTTAGGGACTCTCTCTCAGATGCCGAGAGACATGTTTTCCCAAGGGGGACTTTCCGTGAAAGCAAGAAGCCGAAGAGATAACAAGGGTATCTAGCAACCATGAGTATGATAGTACAATCTGAGCCTGGATCATTTGAAGAAGCCATCAAGAATCAAGTTTGGAAGGATGTTATGCACGAAGAATATGAATCCATTATGAAAAATGATCTCTGGGAAGTGGTCCCGAGACCGGAGGACAAATCTGTTGTCACCTCGAAATGGCTCTATAAGATCAAGCATGGATCTGATGAAGTGCTGAAAAGTAAAAGGCAAGATTTGTTGCCCAAGGCTTCTCTAAAAAATAAGACATAGATTATGATGACATATTTGCACTTGTGGCTTGCTATACCACCATTCGATCTATTATTGCCCTTGATGCAACACAAGGATGGAGTCTACATAAGATTGATGTGAAGACCACTTTTTTGCATGGTTCTATAAAGGAAGAGGTGTATGTGGAGCAACCTGTGGGGTTCAAAGTCCGAGATAGAGACACCCATGTATGCGGGTTGATGAAAGCCCTCTATGGGTTGAAGCAAGCCCCCAGGGCTTGGTATGAGACGATAGATAGATACTTGATGAAGCCAGGGTTCACTCGAAGTAATGCTAATCTGAACCTTTATTTCAACGTTGATTGAGAAAGGCCTCTCATCCTGGTTCTCTATGTGGACTATCTCATCCTGACAGGTGCTGAACCTCTCATTCATCAGTGTAAGAGGGAGCTATCTTCCGAGTTTGAGATGAAAGACCTAGTACTGATGCACTATATCCTAGGCTTGGAGGTCTGGCAGAGGCCAGGTGAGATTTTCCTTTCTCAAGAAAAATATGTCGTGAAGCTAATGGATTGATTTGATATGGTGGACTGTTAAGTTTGTGTCGACACCAATGGAATTCAACTTCAAGAAGTTGTGTGGAAATTCTATTGGGCCCGTGCTAGCAAATCCTACCGAGTATCGACAACTCGTGGGGGCCCTGATGTTATTAGTGAAATCCTGTCTGGACGTATGTTTTGCAGTGAACACTTTGAGTCAACATATGGTTGATCCTCATCACATTCACTAGATTGGTGCTAAGAATCTATTGAGATATCTTCGGGGCACAATCAACCATGGGCTGAGGTACACTGTCGGGAGTTTGAGACTCCTTGGATATACAGATGTCAACTGGGCTGGTAGTGTGGTGGATTGCAAGAGCACATCTAGATGTTGCTTCACATTGGGTTCTACTTTGATATCTTGGATGATAGAGAAGCAGAAGTCGGTGGCTTTGAGCACCGCTGAGGCTGAATATATTGCTGCAAGTATGGCCTGTTGTGAAGTTGTTTGGTTGAGAAATCTCTTCAGTGAGTTGCTTGGGCATGTGCTAGATACCACCGTTATCCTTTGTGATAGCAAGAGTGGGATTCATCTTTCTGAGAATCCCGTGTTCCACGATTGATCCAAGCATATTGATATCAGGCACCACTTTATCTGGGATATGGTACAACGAGGTGTCGTAAGGCTCGATCATATAGGAACTGATGAGCAGGTCACAAATATTCTCATGAAGCCCTTGGGGAAGGTCAAGTTCCTAATATTGCGTGAGAAGCTTGGAATCGTGGAAAGACCATATTTCGAGGGTCCTGCTTGAGTTGAACTATGAACTCTAGGTGCTCCAGGGGGCTTGGGGATAGCTTCTTGGAGCTATAAGCACATATGGGGCTAGGCTTGCTGAATTGTTGTGCTTCTGCCCCACTGTTACGATATTGAGTTGGTTCGCCTCTCTTTGATCTATGCCCCGCACACATCCTACCCATGGAGTTTCGGACTCATGGGAAGTACCTCTCATTTGGCCAATGAGGTGGGAAGTGTGGATAGAGACCAATAGCAAGACTGATGCACGCATCAGAGATTGTCGTACTCTCTATGTTTAGGATGGAACGTGTCCAACACCTTGATCTGGGATCAAGTGTGATGAGGTTCTTACCTCTAAGCTGACTTTGGGTCAGTAAACTAACTTCGGGTTAATATGAGACTCTTTTTGAGTCCGAGAGAGGCTTTTACCTCTAAGCTAACTTCGGGTCAGCTGAGTGTGATGCCTTTGTGACTCAACTTTTTTTTGTTCTATATGAGAATGAGAGCTAGCAAAGCAAGTTACGATAGGATGACACACGATGTTTGGTGAAAGTACATGATGATACTGATGGATGGCACTTGTGGATAGATGGATTTCTCCCTAGTTTAGAGGGAGTGTTAATTTTTGGCAACTAGGTCAAAACTCCATGTTGCACTGATCATATGACGATGGTCATATTTTTTTTGGATTCCTATTTCAGAGAGGTGCAAGGTTGATCTAAAGATCATCTTGTTTGGATAAGAAGAACATTTATTTTGAATTTATTTTCCACATGTGCAAGGTTGACCAGATTTATAATGTAGGCTCACATGCCTAATAGATGTGTCACACACCATCACTGATAGATATAAATTGTAGAGACTTGGAGGTAATTTTCTCATCAACTCATCACACATTCTCTCATTGTGATATGATTGGTTCGATAGCCTTTGGAGGCCTTTTTCCCCTCACACATGTGGAGCGAAGCTGCTATTTTTTGCGGATCTGTTTAGGGCTTTTTGCTGCAATGTTGATCGTGGTCAAACCTTGGTTGTTTGACCTCAAAACTCTTAACAAAATCTGATTTTGAGAGGCCGTACTATTGGGCACTAAAATCGAGGAAATTGGAGCTGTTAGACCGAAGCCCTAATCTGTTGCGTTGAATTTTCTGCATTGACTTTGGGTTGACCAACGTTGAATTGTGATGAGTTGTGTTTGAGGGCCATGGGTGTGACACATGAAGGATTGGTTGATTGAGAAAGAATTTGCTGGCCGAATCATCATGTTGACTGCCGTAATGCAACAATATCTCATATCTTTGCTAGAAAAAAGGAATTGTAAATCTGATCTATATTTGGCTTGTCTTATGTTGATCTATTATTGTGTTCTATCATCATTTTACTTTCATGTTTAAGTGATTGCTATTTTGTATCAGGCCTAAGAAAGATTGAATTAAAATTGAATCAAGCATAGAACACCATGGTTATCTAAATTTATCATCCTCTCACATTAAAAGATATCATGTATGTTCCTGGTTTAAAGAAGAATTTAGTTTTAGTTGCTATGTTAGAAGACCGTGGCTATGATGTGATATTTAGAGAAGGAAATGCGTTACTTTGTCACAAAGCTACGAGACAGGTGAAGAAGATTAGAAGACTGTGCTGCCTTGAGCACAAAAGCAGAGAATATGCATAGCCAAGACATCGATGAATTATGACATATAAGATTGGGCCATCTACACCATGGCGCTTTGAAGATCATGCAACATATTTCTACAGGACTTCCCAAGGGTGCACTTGAGCAACGAGATACATGCGTAGGGTGTACATTGGGTAAGTACACCAAATCCACATTTCATGATAAGGACAATCGAGCGAAGGCTATCCTTGAAAGAGTTCACTTAGATGTGCGTGGATCGTTCTCGACAACCTCCACAACAAAACACAAATATTATGTGATTTTTGTAGATTATTTTTCACGCAAGTGTTGGATATTCTGCATGCTGAAGAAAGATCAAAGATTCTCAAATTTTTGTGAGTTCAAAGCACTTGTTGAGAAAGATACAAGGAAGAAGGTGAAGGCTCTACGAAGTGACAGTGGTGGAGAATATGTGTCAAATATATTCAAGAAATTCTGTGCTTCATAAGGCATTCAACATGAATTGATAACACCTCATAACCCACAACGGAATGGGGTTGCATAAATGAAGAACATAACTATTGTGGGAGTAGCACGAGCAATGTTGCATGATCAAGGCCTACCGTAGTGCTTGTGGGATGAAGCATGCAACACAACAATATTTGTGCAGAACAGAAGTCCTCATCGGATTCTCAGGATGAGTACACAAAAGGAAGCTTTTCAGGTAAGAAACCAGATGTGGCACACTTTAAAATTTTTGGTTCATCAATTTATTGTCATGTAAGCAAAGATGCGAGGAAAAAGCTAGAACCAAAAACTGATTTGGAAATATTTGTGGGGTACACCGATACACATCACAACTATCTGGTGTACATTCCATCTCATAGGATGACAATTGTTAGGAGAGGTGTGAAATTCATTGAAGATAAGGCCATGTGAATTTCCCTCGAGAGGGAGCTTCAGTTGCATGCAATTGAGGAGATCTTAGCTCCAAAAGAAGAACCTCAATATGTGGAGAAACCACAAGCAGAGGAACAAAGAGTGGAATTACCCACTCATGCAGAGAAATCAAGATATGGAAGGAAGCATACTATAGAGGTTGTCATGTTGATGCTTGATGCTAGAGAGAATGTGGGAGAAACCACATCAAAAAGCAAGAAGAAGAGGTCCCATGGGTTGATCCCATGGTAGAGGAGTAGAGACCGAGCCATCCTCATTCAAAGAAGCAGTGAAACAACCAGTATGGGTTGATCCCATGGTAGAGGAGTATGTCTCCATCTTCAGAAACAATGCATGGGAGGTTGTCCCAACACCAGAGGGAAAGTAAGTTGTAGTATCTAGATGGATATACAAGGTGAAACTGAAAATAGATGGGAGTGTTGAGAAACACAAGGCCAGATTTGTGTCCAGAGGGTTCTCTCAGGTGGAGGGAATTGATTAAGAGGAGACCTTTTCTCTTGTTGCAATGTACTCATCAAGAAGGTCTATCCTTGCACTTTAAGTGCAGATGGGATGGAAGATACATCAGATGGATATAATGACAACCTTCCTCAACAGAGTGATTGAGGAAGAGGTGTATATAGAGCAGTCGAAAGGATTTGAGACCTTCGACAAAGAGTCACATGTGTGAAGACTCAAGAGAGTACTGTATGTACTGAAACAAGAACCTCGTGCTTGGTACACCAGGATCAACAAATACTTCACTAAGTTGGGCTTCACCAAAAGTGAAAAAAATGTGAACCTTTACCATATTGTGGTTGAAGGTAAATTATTGATCATAGTATTATATGTCGATGATTTGATTTTGACAGGTGATGAGAAGCTGTTCAAATCTTGCAAAGAGGATCTTGCGAGAGAATTTGAGATGAAGGATATGGGGCTCTTACATTATTTCATTGGTTTGGAAATTTGGAAAAGAGATGGGGAACTCTTTGTATCTTAGGGCAATTATGCCAATGAGATTCTGAAGAAGTTTCACATGGAGAGCAACAAACCCATGGAGACTTCTGTAGCAGGGAATTGGAGGAAGGGAGATGCTACTTCAAGCGAAGTGGTTGAAGCTACCATCTACAAACATCTTGTGGGTTCACTCATTACTTGGTGAACACACGCCCAAACATGTGTTATGTGGCTAACCAACTTAGTCAAGCTATGGTTAAGCCTACCAAATTCTATTGGAAGACAACTAAACATGTGTTGAGGTACCTCCGAGGTAGCACTCAGTTTGGTCTATGGTACAAGCAAACAAAGGGAGTGAAGTTTCAAAGCTTCACATATGAAAATTGGGTAGGGATTCCATCCGACATGAATAACACATTAGGGGGCATATTCAGTGTTGGGTCAGTAGCAGTTTCCTGGTACATTAGGAAGCAGAGATCATTTGCACTAAATTCAACAGAGACAGAGTACATGGTGGCTAGTCAAGCAACTTGTGAGGCTATCTGGATGAGGAATATCCTTGTTGGGTTGTTTCTTCAGCGAATGGATCCGACAATGATTTATTATGATAACTAGAGTTGCATCAATCTCTCGTTTCATCCAGTTTTTCATGACAGGTCCAAGAATATTGATATATGGTATCACCATATCAGAGATTGTGTGCAGAGGAGGATTATGTCAATAGAATTCATTCCTACAGAGGAGCATGATGTAAACATCTCGACGAAGGAATTTTCAAGAGGCAAATTCGAGTTCGACAGAGGAAGGATCAGGATAGCAGACAATCCCTTTCTTGTTGAGAGGGAGTGTTGAAAATGACAACAAGAAGGGGTTTCTAATTTAATTATCCCTTAATTAAATTAGAAGTAAATTGTAATTCCACATCACATGACAAATTGTACGAGTTAAATAAGTCAAGAAGACTTAGTTAGTTCAGTTAATTCGAGTTGAGGGTCAAATTAGAGGTATGTAGTGTGTCTCCTACTTTTCAGGAGCCCTGGTTGAGTTTATTTTGAGTTGTAATTTGTTAGGTCCCTATAATACTAGTGCATCCCCTTATTTTAATTGTTAGTGTAGACCACTTATTATTATTGTTGTGCCCATGTAGTCCCCATATTGTTATTATTGTGCCCCATAGAAGCCCACTATTTTTATTGTTGTGCCCTTACATTATTATTGTTCTGTCGACTCTGATTATATTGTGACCCCTTAGATTCCTATATAAAGAAAGGAAGTTTTGTCATTTGAATCATCCAAGAATTGTTTATTTATGTAATGCAAAGGAGGTTTCCCTATCGAAGAGGATAATTTTAAAGTCGTTGATCTATATTTTATTTTCTTTTGTGAGTTGGTTACATAACATTTTGGTACCAGAGCTTTTGGATTGTAGGGTTTCGCTTCTTCAAACATGTCATTGTGGAATTTTCACTATAACTTATTTTTACAAGGCTTCATAAGCTAAAATTCTGACCATGTGGAGCCTAAATATCGCTGAACTTCGTGTAAAAATTTCAGATCTTAGTTTGCTATATTTTCTGAGATACGATCCAGGGACGTTAGGGATTTTGTAGGCTCCCAAATCCAGTTTCAAACAGGTGACCTAGGGAAAATCAACATAAATTTCGTTTCAACCATCGGTTTTGAATTCTCTAAAAAGTGACTGAAATTGCACAGACTTTATTTTATCGTGTAGCAATTTTAGGGCTGAAGGTAGAAACAATGATATGTGGCACTCCGTACAATTTCACTCTACTGAACTAGTCTATAATCAGGTCATCATGGGATATTGGGAATAACTCTTTGTTGAAGACTTTAATCTTGGTCTGACCTATGGGGTTGGAAATAAGTTTATGAGGGCTACCAAAGGACATAATTTCAGATCTTGGAGATCCGAAATTACAAAGATACAACATATTCAATATCGAGCTCCTACAAAGCGAGAAACAAGGGCGCATTTTTTAAAATTTTGAATAAGTCTTGTTTGAAAAATGAGTTTGAAGTGATTCAAATGGCATATTGAAGCATAAATATCATTATTTTGTTCTAATATTCCTCCCCAAAAAATAATAATACACCCATTAAGTCCTCATAAAGCTCTACTATGATGCATGAAGAAGAAGAAATGCAACATGATATATCTAAATTACAAGACCAAGTACAACAAATTTCACTCTTGCAAAGAGTAACAAAAAATGAAATGGAAGCTAAGATACGTGGTTTGAAGAATGATATGCAATATAAGATGGATGGTATAGAAGAAAAAATGAAAGACAACATGGAATATTTGAAGAATGGTTTAAAAACAGACATGGAAGGTTTGACAAAGTTGCTACAATAAATGGTTCATAATGAAGAAAATGTATTAAATGAAACTCATGATGAGAACAAAAAACATGTTAATCATGATTTCATAGACTCTAACATTGGATTGAAGACCCACCATATTCCAAAGATTGATAAAAGGAAGTTTTATGGCAAGGATCCGGTAACATTGATACCAGAGATGGAGCAATCTTTCGATCTCCATAATGTGCAACACACACAAAAGGTACACATTGAAAATTTATATTTAGAACCCAATCAATTTGTATGGTATCAATGAATTTGTTCTCATAAACCACTTGTCACTGGGTCAATCTTTACGAAGGAAATGATAGCACATTATTAATATAAAAAGAGAAACACCTTCTTTAGCCAATTGATACATATCAAACAAAAGGGTTCAATGATGGAGCACATTGTGGACTTCCAAAAATTGAATATCAGGGTAAATGATATTCCAGAGGAGCATGAGTTTGATGTCTTCATAGGGACCTTAAAGGACAACATCCAACATGAGGTTCACCTTTGGGAACCTGATTCATTGGAGAAGGCATTCATGGTGGCAAGAAAATTTGAAAGTGTAGAAATTTCTTGTTTCCCACCCCGGTTTTCAGTTTCACCTTATTTATCCTTTTAGTTAAATGCCCTTTCCCATATCCTTACATTCAACAACAGAAAAATAATTTTTTGCTGAAAACACAAATTCTGGAAAATTTACAGAATGCTGGAAAATGCAGAAATAAAAATCAGCAAGCTTAAAACAACGATTCAACACATTTAAACACCGATATTTTTGGTCAACATGACTGAAAAACTCCCTACAACTCTTGGGGAAAACTAGGCCCGAGAGCTTCTCTTTATTTTCTGAAAATGCCTTTACGTTGAAACAGAAAACTTAGAAAATTCTAAAGAACTAATTTATTAATTTTATCTTGATTTCTGCACACTACTTAAATGAAATAAATCAGCAATAACAGAAAACAAAAAATTTACAGCACCTTAGGACAACATTAAATGCTGTACGACCACCTCGGGAAGCATGTTGGAACAACCGTACTTTGATGTACACACTGTACGGATTTCGTACAACACCCTCTCTCGAAATCCGTGCCAAAAATCAGAGCTGTAGCTGCTGTCCTCTTCCTCGGTTTTTGTGCCGAAAATGACAGCCACCCTCTTCCTCGAAAAATGCACCTAATTTTTGTGCCTTGGAGTGCGTGCTTGCTGCTATACCCTCTTCCTCGATTTCTGTGCCTCCTCACTTGGAAACACTGCCTCTCCTTTGCTGTATGGATTTTCTGCCTCGGTATGTGTGCCAATAAATGCTGTTGTACCTTTGCTGAAATCTCTTCACTGCTGCCCTCCTTCTTCTCACTGCTCAGAAAAATCTCCAACTCTCTTTCTCTCCTTCTCCCAATCTGCTCACGAAAGAATGAATGACTTTTTCTTCCTTTTCCTCCTTTAACCTAACCCTAAGTGACTTTTGGGGAATTCCTAAATCTAATGGCTGAAACAGATTTAGATCTAGGGCTGAGATTAAATACTCATTTAAATCTCACTTTCTATTTTTTAATTCACCCCACTTTAATAAAGACCCACTTAGTCATTTATTTCCAAAGTCACTTTTTCTTTCTAATTTTACATTGACTTTATTAAAGTCACTTTAAAATTAGACTTTAGTAACTTTATCACTTAAAGTCACTTTTAAATTAGATTTGACTTTATAACTTTATAAAGTCACTTTAGGAGAAAAATTAAATTCTTTGGACACTTTTCCCTAGGCCAAAGATCAAAGCCTTAGGGAACCACCTGTCCTCCGGTAACCAAATTTCAACACTCCCTCTTACCGAGGAAGGTGTTCCTCACCACACCTATCTTGTCTCTGAAGTAGACATGCTTGCCCCGTGGTAAGGCTTTGGTAAGAATATCTGCAACCTGCTCATCAGTGGGAATATACTCAAGCTTCACAGCTCCTTTCTGAACATAGTCTCTGATGAAGTGATATTTGATCCCGATATGCTTTTTCTTTTCTAATTTTACATTGACTTTATTAAAGTCACTTTTAAAATTAGACTTTAGTAACTTTATCACTTAAAGTCACTTTTAAATTAGATTTGAATTATAAAATCTACAAAGTCACTCTTTAGGAGAAAAATTAAACTCTTTTGGACACTTTTCCCTAGGCCAAAGATCAAAGCCTTAGAGAACCACCCGTCCTCTGGGAAGTGGGCCTCAACACTCCCTCTTACCGAGGAAGGTGTTCCTCACCACACCCATCTTGTCTCTGAAGTAGACATGCTTGCCCCGTGGTAAGGCTTTGGTAAGAATACCTGCAACCTTCTCATCAGTGGGAATATATTCGAGCTTCATAGCTCCCTTCTGCACATAGTCTCTGATGAAATGATATTTGATCCCGATATGCTTTGACCTGTCATGAAATACTGGATTCTCCGTGAGTTTACTACAACTATGATTATCACAGTAAATCACTGAAGGTCTCAACGGTTGACCAAATAAGCCAAACAACATCTTGCGAAGCCAAATGGCCTCACAACTAGCTAGACTGGCTGCCATATACTCTGCTTCCGCTAAACTCAATGCTACTGACTGCTGCTTCCAGCTGAACCATGACACAACTGC
>CM076578.1:889219781-889488904 GCA_034641835.2 Pinus albicaulis
GGGTTAACGTGGAGCTTATGTAGGGCTTAACATGGCACCACCATCCCACCCCCCCCCCCCCCCCTCCACCTCCCTTCAAGAAAAAAATTTCCTGGACACTTGACTAACGTTGGGTCTTTCTGCATGATAAAAATGTCTTCCCATGTCACCTCTTGCACTAGTAGGTTCTTCCATTTTATCAGATAATAATTGCTCCAATTATTAGCTTCTTAAGCCTTCTTTCCATGATTGTTTCTATCTCTAGGATTATTTTTATGTTATTCATTAATCTATGGTAAAATAGTATGGATTGGGATCTTATCATCTATTACATTCTTAATCAAGAAACATGGAAGAGTGGTCGTATACATGAAAATGGAGGAAACACCAATTTTTAAGTCATACTTCCAATTATCTACAACACCTTATAGGTGACATAATACCTTGGTTCTAATTTATTTATTTTCTTTCGTTGCTTAAGGGACATCTAATTATATGGTTGTAGTCTTACAAATAACCAATCCCCCACTTCAAATTCCCTTTCAGTGTGATGTTTATTAGATTTTTGTTTCATCCTCTTTTTTGTTATAACAAAGTTGTCCATAAATAGTTTCAAAACCTTTTGTTGGTGCCTTATGAGGTCCTCCATTGTTAAGCCTTCACAGCCCCTTTCAAGGCTAATAAAATGGATCGAGGATGATATCCATAAAATTCCATAAATGGGGACATTTTTTATTATGTATGGAAGGATGGGGTGTACCACCGTTTTTCCAAGGGAAACCACTTGACCCATTGTGTATGTTTATAAGATGAAAAGTGACATAGATGTCCTTATAAATATGTATTCATAATCTTAAATTTTACAATATATTGGGGATGACAAAGTGAGGTACGGGTCAATTATGTATCTAAACAAGACAATAATACAGTCTAAAATGTCCACAGAAAATTGGCCCTTTGTCACTTATAAAAATATTTGATATTCCATGTAGATTTTGGACTATCTCCCTAACTTCTTCTACCATTGTACTTTCTTTACAAGGATAAGGAGGAGAGTGAAAATGGATATATCTTGTGATTTGATCTACCATTACATTAATGAAATTATTTCCTTCATATTTGGGTAAAATTATAATAAAATACATTGGAACTTCTACTCAAAGTTGGCTTGGTATAATTAATGGTTGTAGAATCCTTAGGGTCATGATTTTTTCTAACTTATTCAAATGACATGCCATAAATTCAGCCACAACTTTTTTTCACATTTTCTTTAAGATTTCCTCCAAAAGTATATACTTCTTGATCATATGATATGTTTTCAAGAACCTTGAACATCCTCCTTCTTGAAAAGTGTAATTCCAAAATGACCTTCTTATTTGAATTGAGAGAGTTTATATAAATATAAGGTATATTGATCCAACAAAAAATAATTCTTCAACATATTGTTTTCTACAACATTGAAGTCCTCATAATTATTGAATGATCTTTTATACCTTCCCATAATGCTTCATTTTGTCCTTTCTTCTACAACCCATTAAGAAAGAATGTGGAATGAGCATAGCACAGGGTAAACCATTTATTTCTTCTTATTTTTTCGAGTGAGCATGTGCCACAATATTTTTTTTTCCTGTATTCTTTTTCTCTTCTGGATATAATGTTTTTTCCATAAGTAATCCAAAGTAAGAAGATTTTCATTTACTTTGAGGCTTCTTCCTATTAGTTATTTTTTTAAGTGTCACCTATTAATTTTATACTAAGAATTATATAAATTATGTTATCTCCATCCTTTTATTCTTATTAGGAAGTATTTGATATTTTTTATCTTATTTCTTAAATTTCATTGCTTTTTTTTTCTTTGGAAATTGAATATTTTACTATATACAATATTAAAATATATTATTTTAATTTTTTTTTATATATATAGATATATGAAGTTGATATTGAAATAAATTAGTTAACAGAGATGTTAAAATGTTTTATTTAAATCCTCTATTGAAATATTTTTGAAAAGTATAAGGTTTAAACATCTAACTCACATATTTTTTTACTTCTAATTATTTTATGTGGACACCAAAATATTTCATTTATGAGTAAGTAAAATAGTTTTACCACATTGGATTTTAATATCAACAACAAATCAAGTAACAATAATAAGTTAGAAATTATTAATATTTTGTAATGCATTTAATTAAAACTAACTAAATATACATATTTATTTTTATTTTTTATTATAGCAACATTGTTTTTTCAATTATATAATATTTTGTTTTTATTTTGAAAAAGTTAAATATCAAAACCCACATTTAACACTAAGAGAATCACACAACACTCTTATATTGAGCCATAATAGAATCACACAACACCCCTCTTAATGCAATAAATTAAATCAAAAAACAACACATAATTATTTTGATTGCTATCAATTATTATAATTTATATTAATGTACTGGTTCTAATTTTAATAAATTAAATAGAATAGTAAAATATAGAATTATTTATTTATATCTTGATTTGATATTTAGTTTGTAGCATAAAATTGGCCTGTAATAAAGTACAATTTCAATTTCTAGTGTGGTTTCGGCTCAGTGAAAATAAATGTACGCTGAGATCTACATCATAAATTTGAAGTTACCATGAATTACTGAACATAAACCCATGCCATCAAAAACTACACGGCAAACTCACACGAACTTGATCCTACGATAACCCTGAACACGCCCGGGCCTCATCATTCACAGTACAATCTTAAAGCCTGTTGAACCATAAGATATGAAATATTCAGTGGTTACTATTTTTCATCCACAAGCCTGTGGTGCGCATGCAACCATATCGAAAGAATGGTCTAGAACTTCTGTCGTCTACATGCAATCAAACACCTATAACACAAACCAATACTGGAGCCGAAGGATCATCTAGAGGAAAAGAAATTGTGGGTCCGTCTCCAAGGCAGCCATGAAATGAGGCACAAGACAGATCTCTACATCCACACCTCCAATCCCTTCCCTCTCAGGATATGCAGACATTTTACCATCAAACTTGTTTGCCCACCCACTCCTTACACACACCGGCCCTCCCCATCATTAATCATTGTCGTACATTGGAAATCTTGGAGAGCTTCCCATCATCACACTGTTATCGCAGATCGCTCTATCAAGTTTCAGAACAGTGGGGCATTGCTTATATGTTTGCAGCTCCGCCCTGATTTTTTCATCGCGGTGTTGCCATATGATGCGGTGCAGCAACCACGCTGCAGAAGTGATATCGCAGGCGAGGAGCTCCCCTGCCGTGACCGTGGTGCTAACGTATTGGATGGCGTTGCCGAAGTAAGAATAAGGCAATGGAGGTATCAATCTCGATCGGCAGTTTACTGCGAGCTTGAAGGTCATCTGCTCATGGGGAGGCAGGGCACGAGCCCGTGTGATGGCCTGCCATATGTGGGCAGAGAGTGCCTGGAAGGACGAGATTGTAGTTGGCTCCTTCGAATTCTTCTGGTTAGCTCTGACCTTGAGCCTCGAGATTGTCTCCTTGCTGAAGTGAAATATTTTTTCGGTGAGCTCAGGCGGGAAAAATTTCTCCATCGTTTGGGTTAAGGGCAAGTTGAGAGCTATGCGGGAACCTCTTATGTCGAAACACCTGCTGTGAAGTGGCGGGTGAGAGATTGTGGTCTCTCTTCTGCAGAGATGAGCCCATGAATTTATGAAATGCCAGAGTGAACTCCCGTCTACGACCGCGTGGTTGACTGTGAAGCCTATCGCAACTCCATCTCTCAGCTTCGTTACCTGATCATAATCAAATTTAGAATGTAAGAAAGAGAAAATAGTGACGTAATTCCCTGGTCAAGTAAATTCAGATTTTTCATTAAACAAATGGCAAGAGAGGCATTTTGCCCTTTCGAAAATAATAGGGACAAATAAGGAATTTTAGAAAGGGCATGAACTCACGTGGACCACTAGGAGAGGGAGAAAACGACCGTCCAGATTCATAGCGCCAGCTAGAGAAAAAAGTTGGCGAACGAACGGGCTGACCTCCGGCCCCGTTATTTCTTGGATTCTGACATCTGACGCCGATGCTTCGATCAAATCGGCGCCGGCATCGTTGCAGTCAATGTACAGAACGCCATCAGAGGAAGTGATCAGCCTTCCTGCCAATGGGTAGAAATGGACGAGTGCTTCCGAGAGCCTGTTCTTGAGGAGTTCCACCGCCGAAACGAATTGGGGATGATCGGCGAGGGGCATATGATATATTAGACCCTTTTGAATGTAATCCCAGCAGAGCATCCGCAAATCGGAAGGGCAGAGCTTCAATTGTTGGGGCTGCGAAGGACGAGCTGGGATTACGGTTGACTTTCGGTCCAGGTGAACCTGTCGACTGATGGAGGGGATTTCAGGTGGCACAGACATAGCGATCAAAAGCTTAAATGCCTGCAAGTACGAGAAAAATTTTCTAATTCAGCGAGATGAGAAAGGGAGGCATTAAATAGGCGGAGCCCAAATGCTTTTCGATGCCACGGGGATGGATGCCACAAGGTTGAGCAAGCAGAAGGATGATAAAGAATATGATTTATATCACATATAATTATTCCCTCTTTTAAACAAAAACAACATTGATTGATAAAAAGATAGTACATTTAACATCTTTGTTCTTTCTATCTTTAAATATATCTACTATGATCTTCATAACTGGATGAGAAATTCTATTTCAAAAATATTAACAGTTTCTCTACCAAAAATGCCAGTAGTGTCTTACATATGTTTTTTTGAAAAACTGAAAGCAAGAATTGTCTTACCATAGAGAAAATTTGTTTTAATCTCAAAAACCAAAAGATAATCCAGTTCAAAACTACAATCATTCCTTATCTGATAAAGCCTGCAGTGGCTAATTAAGGTCCACGACTTCAAACCAACCTTAATCGTAGCAAAAATAAAAAGCAAAAAAAAACATAAAATGAAATGGATAAGTTTGAGAAATTTCATACAAGATCTTGCTCCGACCTCAATTTTGACATCATGACAATAGATATTGATACTTCTTTTTGATAATAGATCGGTCATCTCGTTTTGTTCCCTGTAAATGTATTTGTAGATGATTGACATGAAGGAGGATGACAAAAGACAAATATGCTCCATCCAATTGGAGAGAATATGAGTCCTGAAATTAGAATGATTCCGGACCAAGTCTATAATACATGATAGCAGTATTGTCCAGTCCCAACCAAGAGGAAAATGATAATATGCACCAGAGAGAAATCACCTCAGCTCTCTTGTTGGTTCCTCTTCCCCCTTTCCAGCAGATGTAGTAGTATTGATCCAGCTCCAGTGAAATAATAGCACCACAACCACAACATCTATTATGACTAGCACCATCAGAAGAGCCTCAAGGGAAGTCTTCCTTGATATCCATGAATTTAATTTTCCTAGTTTTGGAGCATACATTCATCTGCCTTGTCTCGCTGAAGTAGGCTATAATCTTCTCGGTAGCACTCCACATCGGAAGAACATTATTGTCAAACAACCATGCATTTATACATCACCAAATCATCGAGATAATATAAAAAGGGAGAGCACGAAACTCCTTATGGTCAATGATCCATTTGTGGATGAAATTGGACAATGTGTCGCGCAAAATGAGATACACCGGATTAAGGAGCCTTGAAACCTCTATCCATACCTACTAGACAAATGAGAAATCAATAAAAAGGTGAACTGAGTCCTCCTCCTCATGACGACATAAACAACATATGCCACGATCGTTGAATCCTTTTCTCTTAAGCATATCCTAGGTCAAGTTTATGTGTTTAATTGCTAGCCATGCGAAACAAATAATCTTAAGCATATCACACAAGAATATGCAAAACCGATGGCATCAAATCAACATGTGGAGATATTTCATCCTATTCTTGTGTGATTGAATTTATTATTCAGTTTCTTCTCCCATCCATAAAATCTAAGCCTGTTGAGGCAAATATTTATGAGGAATGACAGGTGTTGGGGAGAGGAAGTATAGATGAGAAAATATGTTGTTTTAAATCTCTTGTTGATGAATGAGATAGTCGATACCTCTGTTTCGTGGACGTAGCCTAGATTGGTTGGGTGAACCACGTTAAATTCTTGTCTTCATTATTTGATTGTTGTGTGTGTTTATTGTTTTTCCGCTGCATTACTTCAGCAATTGGTATCGGAGCTTTTAGGTTGAGTCTTTTAGCATGGAGACAACAAAGAAGAGCGGGCTACCATTGCTCGGAGTGCCAGTGCGAACACAGACCAGATCTATTGTGTGAAATTGGTGTGGTGTGGCGAAGACGCTTTTGGGAAAATCCAAAAAACCTTACACCATGACAGATGACGAATGGAGTGACATCGATAATAGAGCACTGAGCGGCATACAGTTGTGTTTGGCGGATGATGTGTTATTTAACATCGTGTCAGAGAAAACTACTACTGGTTTATGGACAAAGTTAAAGAAGTTGTACATGAAAAAATCCTTAACCAACAGGTTTCTTCTAAAAATACAGTTGTACAACTTGTGCATGAAGGAAGGTACAACAATAACTAATCATCTGAATACCTTTAATACTCTCTTGGTGCAGTTAGAAAGTATAGAAGTAAAATTTGATTCAGAAGATAAAGCTATAACTTTATTATGCTCTTTGCCTGAGTCATGGGATCATTTTGTTACTTCAGAAGATAAACCCTTGAATTTGATGATGTTGTTGGAGCTATGCTGTCTGAAGAAACCAGGAAAATATCAAATTTAGAAACCTCTACATAATAAGCAATGATGGTTAGAGGTCGATCTAAAGAAAAATGCTTCAGTAAGAAAAACAATTCTTCGTCAAAATCGAAAGGGAAGAAGCGTAAGCTAAAATTATGGTTTTGCGGCAAAACGGGACATTTGAAGAAGGACTGTTGGAAGAGAAAACAAACATCCAAAGGAGACTCTCCCACAGCAAATAAAAAGGCAAACACGATGGATACATGTTCAGGTTCGGCATCCGATTTAGGTATAAGTGATGAAGTTCTATCAGCTAATTTGTTAAATCATGATAAACATTGGCTATTAGATTTTGGTGCGTCCAATCACATTTTCATTCATAAAGAGTGATTTAAATCTTATAAATAAATCAATGATGGAGTTGTTTACATGGGTAATGATTTTTCATGTAATGTTGTGGGAATTGGAAGCATACAGATTAAAATTTTTGATGGGACAAATAAAATCTTAACTGATGTAAGACATGTGCCTGAACTTAGGAAAAATATTATTTCTCTAGGAGTGTTAGACACAAATGGATATAAAACTTTTATTCAAGGTGGAGTAATGAAAATTTATAAAGGAATCCTATTAGTAATGAAAGAAAATAAGGTTGGAAATCTTTTTCAGTTAGAAGGAAGAACAGAGTAAGATCATGCTTCTACTGTATCTGGAAACGACAGTGATTTTATTCGACTATGGCATCAACGGTTGGGCCATATGAGAGAAAGAGGATTAAAAATTTTATCTGATCGTATATTACTTCCTATATATGGGAAACAAAGCAAGAAAAAATTTAAAACTAGAAAACATAGTAGTAAGGGAATCCTTGATTATATCCATTCTGATGTTTGGAGTCCATCTGCTACCACCTCATATGGAGATCATCATATTTTTTATCTTTTATAGATGACTTCTCTAGAAAATTATGGGTCTACATGTTAAAAAGAAAGTCTGATGTATTCATAATTTTCAAGCAGTTTAGAGCATTAGTAGAGAACATCACTGGAAGAACCATTAAATATTTAAGAACTTACAATGGTGGTGAGTTTACTTCAAAGGAATTTGATAATTATTGCAAGAAAGCTAGGATCGAAAGACATAGAAATACTGCTTATACTCCTCAACAAAATGGAGTTGTTGAACACATGAACAAGACTCTTTTAGAAAGAGCAAGAAGTATGTTGAGTAACGCCAATTTGCAGAAGGAATTATGGATAGAAGCAGTATCTACGGCTTGCTATTTGATAAATCGATCAACATCAACTACAATAGGATGAAAAATTCCTCAAGAGGTATGGAAAGGTCATCCTTGTGATTATTCTAAACTGTAAGTTTTTAGTTTTGATGCATATGCTCTAATTCCGAAACATCAACATTCTAAATTAGATCCTAAATCTAAAATATATATCTTTGTTGGATATGGTGATGGGATTAATGGATACAGGTTGTGGGATCCTACTACTCACAAGATCATCATTAACAGAGATGCTAAATATAATGAATCTTCACTTGATAATCCAAATGTAGATAGAAAATTGAAACAGGAAAATGTACCTAAGTTTCAACATATTCAGTTTGAAACCAGTCCAAATACTGATGATAGTCCAAATGAACAAGTTTCAGATGCAGATCATGAACAAGTTTCAGATGCAGATCATGAACAAGTTCCTACAGATAATAATCAGCAAATTATGAAAGAACCAGAAACATCTTTAAGGAGGTCCACGAGAATCAAACGTCCTCCTAAAAAGTATGATGATTATGTTACTTCAGTTTCTTTAACCACTAATGATGATGAAACTTTATGCTATCAAGAAGCTGTAGAAGGTTCTAATAGTAATAAGTGGAAAGAATCTATGAAGGACAAGATGAAGGCATTAGACAAGAATGCCACATGGGATCTGGTGGAACTTCCTAAAGACAGAAAAACTGTGGGATGTAAATGGGTTTACAAATTGAAAAGGGGTGTTGATGATAAAGAAGAGAGGTAAAAAGCGAGGCTGGTCGCAAAAGGTTTTTCTCAGAAAGCAAGAATTTACTTTCATGAGGTATTTTCACCAATTGTTAAAATTGTCTCAATTCGGATTATCTTAGCATTAGTTTCTTTACTTGATTTAGAATTACAACAACTAGATGTTAAGACTGCATTTTTACATGTACATCTAGATGAAGAGATTTATATGGAACAACCTGAAGGGTTTTTTCAAAATTGCATATATATAAATGGTTCATAATATTAATGGTACAAGAATACCACCTTTCATGATGCGCCAAAATTATATAAGAAGTGAATATGATCATTGTGTTTACTTTAAGAAATTAAGTAATGGCATATTCATTATCTTAGTGTTATATGTTGATGATATTCTTTTAGCAAGCAAAATCATAACAGAGATCAACAGGTTAAAGGCTCAAATGGCTAGGACGTCTGATATAAAAGATCTATGAGTAACAAGACAGATTTTTGGCATGGAGATTTTCAGAGACAGGAGCAACGGTAAGTTGTGGTTATCACAAGAGAAGTATATTGAGAAAATACTCTTAAGGTTTGGTATGAACAATGTGAAACCAGTTTCAGTCCATTTATCTTCCAATTTTAATCTTTCTTCAAGTTTATGTCGTAATATAAATGAAGAAAAGGAATATATGTCTCGAATACCTTATTCTAATACAGTAGGAACTTTGATGTATGCGATGGTCTGTACATGACCAGATATTTGACATGCAGATGGGGTTTTCAGCAAGTATATGGCAAATCCAGGGAAAGAACACTGGGCAGCAGTGAAATGGGTGCTTTGGTATCTGAGAGGCACAAGTGATTATTGTATCACTTATGAAAGAAGTAGTGAATTTGTTTGCGGATATGTTGATTCCGATTTTGCAGGTGATTTGGATAAGAGAAGGTCAACTTCAGGATATTTCTTTACTTTTGTAGGTGGAGCTATTAACTGTATGTCAAAGCTACAAAACATTGTTTCTTTATCCACTATAGAAGTAGAATATATAGCTGCTTCACATGCTTTCAAAGAAGCAGTTTGGTTGAAAGGTTTGTTTGGTGAGTTCAGTAGGTTGTAGGACAACATAAATTTATTTTGTGATAGTAAAAGTGCATTTCACTTGGCTAAAAATCCAGCCTATCATATTAAATCAAAGCATATACCTATAAAGTACCATTTTGTAAGACAGGTTATTACTGAACGAAGCATCTCTCTTGAAAAAGTGCATACAAAGGAAAACTGTGCAGACATGTTCATGAAACTAGTTTTATTAGAGAAGCTACAATGGTGTCTAGCTTCTCTTGGCTTGCAAAGAAAATAAAAATAATAAAGGAACGAGGTATCACGCTAATTAAGGTGCAGATTGTTGAGATTTTTTGTATATTAATTTGGAGAAAATCTCTTGGATATGCCAACAATAGGTTTTGTTGCAAAACTGATGGCATCAAATCAGCATGTGGAGATATTTCATCCTATTCTTGTGTGATTGAATTTATTATTCAGTTTCTTCTCCCATCTATAAAATGTAAGCCTGTTGAGGCAAATATTTATGAGGAATGAGAGGTGTGAGGGAGAATAAGTACAGATGAGAAAATCTACTATTGATGAATGAGATAGTCGATACCTCTGTTTGGTGGACATAGCCCAGATTGGTTGGGTGAACCACGTTAAATTCTTGTCTTCATTATTTGATTGTTGTGTGTGTTTATTGTTTTTCCGCTGCGTTACCTCAACAAGATAAGTCATGGTTTGAAGGGACTTTAGAAGTTTGTGTAGGGGAGTCCATCTACCACAAGGGGAGGAAACAAGATGCCTTACACATAGAAATAAAGTCGAATTCCATGGTTACATATAAAATTGTGACCAAAACACAAAATAGGATATTTGGGCTCTGTATAAGATCTAGCGCAACTACCATTAAACTGACATTATTTTGAGAAAAAAATTGACATTGGAACATACTGAAATGAAGAACCAAGGGAACCTGTTCAAACTGGGCTAATTTCACTAAGTTTGGAGTGAGAGTGAGCATTCCTTTGTTGATCACGATCCTCATTAGAGAGCCTCTCATGTATGCAAAATGGGCCAACATCTAGTTATTATTCCGCAATGTAGAAACCATAAGGATTAGGATGAGCATGAGACATTTTGTCACCTTTAGGTTGCATATCCATAGGATAGAGAGAGGGTTCAACAGAATCAGGATTCGAGGGATTCCATTCAACATAAAATATGGTGGAAGGTGAGGAAGAGTCGAGAGGGACATAAATGGATGAAGAGAGGTCAAGAGATGAAGAAGAGGGAATGTTCGGGGGGGGGGAATCAATGCCCATGTCGTAGGAGAGGTGGCAGAGCGAGAAATAGAGATGGTGGAAGATGAGGAAAAGTAGAAAGCGACATAGATGAATGCAGAGAGGTCAAGAGATTAAGAGCGGGTGGGGAGGGAGCAATACTCTTGTCACAGGAGAGGTGGCAGAGGGAGGAATAGAGATGGTTGGAATGACCATTTTCCTCAACAATCCATCGAGCAACACTCGAGAGTTTGTGTTCCTAAACCAAAAGGTGGTGGGAAATATGGTTGTGAAGAGCCGAGTGAGTGTCCCCATGTTGCACTAAAAATTGTCACTTTGACATTTTGCTATTTGTATGAGCTCATTATCACTCATGCATTCATCCTTTGCAATTCTAAAACATCAGTTCCTCATGTAAAGCCTTAAAAATAAGAGAAAAGCTCTTAAAATATTTGAAACTCTGGTATCGCACTTTCTCTTTGTCTTACCTGCGGTCTTGCACATAATGGTCATGTCCCCTGCGAACCTGACCGCACTTTCTTTGTGTTAAGAGTGCGGACCCCTGTAAAAGATTAAAAGGGTGCAAGTAAACTCAAAAATATCACTTGCAGTCATTTCTAGAAGATTCTGGAAGGAATCTTGCGGTGGCCAGTCCGCTCCTTTCAGGTTCATGTATCCCATGCCTTAAGGAGCTAACCCCTTGATGTGAGGAGCTTAGCCTTTTGAAGGAGGACTCTATCCCTTCATAATTGGAACTATAACCTTCTCTTTTGCACCATAAAAAGAGGCATTGGGCAGCCTCAAAGGGAGTTCAAGCTTTAGTGTTGTTTGAGGTAAAGTGCTGTTGGAATTTAGACTCCTTTAACTGAGATTTTATGAGGAGAGATTACATACCTGTGTATATCTCGGTTAGAAGAGTGCAAGACCTATCAAAGTAGAGAAAATTCCTACTTCGGACCCTGGGAGAACCTATTCAACATCAAGGCCGAAAAGGTTGTAAGGTTCTTCTACTATTTCAAAGTTAATACAAATAAGTTTTTTTTTCTCAATAAACTGTCATTTGATTGTTTATTTTATGGATTCCTTGATCACCATAATAGATATGATTGATAAATATATGCTATGCAGGTACTATTGATGATTGCTTGTTTGTGATTGCGGGTATTTAAAGATAACTCTTTCGGGAAACTGGAGGAAGACTACAACAAACAAGCATTGGATCAAGGTAGGATCGTAACACCTTTGTAGCAATTATTTATAAATCGTTATATATCTAGAGAAAGATAGATTTAATGGTCTGTTTGTTGCTAGACTATACTCTGATACTAGGGAGATCGGTCTTGTCCGCAAGATCGATTTATTCGGCCAACAAATTGGTGACTCCGCTGGGGAAAGATTTTGGATTTTTTGTTTTCCTTTGTTTTGAGTTGAAAAAATGATTTTTCTAGTTTTTGACTGATGTATACTCACTTGGGTAGCTTAGGTTTACTTTGATTTGAAAATTTTTGAAGTATTTTGTGTTTTTCTTGAATTTTTCTGGGGACCGCACTTTACCTTCATACACTGTGCGGTTTACCTTCATACATAGTGCGGGCATGTTCACACTTTCCTTGAGGAACCAATGTGGGACCGCACCTGTTGCTTCTGGGGCCCGCTGACCCTGTTAAAATTTTTGAAATTTCCAGATTTCTTCTTTCATATTAAGTTTAAGTTTGATTTAGGTTTCTTAGTGTCTACCCAGATCTATATTTTTCCTGTAAAAAATTTCTTATGAGTGAGTTCCAAAAGTATTTTTGTTTTGGGTGATTTTCTAGAAGTTTTGCATACTTGGAGTAGTTTTCACTTTGTCTCTGTAGTGACTCAAAGATCAAAAGCTTGAAATACCTTAGATCACACTGGTGTCTTTTTGTCTTCTTGATGAGTCTGACTTGGTAGCGAAATCCCTCCCTTTTGAGGAATAGATCTAGTTTTCTCTTTGTAAATCTTTGAAAAAACTTTCTTATAAGTTTGAATTTCATTTTACAAAAGAAAACGTATCTGGATGTTTTTTGATTTGTTTGTTATTCTGCACAAATGAATCCTTAGTTTACATAAAAACTAAGCAATACATTCTCAAAAAAAAATTGAAGCTTTTATTCAATTAGATTTTCAAAGTTTTTAGATTTCAAAATTAGTTTTTCATAGTTTTGAATGCTTTTCTAGAACTTGTAGATCTGTTTTGGAAAAAAAAAAATTGTTTTTTGTAGTTTCAAGTATTGAAAGTGAAAGGGATTTATTGTGAGCATTGATTTTTTGTCTCGTTTTGAGTTCTAGTGAAAAAAAAAAACATTTTCTTTTCATTTATTCTTGATGTTGAAAGAAAGAATTGTCTCTTAAGAAATTGTATTTCTTGAACTCTTTCTTTTAGCTAGACTTCATTGAAAGAAAAATGAATTGCTATTCATTTCAGGTGCATTTTTTAGTGTGTTCGGAGTTGAGTATTCACACCATCAAAGTTTCATATCCATACCTATTGACTTAAAGAACAGCCCATAAAAACAATGCTTAATTAAAATTGATCTAGTATTTTTTTCCTATTTCTAGGGCTCTTATCACCAATATAGATTAGGCTAGTATATTGGAGTAGGGAGTAATTAACTCTCCAAGATAGTAAAAACAAACAAGTAGATAAATCTTGCGGTAGGAAATAAATCCAATTGTAATTGATACATTCTGGGAAGCTTCTCTTAAAGGAGTTAATCACGAGATCATGTCCAAACCTTTGAGACAATCAATTCTGTTTCATTTGAAAAGATAGAAGATCTGCGCGCATTACAAACAGTAAAACTCAAATTAACCATTGTCGAGGAGCCTGGGGTCACTTGTCGGTAAACCTTAGATTGACCATGTCAAGGAGCCTTCAAGGGGATTGAGCTTTGTTACTCTACCCTTGCGCGTAGAATTGAATCGTAAATTGTTCCCCCAGTTGTATTTGTTGTTGTTGGTAACCTTAGTGTCCATAAACTTAATATTATTTCCTAAGGTGACGGTGAAGGAAAGATCTCACTGTACCTGGAGCAGACATCGACTATACTCACTTGGACTCTCGGGGGGTTCTCTTCACTCGCGATGGTTTTGTGAAGAAACTTGTGCCAGCCTGTTTCATTAAGCAGGTTGTCAGGGTAAATGTTCCAACCACCCTTTCTGTGTTAAAATTCTACTAAGTTGGATTTCATCACCAACTAGTGTTTTTAGTACGGGAATTTACTGTTTGTGTGTGGTTTGAACTCTTAGATTTTTTAGGCGTGTGATTCAGCTGTTTGTTCCTTTAGAGACTTTAGGTGTTTTTCATTAAAATTTTCTTTGTTTGCATGTGATTAATTGATATTCAATCATGGCAGAATTACCGAGACAGTCCCGGAGACTTCAGGGGAAGCCCCCTGAGTATACACCAAGTCAAATTGAAGGGTTGTGTGCTCTAGTATCATCTAGTGGCAGTAGAATTAGATCAAAAGAAGTTGGAATTTCATATATAGTTGTTCATCCTGATCATCAAATACCAACAACAGAACATATTCAAGAGCCAATTTCAATTTCTGAAGTTACTAGTAGTATTTCTCCTTCCAGTGAATTAGCTGAAGAACCTGAAATTTCTGAGCCTGACACTGAACCTACTATTTTGGAACCATCCTCAAGATTTATTACTCCAACTTCTAGTGATCCTGGTTCACCTAGGGTAAGAAATATCATTATTGAAGATCTTCCTACTGGCCTCATTTCTATTGAATAACTTTTCAGTCCAGATGAAGAAGTAACTCTTCCTGAATCCCCACAAAGTTTGAATCTTAGGGAGCATGAATCCATTTTCTACAGTCCTATTAGGAGTGACGCTTGGTATTTATCTTTGAATTTGTTTTTAGAAAACCCGGGTCTTGCTTTTTCACCACCTCCAATTCCTCTTTATCCTACGACCAGACGTTATTATCCTTCATTGATCATGTCAGGAGAGTCATCTATGTTTTCCCAAACACTGGAAACATTTTTATACGGTGGTCATTCTATTCCTTCAGGGTACGAGGCTCTTTCTGGTACTTTCTCAGGAGAAAATCCTTGATCGATTGAACAAGTATTATCATCTGGTATTAATGGAACTAAAACTGAAACATTGAACGCAGAGCAAATATTTATGATGTCTGGTAACATTCCTAGTCCTCAACCTCAAGGTAGTCAGTTACCGCCTGGGGGCAACCTCAAGGTAGTCAGTTACCGCCTGGGGGGCAACCTCAAGGCAGTCAATTACCGCCTGGGGGGCAACCTCAAGGTAATTTCTTCCCAGGACAAATTGTAGGATAATATTATTTTGGAGAACAACCTCAAGGACAGTACATACCTCAAGGTTATCAACCTCAAGGACAGTACATACCCCAAGGTCAACCCCAGACTTAATATATTCCTCAGGGTCCTTATCAACCCCAGATTCAGTACGCGCCTTAGGGTTATCAACCTCAAGGTCAGTACCCAACTCAAGGTTTCCAACTACCTTCTGGTCAATCATTTGTACAAGGAACTGGAAATTTACCATTTAATTATCAACCCTACGTTCAACCAGGCTATGGTCCTTACGCACAACCTTCTATGGGAAAATAACCTGGAATGAACATGGTGTGGAATCCATCTCAAATTCAACAGAATACGTAACCTAATGTGCAGTTACCTAATCAACCTGGGAAGCCTTTGGTTTCTGGTCTGACCCAACAACCTATCCAACCTACTGTTCAAATTCTTGCACTTGGTTCTGTTCAGCAGCCTGGGCCTAGTACACCTCAGACTCCACCTCAAACTGTTGCAACTACTACAATGTATGTTCAACCTATAACACCTGTTTCTGGAGTATCTGTATCTCTTGTTTCTTCTATCCCTACTACCGTGCAAATTCCTCAAGTCTCTGTGGCCTAATCAGGACCTACAGTTCAGACTTTGGTCCAGATGCCTGCAGGACAAGCTAGTACAAGTATGATTGCCACAATTGCCACAAGTCAACCACAATTCACATATCAACCATACCAGGGACAGTATCAATTCGGTCCCATTTCACAAAACCCAGTTTATCAGTATCAACCGTATCCTGGCTATACTGATCAACAGCCTCAACAACCCCACTTTGGTCCGGTTAATCCTGGTTTTCTGGGAGGTTATACCATTCCTAATGCAAATCCGATTCCAGGTTATCCTGGATATCCTCCTCCTAGAACTGGTCTCATTACTCAAGGTTTTCGTGACCCTAACCATCAGTTACCATTTATTGCAACTTTGGGTTTACCTGATTTTTCACGCCTTACGAATGATTTTATTTACTATCTTACGTATTGGCCGCCAGTGCCTAATAAGTTGCCCAGTGATATACCAAAATTCGAGGGTAAGTCAAGAGAGGATCCGTTAAATAATGTTATGACTTATCACCTCTGGTGTGCATCTAATTCATTAATTGATGATTCAATTCGCTTATGCCTTTTTCAACGAACTCTTATTGGTCTTGCTGCCAAATGGTACATTGAGTTACCACGAGGCTCTTTTAATAATTTCAATCAATTAGCAACTGCTTTCTTAACTCATTTTCAGTTGCCTGTCAGATACGACAATGGCACGAAACTATTAACTTCACTAAAACAATCCAATTCCACATATATTTTTTATCATATTCACGAATGGCGACGTAGAAGGCGTTTAGTGAAATTTTTCATTCCGGATCAAATTTTGGCGGAATGGTTTATTAAATCATTATTACCCAAAATAACTGAAGATGTAGCTAAGGGAGGAGTTGTTACTGAAGAGAAATTCATTTCTCAGGCTCAGTATCTTGACCTCGTTTATACGCAGTCAGGTAGTTTACATGAAAAAATCCCTGATCTTCCAAAACACAGTCAAATAACTGAAGGGAATCTCTGAAGAATATAAGGGTGAATTTCCATCATCCCTTCATGCTGATCCTTCTGCTCTTCTTCTTCTTCTAATGGTGCAGCGCTGTATGCACCTCCTCTCTACCAACATGTGAGTGTATCTCCTCCCCCATGAGAGGCCATGGCCCTCCTTAGAGATAAATATCTCCACACCCTCACAAATGGAAGAATGTCCTTCATACAATGGGTGTTTTGCCTCTAGCAAGTCATTCTCCTAATTTCTCCCCCTCTAGAAAGATGGAATGATCTTTGTTTTATGGTCCCCCTCCATGCATGCAAAGTGTTTGAAGTTTTGTCACACCATGTTTTACATTGGTTTTCCCCTTTGAAAAAATCTGTGTGACTGCAACATATGATCTCTCATTTTCATGAGAACATGAAATGGAACTCTTAAATCAATCATCATAAATCATACCTTTGAGTTGCAGCGCTGCTCCTCCAAAGGCCTTAACTTTTTCCTCCATAATTCTTGCAGTAGCTATGGGCAATGTACTACGCTGTGGATCTACATGTGTGGCTGAATGCTCACATCCTACATAAAGTAGCTAGGATTTGTCTCATCAACAAACCCCTTTCAGAAAATTCCTCCAAATTTTCCCTTTCATCAGATCTTCAATGGTGTACTCAATGGTGTGGAAAAGAAAAAGGGAAACCTCCTCTTCCTTCATTCCTCTTTCCTTTTTTCCTTTTTAAATCTCCTCTCCTTGGAGAGAATCTCCTCTTGCCGATGGCAATGGATCTTGGGCACAGGCTGAGCCAAGATCATGCTCCGATACCACTATAATGTTCCAAATTTGGAAAACTCTGCTCCACCAATAATATCCTCAGATATTCCACTTCCTTCCTCAGTGAGCTATCACAAGTCCATTTCAGAGATTGATTGTTGGGTAATTTACAGGATATGTAATATTCCACCTCGGGAATTTCTGCTATAAGGTCCTTGAGGACGCTGTATAAGGAAGCCTATGCAAAAATAAGGCAAACCACCACTGGGGTGCCCTATAACATGTCTAATACAACTCCCCTTCAAAAAATGAGCTCAAATAAATAACTCTAGATGGGTTATTCAAATCTCCCCAGTCTAGGTATCTAAAACAATGCTCAATGAGAGAGCTATAGCAATACATTAATATAACCAGAAACTCTGCATATCTAAAATACACCATAAGAGGGAAAATGCTACAGCCATCATGATATTACGATATATCAGAAAATATATACAAGAAATGGTTGAGGGACAAGGCACTCAAGCTTTAAGATCCAACCTCTAATGAAATAGCAATGTAATACAGGAGTAGTTGCAACTCCACAAAATGCCGGAGTAGCTACAACCGCGCAGTGTATATGAAGGTATAAGCTTCTGAATATGAATAAATTACATATGTGGCTGAAGGAATACAATAAATAGCCCAATAGCAAATAAATGGGCTGAAATACAAGATTTCTAGCCAATCTATGATGATTGCTAGAAATGCCGGAGAAAACCAAAATGTGACAACTGAGTTGTCACTGCAACTGAACCAAAATAAGAATGAGGTTGTGGCTGATCTGAAATCTGATTTCCCTCCTCTGATAATGTCTCTAATACAAAGTGCTGATCACTTTGTCTCAGAAACATCCTCCTCTAAAGCTCCAAAAACCCCTCTCTCACTGCCTCCCCCAAAATAACGCAGTTTCCTCCCTAGAATGCTCAGTGGGAAATGATGGAAGTGTGGCCTCATGCCACTGATCTGAAATATAGCCTAGAAATCCTCCTTGCAGCTCCTCCAATGAATAGACCACTCCTCCACTGAAGAAAACAAACAAGAATGACTCCATGAGTTCCTCTCTAGCTGCACCTAGCTACACAACGTCCTCTCTGCTACATAGCTAATGCTGTAGGAGATGAATGAAGCTGTGGCCAATGCAAGATTGAGGAAAATTAGCTCAATCCTCATCCTTCCTTGAGGAAGAGGTATGGATTCCCGACCGGTAACACCCTAGTGCCCAAGGGCACCATCACCCTGCTAAACAGCCCGGGGATGCAAGCTTTGCAGACCCAAAGTATAAAAATCTAAAACATAACATGTGCAAATGGGTTTCCATCTCCTCCTTATAAAGAAAGGGAACTCTTCTCCACCAAGTTCCCACCAATTAGGGTTCCCACCCTCACATGAGTCTCTTCCCTCCAAAACTGCGCAGCTTCTCTAGGAAGCCTCTCCTCCTTGGGCAGCGTTTGTTGACTTTAGTCAAAGATGACTAACTCAAGTGATTTGGGTTCCATTCACACCCTTAGTTGTTTATTTCAGCTGCTTTATTCTCCTCCTCTTCACATGAGGAGTGTTATTTCTTCATCCAAAAGGGGCTAACGTGTCTCGTTCCCCATTTTATTAAATAAAAATGAAATGTGCAGCTATAATGTTCCATTTTAGCTTGAGGCTAAAATTGGGAACATTACATCCATTTCAAGAAATTACATTTGCTACTACATTTATGGAAAAAATTCAAAATCTACATGGAAACCCAGAGATTATTGTAAACTATAGAGATCTGATCTTTACAGGAAATTTTTGGAAGGAATTATTTTCTTGTTTGGGTGCTAAATTAGCTCATATCTCATCATATCCTCTTCATCAAGTTCAAATAGTTATTCTCTGTTAGGTTCCAAGATATTTATAAGAGTTAATCCTGGAAAAAAAAACATGTTCGGGAATATGTTTGGATCACTTACCTGGTCTTCGTAGTTCTTAGGATGAGGTGGTGAAGATGTTGAGCAACATTGGTGTCTGTGTGAGGTCGTTTGGAGGGCTAGACAGATTCTTGATGCCACAAAGCTCATTGAATTCTAGAATAATTTACGAGATTGATAATTGTGGTGGTTTATTAAGTGGATTAATCCAAATGTTAATGCTCCCATGGATAAAATTAATCCAAGGTGGTTGAAACTCCCAAAGGACTCCCACCTATTCATGATCATGTTATTCATTTTATTCCAGGAAGTGTTCCTCCAAACACCAAGCCTTACAAACAACCTTATGGAAAAAAGGGTGAGATTGAACATATGGTTACATAAATGCTAGAGGCTGATATAATTCAACATAGTCAAAGTTCTTTCTCTTCTCCAGTATTATTGGTCCATAAGAAGGATGGATCATGGTGTATGTGTCTGGATTATTGGGAGCTAAACAAGCTCACTATTAGAGATCAATTTCCCATCCTCGTCATTAATGAATTATTGGATGAATTACATGGAGAAATTCATTCACGAAGCTCGATCTTCGTTCTGGATATCATCAAATTATAATGAATACTGAAGAAATTTTGAAAACAATATTCAGAACTCATGAGGTTCATTATGAAAATTTGGCCATTTATTTTGGCATAATAATGCACCTTCCACATTTCAAGGTTTGATGAATCCTATTTTTAAATGCTTCCTTAGAAAATTTGTGTCAGTATTTTTTGATGATATACTAATCTAGCGCAAGTATTGAAAGGATCATGTTCAACATGTTGACATAGTGCTCAAACTATTGGAGGAGAAACAATTATATATAGAAACCTCCAAATGTTTCTTTTAAGTACAACAGGTGGAATATCTAGGTCATATTGTATCTCACGAGGGTGTTAAGGTAGACCCTAACAAAATTAAATTAATTAAGGAATGGAAAATCCCCACAAACATAAAGCATCTTCGAGGATTTCTAGGGTTAATAGGGTATTATCGCAAGTTTGTAAGGAATTATGTGAGAATAACTGCACCTTTAACATCATTACTGAAGAAAGATGCATTTTCTTGGAATTCAAAAGTAGCTAAGGCCTTTGATTATCTTGAAGGGCAATGTGCCAAGCATCAGTCTTAGCAATGCCAGACTTCACAAAAACCTTTATTGTCGAATTTGATGCCTCAAGGAATGGAATTGGTGCAATTTTAATGCAATAAGGAAGACCCATTGCTTTTGAAATTCATCGAATGAAAGGAAAGTACTTACAGGAACCTATTTATGAGAAGGAAATGTTGGCAATACTACATGCACTAAAGAAATGGAAACCTTACCTAATGGTAAGACACTTCAAGGTAAAAACAAATCACGATAGTCTTAAATACTTTTTGGAACAAATATTGTCTTCAGAAGAGCAACAAAAATGGGTCACAAAATGTTTGGTTATGACTTTGAAATCATCTACAAAAAGGGGAAGAAAAATGATGTTGTAGATGCACTCTTAAGAAAGTATGAGGATGTGGAAGCATTTCTTTGTTCCATTTCTATTATCCAACCTGAGCGTTAACCGAATGAAGGGATGAATGGAACAATGATGAAGAGGTGTGGACAGTCATTCAAAATTTGTAGCAATATCCCAGTACATATGAAACATTTAGCTGGAAAAACGATTCATTATGGTAAAAATATCGCTTATATATTTGTAATGATTCCAAGATCAAACAAAAAATTATTTTTGAATTGCACACCTCTCCCTTAGGATGGCACTTGGATTTTTAAAAACTTGCAATGGGGTCAAGAAGGATTTTTTTTGGGAAGGCCTTAAATCTGATATTCAAGAGTTTGTGGCAAAATGTTTGGTTTTCCAACAAAATAAATTTCAAACAAGACCCCAGGTCTATTACAAACTTAATCCATTCCAAATCAACATTTGGAGAAGGTTTCAATCAAGTTTATCACATGTTTACCCAAGTCCGAAGGAAATACTTTCATCATGGTGGTAGTTGATAGAATTACCAAGTATGCACACTTTTTTACATTATCTCATCCATTTAAAGAAAGTACATTTTCTACTACATTTATGGAAACAATTCAAAATCTACATGGAAACCCAAAGATTATAGTAAACGACAGAGATCCGATTTTTATAGGAATTTTTTGGAAGGAATTATCTTCTTGTTTGGTGCTCAATTAGCTCATTGCTCATCATATGACACTGAATCTGATGGGAAAACTGAGATAGTGAGCAAATGTTTGGAAGGATATCTTTGTTGCTTTGTATCTGATAAACAAAAACAATGGGTCAAGTAGTTACCTCTGGTTTGAATTGTGGTATAACACTTCCTTCCACATTGCACCAAAAATGTCTCCATTTATGGCACTTTATGGATATCATCCACTGTACATCACATCATCTTTAGGAGAAAATTCTAAGTTTCAAGCAGTGGAATTTAACATCGAGCATCAATAAAAAGTTACCAAACTCTTAAAGGATAACCTCACTTTGGTGCAGAATAGAATGAAACAACAAGAAAATCAACATCACAGTGAAAGAAGTTTTGATGTAAGCAACTGGGTATTTTTAAGGCTAAAACCATACAAACAAATGTCCCTCAAGAAATCTAAAGAGGATAGTAAATTATCACTAAAGTATTATGGTCCTTACAAGGTGTTTCAAAATATTGGTGCTATGGAATACAAATTGGAGCTTACTGCATCTTCCCGAGTGCACCTATTTTTCCATGTTTCATGCTTAAATAAGGTTATAACTGACAAGCTCCCATTTCAAACAATATTTCCAAAAATTGACGAGGAAGGAAAAATAATATTTGAACCTAAAGAAGTCACAGAAACAAGAACTCGACAACTACGAAATCAATTAATTTCATAGTATCTCATCAAGTGGAAAAACTTACCCATTGAATATTTGACATGGGAGGATGAGAATTTTATATAGAAGCATCTAGAACTACTCAAGAGTTGAGGACAACACTTTTTTGAAGGGGATGGGCATGCTAGGTCCCTATAATACTAGTGTATCCTCTTATTTTTATTGTTAGTTTAGCCCCCTTATTGTTATTGGTGTGCCCACATATTCCCCATATGGTTATTATTGTATCCCATGGAATCCCACTATTGTTATTGTTGCGCCCTTACATTGTTATTGTTATGTCAGCTAGGATTATATTGTGACCCCTTGGACTCCTATATATAGAAAGGAGGTTTTGACATTTGTATCATCCAAGAATTGTTCATTTATGTAATGTAAAGGAGGTTTCCCCCTTGAAGAGGTTGATTTCTAAGTGGTTGATCTATATTTTCTTCTATTTTGTGAGTTAGTTTCAAAACGATTTCATCAACAACAAAAAATAGGTGCGAATTCAAGAAGTAATAGCATCCTAAATATCAATGGAAGTAGTGGCATAAATAGAGTCAGAAATTAGCACCAAAAGTTGCATTGTAAATAGTGCCATCAATTTCCCTAGAAATAGCGCTAGTGATAGTGCTCAGTTTAACTATTTTTTTTCACCTATATTACGTCCTTGTTTAGCATCCATTTTTAGCCCCGGAATTAGCATTGGATGTGACTGATTAGTTAATTAATTGAGGTGTTGGGTTTTAAGTGGAAAGGGTCTTTGAGAATTATGGGATTTAGGTATTTAGGGTATATGGATTAATGGTTAAGGGATTAGGGGTTATGTTTTATGGGATTAAGGGTCAAGAGATAAGGGCTTCAGTGTTCACGAGTTAGGTAGTTTAATGGTTAATGGTTGGGTTGTTTCAGGCTTGTATGGTCTATTGAAGGTTATTGTTATAGGATTACATTTCAGTTCCTTTACCGATTTTCACTAATTAAGGTTCTGAGAGTTGTTGATATTACACAAATTGTTGCTTAAGCAGATGTTTCCTTTCCTAATCATAGCGGATCTAGGAAATCAAATTATTCATCCAATTAATACATACCTCACCCTGCCATAATACTACATGATTAGACTATTATGACTCCATATAAATATCAATAACATTGGACTATTCAATAGCATATTTTCACCAGTTTCCCTCAAATTTGAATTTCATCCTTAACCATTGAATCTTTGTCATATTTTTTTATCATTATCAACCATTTTGGATGCGAAGTTAATATTGACCCATAAAAAATATTAGGTTGATTAGTTTTGAATTATTAACAAAAGTCTTGTAATTATTTTACGAGTTGTGTTTTAGTTTCTATTTTTTGGTAAATAGTTGTAACCACAAGAGATATTTTTCGATCTCATTTCTATATTTTTTGTCTTGTTCTCAATGCAAGTTTATGTATAAATAATATTTTCTTCTCCATTTCAAGGGGAGGACTCTTGGAGCATGTGTACATATTATATAGAATAGAGTAAATGTTCTTGTTATTTCTCTTCAGATGGTTTTCCATTTTTTAGTTCTATTAATAGCATTTTAATACAATGTGATGTTTTTCTAACAATTTCACATGATCGAGTAATATTGATGTAAGATATATTTGTAACATAAGTCAATTATGAAGGGCCTCCTATCTGATTTGAAATGCAATTCATTTCTCCCTTCGATTGATTAGTTAATATATATATATATATATATATATATATATTAGAATTTATTTCTTTTCTTTATAAATAAACATTTAATTTTATGTCATTTAAATTCTTGAATTGATTTATGTTAATTACAAAAGTGGATTCCCTACAAATGTTGGGAGGATGAGAATTGTATACAGAAGCATCCAAAACTACTCAAGAGTTGAGGAAAACACTTTTTTGAAGGAGAGGGGCATGCTAGGTCCATATAATACTAGTGTATCCCCTTATTTTTATTGTTAGTGTAGCCCCCTTATTTTTATTGTTGTGCCCATGTAGTCCCCATATTGTTATTATTGTACCCCATAGAATCCCACAATTGTTATTTTTCTTTTCTTTTCAGGAGGGAAACCGGTAACGAGAACCATAAAATCACAGCTTCCACCCAAGATCACATCGTGCTGCTGCCAATAAAAACCCCCCTAGCTAGCATCATTGCCTGCCAACAATGCACAACAAGTTTCACAGGCTTACACCTGACGGGCTCCCCACAGGGTTTTAACCAGTGACCTTTACAAACGAGTGCCTTAACATAACACTCAATCACCAACAAGCCGCCACCCCGTGGGTAATCCCACTATTGTTATTGTTGTGCCCTTAAATTGTTATTTTTATGTTGGCTAGGATTATATTGTGACCCCTTGGACTCCTATATATAGAAAGGAGGTTTTTTCATTTGTATCATCCAAGAATTGTTCATTTATGTAATGTAAAGGAGGTTTCCCCCTCGAAGAGGTTGATTTCTAAGTGGTTGATCTATATTTTCTTCTATTTTGTGGGTTGGTTTCATAACAATTTAGTCAACAAAAACATTTAGGTGCTAATTCAGGAAATAATAGCATCCTCAATGTCAATGGAAGTAGTGGCAGAAATAAAGCCAAACATTAGCACCAAAATTTTCATCGTAAATAGTGACATCAATTTCTGCATAAATAGCGCTAGTGATAGTGCTCGGTTTAACTTGTTTTTTTCACCTATATTACCTCCTTGGTTAGCATCCATTTTTAGCCCTGGAATTAGCGTTGGATGTGACTAAATAGTTAATTAATGAAGGTGTTGGGGGTTAAGTGAAAAGGGTCTTTGAGGATTATGGGATTTGGAGATTTAGGGTAATGGATTAAGGGTTAAGGGATTAGGGGTTATGTTTTATGCAATTAAGGGTCAAGAGCTAAGGGATTCAATGCTTACAAGTTAGGTAGCTTAATGGTTAATGGTTGGTTTGTTTTAGGCTTGTATGGTCTATTGAAGGTTGTTGTTATAGGATTACATTTCAGTTCCTTTATTGATTTGGACTACTTAAGGTTTTGAGAGTTGTTGTTATTACACATATTGTTGCTTAAGCAAATGTTTCCTTTCCTAATCATACCGGATATATGAAATCGAACTATTCATCCAATTAATACATACCTCACCCTGCCATAATACTACATGATTAGACTGTTATGACTCCATATAAATATCAATCCTAAATATCAATAAAATTGGACTATTCAATAGCATATTTTCACAAGCTGGCCTCAAATTTGAATTTCATCCTTAACCATTGAAGATTTGTCATAGTTTTCGATCATCATCAACTATTTTGGATACGGAGAGAATATTGAACCATACAAAATATTAGTTTGATTAATTTTGAATTATTAACAAAAGTCTTGTAATTATTTTACGAGTTGCGTTTTAGTTTCTATATGTTGTAATTAGTTGTAACCACAAGAGATATTTACACATCTTGTTTATATATTGTTTGTCTTGTTATCAATGCAATTTTATGTATAAATAATATTTTCTTCTCCATTTCAAGGGGAGGACTCTTGGAGCATGTGTACATATTATGATATATCGTAGGGAGTGGACTCTTGGAGCATGTACATATTATGTGAGAATAGAGGGGAGGACTTCTGCTATGTACATATTATGATAGAATAGAGTAAATGTTCTTGTTATTTATCTTCACATAGTTTTCCATTTTTTAGTTCCATTAATAGTCTTTTAATACAATGTGATGTTTTACTAAGAATTTACATGATCAAGTAATATTGATGTAAGATATATTTGTAACATAAATCAATTATGAAGGCCCCCCTATCTGATTTGAAATGCAATTCATTTCTCCCTTCGATTGATTAGTTAAAATAGATAGATTTGCATTTATTTCTTTACTTTAGACATAAACATTTAATTTTATGTCATTTAAATTCTTGAATTTATTTATGTTAATTACAAAAGTGGATTCTCTACAAACGTTGGACACTAAAGGTTGAAGAATGAAATTTATTCTCAAGGTATCATGAAACTATTGTAATTCCTTTGAGATAAAGAGAAATGTGATTGGTTCCCTTAAAGTTCCCTCATAAATACAATCTACGTCATCAAATAAAAATATGCATAATTTTAATTTTTGTCTATTTGAATTTTATCCTTTAATTGTAAGTGTGGATTCCTTATAGAAGTTAGACATTAAAGATTGAAGAACAAAAATTATTCTCAACATGTCACATGATTATTTGAACGCCTTTGAGCCAAAAAAAGAACTATTATCATGTTATGCACCTTAAAACTTATAAATGATAATAAATTAATAACTATAATCCACTTAGAGGGGGGAAACACTTTTTACAATTAATAAAATACATAAGACAATTTTTATGATATTAAGACTAGGTATCCTTAGGATATATATAGGAGACAAAGGGTAAACTTTTAATGAAATGGTACGGTAAATGGTTCGAGGAGTCATAAAAATATAACAATAAAAATGTAAAAATTTAGTATCTTAGACTTAAAAATGGATTCTAGGGTTAATGTGGAGCTTATGTAGGGCTTAACATGCCGCCACCACGCTCCCCTCCCCCCCCCACACACCTCCCTTCAAATTTTTTTTTTCCTGAACACTTGACTAATGTTGGGTATTTCTGCATGATACAATCATCTTCCCGTGTCACCTCTTGCACTAGTAGGTTCTTCCATTTGATGAGATACTCAATAAATTTCTCGAATTATTAGCGTCTTAAGGCTTGTTTCCATGATTGTTTCTATCTCTAGGACTATTTTATGTTCTTCATTAATCTATGATAAAATAGTATGGATTGTGATCTTATCATCTATTACCTTCTTAATCAAGAAACATGGAAGAGTGGGTGTATACATGAAAATGGAGGAAACACCAATTTTTAATTCAGACTTCCAATTATCTACAACACCTTATAGGTGACATAATACCTTGGTTCTAATTTATTTATTTTCTTTCATTGTTTAAGGGACATCTAATTATATGGTTGTAGTCTCACAAATAACCAATCCCCCACTTCAAATTCCCTTTCAGTGTGATGTTTATTATATTTTTGCTTCATCCTCTTTTGTGTTATAACAAAGTTGTCCATAAATAGTTTCAAAACCTCTTGTTGGTGCCTTATGTGGTCCTCCATTGTTAAGCATTCACATTCCCTTTCAAGCGTGATCAAATGGATGGAGGATGATATCCATAAAATGCCATAAATGGGGACATTTTTTATTATGTATGGAAGGATGAGGTGTACCACAATTTTTCCAAGAGAAACCACTTGACCCATTGTGTATGTTTATAAGATGAAAAGTGACATAGATTTACTTCTAAATATGTATTCATAATCTTAACTTTTACAATAGATTGGGGATGAAAAAGTGAGTTATGGGTCAATTATGTATAAACAAGACAATAATATAGCCTAAAATTTCCACTGAAAATTGGCCCTTTGTCACTTATAATAACCTTTGATATTCCATGTAGCTTTTGGACTATCTCCCTAACTTCTTCTACCATTGTACTTGCTTTACAAGGATAAGGAGGAGAGTGAAAATGCAGATATCTTGTGATTTGATCTACCCGAAACATAAACCCATGCCATCAAAACTGTTCACGGGGAGGAAAAAAAAAAAACCTACACGGCAACTCACATGAACTTGCTGCTACGATAACCCTGAAAGCACCCAGGCCTCATCATTCACAGAACAATATTAAAGCTCGTTGAACCATAAAATATGAAATATCAAGTAGTTACTATTTTTCATACCCAAGCCTGTGGTGCGCATGCAACCATATCGAAAGAATGGTCTAGAACTTCTGTCGTCTACATGCAATTAAAGACCTATACCACAAACCAATACTAGAGCCGGAGGATCTTCTAGAGGAAAAGGAACTGTGGGTCCGTCTCCAAGGCAGCCATGAAATGAGGCAGAAGACAGATCTCTACATCCACACCTCCAACCCCATCCCTCTCAGGATATGCAGACATTTTACCATCAAACTTGTTTGCCCACCCACTCCTTACACACACCGGCCCTCCCCATCCAAAATCATTGTCGTACATTGGAAATCTTGGAGAGCTTCCCATCATCACACTGTTATCGCGGATCGCTCTATCAAGTTTCAGAACAGTGGGGCATTGCTTATATGTTTGCAGCTCCGCCCTGATGTTTTCATCGCGGTGTTGCCATATGATGCGGTGCAGCAACCACGCTGCGGAAGTGATATCGCAGGCGAGGAGCTCCCCTGCCGTGACCGTGGTGCTAACGTATTGGATGGCGTTGCCGAAGTAAGAATAAGGCAATGGAGGTATCAATCTCGATCGGCAGTTTACTGCGAGCTTGAAGGTCGTCTGCTCATGGGGAGGCAGGGCACGAGCCCGTGTGATGGCCTGCCATATGTGGGCAGAGAGTGCCTGGAAGGACGAGATTGTAGTTGGCTCCTTCGAATTCTTCTGGTTAGCTGTGACCTTGAGCCTCGAGATTGTCTCCTTGCTGAAGTGAAATATTTTTTCGGTGAGCGCAGGTGGGGAAAATTTCTCGATCGTTTGGGTTACGGGCAGGTTGAGAGCTATGCGGGAACCTTTTATGTCGAAACACCTGCTGTGAAGTGGCGGGTGAGAGATTGTGGTCTCTCCTCTGCAGAGATGGGCCCATGAATTTATGAAATGCCAGAGTGAAGTCCCGTCTACGACCGCGTGGTTGACTGTGAAACCTATCGCAACTCCATCTCTCAGCTTCGTTACCTGATCATAATCAAATTTAGAATGTAAGAAAGAGAAAATAGTGACCTAATTCCCTGGTCAAATAAATTCAGATTTTTCATTAAACAAATGGCAAGAGAGGCATTTTGCCTTTTCGAAAATAATAGGGACAAATAAGGAATTTTAAAAAGGGCATGAACTCACCTGGACCACCAGGAGAGGGAGAAAATGACCGTTCAGATTCATAGCGCCATCTAGAGCAAAAAGTTGGCGAACGACCGGGCTGACCTCCGGCCCCGTTATTTCTTGGATTCCGACATCTGACGCCGATGCTTCGATCAAATCGGCGCCGGCATCGTTGCAGTCAATGTACAGAACGCCATCAGAGGAAGTGATCAGCCTTCCTGCAAATGGGTAGAAATGGACGAGTGCTTCCGAGAGCCTGTTCTTGAGGAGTTCCACCGCCGAAACGAATTGGGGATGATCGGCTAGGGGCATGTGGTATATTAGACCCTTTTGAATGTAATCCCAGCAGAGCATCCGCAAATCGGAAGGGCAGAGCTTCAATTGTTGGGGCTGCGAAGGACGAGCTGGGATTACGGTTGACTTTCGGTCAAGGTGAACCTGTCGACTGATGGAGGGGATTTCAGGTGCTACAGACATAGCGATCAAAAGCTTAAATGCCTGCAAGTACGAGATAACTTTTCTAATTCAGCAAGATGAGAAAGGGAGGCATTAAATAGGCGGAGCCCAGATTCTTTTCGATGCCACGGGGATGGATGCCACAAGGTTGAGCAAGCAGAAGGATGATAAAGAATATGATTTATATCACATATAATTATTCCCTCTTTTAAACAAAAACAGCATTGATTGATAAAAAGATAGTACATTTAACGTCTTTGTTCTTTCTATCTTTAAAGATATCTACTCTGATCTTCATAACTGGATGAGAAATTCTATTTCAAAAATATTAACCGTTTCTCTACCAAAAATGCCAGTAGTGGCTTACATATGTTTTTTTGAAAAACTGAAAGCAAGAATTGTCTTACCACAGAGAAAAGCTGTTTTAATCTCAAAAACCAAAAGATAATCCAGTTCAAAATTACAATCATTCCTTATCTGATAAAGCCTGCAGTGGCTAATTAAGGTCCACGACTTCCTTAAACCAACCTTAATCGTAGCAAAATAGAAAGCAAAAAAAAACATAAATGGAATCGATGCTTCGATAAGTTGCATAGAAGATCTTGCCCGACCTCACCTTGATACCTCTTTTTGACAATAGATCTTGATACTTCTTTTTGACAATAGATCGGTCATCTCGTTTTGTTCCCTGTAAATGTATTTGTTGATGATCGACATGAAGGAGGATGACAAAAGACAAATATGCTCCATCCAATTGGAGAGAATATGAGTCCTGAAATTAGAATGATTCCGGACCAAGTCTACAATACATGATAGCAATATTGTCCAGTCCCAACCAAGAGGCAAATGATAATATGCACCAGAGAGAAATCACCTCACCTCTCTTGTTGGTTCCTCTTCCCCCTTTCCAGCAGATGTGGTAGTATTGATCCAGCTCCAGTGAAATAATAGCACCACAACATCTATTATGACTAGCACGCACCATGAGAAGAGCCTCAAGGGAAGTCTTCCTTGATATCCATGAATTTAATTTTCCTAGTTTTGGAGCATACATTCATCTGCCTTGTCTCGCTGAAGTAGGCTATAATCTTCTTGGTAGCACTCCACATCGGAAGAACATTATTGTCAAACAACCATGCATTTATAGATCACCAAATCATCGAGATAATATAAAAGGGGAGAGCACGAAACTCCTTATGGTCAATGATCCATTTGTGGATGAAATTGGACAACGTGTCGCGCAAAATGGGATACACCGGATTAAGGAGCCTTGAAACCTCTATCCATACCTACTAGACAAATGAGAAATCAATAAAAAGGTGAACTGAGTCCTCCTCCTCATGACGACATAAACAACATATGCCACGACCGTTGAATCCTTTTCTCTTAAGCATATCCTAGGTCAAGTTTATGTGTTTAATTGCTAGCCATGCGAAACAAATAATCTTGCGAGAGGTAACCCATGTCCAAACCTGGTTGAGCCAATCATGGTCAGGAAAATTGGAAACAAGAAGGGGGAGGGATGAGTATATACCTCTGACCGACGAAATACCATTCTTCCATGCATTCACCCATTGAAGGGTGTCCTTCCCCATTTCGAAGCCATTCTATTAGAAATTCCTAAGTCGGATGCCCTCTTCCATCTGGGGATAAAAGGCAAGCTGATAGGAAGCATAGCAAGCTGAGAAAAACATATGATCCCCTTCATCCTAAGATGGTAAATAAGATCTTCAGAAAGCGAGTGGTTTCCCTGAAACCTATATACTGCATCTAGTCCAACCACTGCCAAATTTCCTTCCTCAACTTTCCATTTCATTGAGCTCAACATAGAGTTTCTATTCATAATCAAACTACCCCATGTAAAGGAGGCATTTCTAGATCTAAAATTGCTCCTAGATATCCAAATTGAGAGAGTGACACCTTTCATATATTTGTCCTTAATAACGTTGCTCCAGATCCCGTCTTCGTTTGTTGCCCTTCTTAGACTTTTAATTAACATCACACAATTGAAATTGCGGGTGTTAAGTATACTCCAACCACCCTTTGAGGTCGGTCTAGCCACAACATTCCAGTGGGAAAGATGGATTTTCTCGTTGCATAGAGGAACTTGACCAGATGAACCGAGCCATGAGAGCTTCAATTTTATGGAAAACTTTAGTTGGTATTAAAAATAGGTTCATCCAATACAAAACAATTCTCTGGAGGACCGCACAAATCAGGGAAAATTTTAAGGATGGAAAATTATCTTGAAATTTAAGAAATTGACTAATCACACTAGTCCTTAATATGCAAACTATAAAATTTTTATTGATGTATTTGTAAAATTATTCAAATTTATAATGATATTATATATACTGTCTATATAATGTTGGCGATTTTTAATTTTATATCGTAAAATTTGGGCGAATCATTTTTATAAAGAAATGGAAATTGGCAAATATGTTTTTTTGGAAAAACCATTGAAAATTAACCCATGTGCCAATATTAGCCCCTAAAATTTTCCATGGCACAAATCATCTTCCTCCAAAGGTCAACCACTTGTTTGCCCATCCAGTGATTCTCTTGCTATATCTATTCAGTAGCCAATCCCAATCCCCTCCTCCTATATTTATTTTCTTTGAGGTGGAAGCCCAAATATAGTAGTCCCTCATTGAGTGAACTTCTCTTTATCCCGAATAGATCCCCAATTTCCATACAGTGAACATCCTCAATGTCTTCCGAAATAAATACTGATTTTACCTTGCTCATGTTCATACCAGACCAGAAGCCTTACTGAATATCAATAGTAAACGATGAATATGCCACCAATCATCATTACTATGCATACCCCCAAACAATAAGTCGTCCACAAACATAAGATGAGACAACCTGACCCTGTTGGAGACCCCTTCATACCACGGATCAACCCTGATTTTCTAGCCTCTTTAATCAAACAACTCAAATTGTCCATTGCTAGAATAAAAAGTAACGGGGATAGGGCGCATCCCTATCTAAGGCCTCGGTATGCTTTCAAAAACCCAGTCGAAATCCCCCTCGATTAAAATCACATAGTTCGTTGATGTAATGCAAGAAAGAATCCAATTTATATTGCTGAGTGAGAGACCAATTTTATGTAAAATGAGTCGTAAGAAACCCCAATCCACACAATCAAACGCTTTAATCAAATCAATTTTGATCATGCTCGCCTTACACTATTGAGTCTTCATTGAATGAAGGCATTCCTCGGCCACCCCGGTTGCATCTTGGATCTGCTTACCTTTCACAAAAGCAAACTGCTGAGGGGAGATATAATTTGAGATAATATTTTTAAGCATGATAGCCATTAGTTTAGAAAAAATATTATACAACGCATTGCATAGAGAAATGGGTCTAAAGTCTGAGAATGATGATGGATTGGCCTTAGTAAAAAAAACCCACATAATAACTCAGATATTCTGGTAAGATTATGAAAAATTCAGGCAAAGATTTTTGAAAATCTTGGATACAGTAGTTAAATTTCAGTGTTTTGGGTGCCCTAAAGGTTTTTGATGGTGCTGAATCCATTTCCACCATCAAAAATGCAATTCAAAGGCTCCAACTACCTGATTTTTTAATTTTATTTTACAGGATTCCAGCAAAAAACTACCATCTAGACTATTTTCCAACAAAAAACTACCATCTAGACTATTTTGTTGTGTCCATAGACAACTCCCATAAGTTGTTCTTATTTAGAATTAAGGTTATGAAGATGACGTTCATCCCGCGATCGATAACCCCTTTCTTTTTAGATTCCTCCACCGCTACAATGATGTCAGAAAACATAAAGTCGAAAAAATGATAGAACAACTCAATGCCCCATCCATCAAGACCCAAAATAATCTCTTTTTACGAATAAATTTAATTACCTCAAATAGATTATCCCTTCCAATTGGTCTACCCATATAGTCATTGGATCCAAAGTAAACATATGAGAGAGATGTCTAATGGAGTTCAGTTGTGCTTCCAATTCTAAATTATTAAAGAAGTATAATTTAATAAATTAAGTAATGGAGTTCAGTTGTGCTTCCAATTCTGAATTATTAACGAAGTATTATTCTGCCAACCAATGACGAGAAGCTGTTTCGATGGTACTACCGTCCCCAAAGGTAGCAGCCGTGTAATATTAAGTTTTAAATTAAATTTAATAAATTATATTTGTGAAAAAGGATTTACAAATGAATAAATCTCTATTGTCAAACAACATATGTAACGTGGATCTCCAAATTTAATATTCAATGTTTTAATCAACTTAAATTAAATTTAATAAATTATATTTGTGAAAAGGAATTTACGAATGAATAAGTCTCTATTGTAATATAATAGATGTAACAAGTTAAATTTAATTTAATAAATTATATTTATGAAAAGGAATTTACGAATGAATAAATCTCTATTGCAATATAATAGATGGAACGTGGATCTCCAAATTTAATATTCAATGTTTTAATCAAGTTTCAATAATTAAATATAATTTCAAACTTTTAGATTAATAGACTTTTCAACAACAGGTGGCCTTGAATGAGTTGGTTTCCTTCAGTCGCGAATGACTGTGCCACGAAGTAGGTACCGGAAGAATGACATCGAAAAATAATTTAAAATAATGTTTAAGAGAACATGCTCTACTTCATTACTTTTTTATCTTTGTAAATCTATATATGAATGATAACACATATTATATTTGTTGGTGTATTTTATCTTTTTAAAAATTTAAATACATTTCTTAAATAAAATTTTCCTAAATAAGTATCAGTATTACCATTTTAAATGAAAAATAAGGCAACTAGTAACAAGTGTCTTTTTACTCTCTAATCACTTTTAATAACTTTAAATTTATATGATAATAATAACACATTTTAATGTGGAGAGTGTAATACATTTATTTTATATGAACAAATATAAACATTATTATTTTGAGAGCATAATTATTACTTTTAAATAATAACTATAAAATAATAAATGTTAAATATATATTAATTTTTAAATACAATTATCAATGTTGGGTAAGGGTTGAAAAGGCTCAATTTCTTTAAATATAATTAAATTTTTAAATATATGAGTAATCATGTTTAGTATAGCAATTACTATTTCCCAAATAATTTCGTGGAAAATGAGATTTATAAATTATATTTAATAATTTTTTTATTTTACTTTAAAAAATTATGAAAAACATATTACTTATTAAAATAAATTTATTTTAATATTTAATTTTTAATTATAATATTTAAATATTTTGGTAAATAATTTACATTTTATTAACAAAAGTAATTTACATAAAGTGCAATCAAGAGTGTAGGAGATGTTGAGACTTTTTGTATATTAATTTGGAGAAAATCTCTTGGATATGCCAATAATAGGTTTTGTTGCAAAATTGATGGCATCAAATTAGCATGTGGAGATATTTCATCCTATTCTTGTGTGATTGAATTTATTATTCAGTTTCTTCTCCCATCTATAAAATGTAAGCCTGTTGAGGCAAATATTTATGAGGAATGACAGGTGTGAGGGAGAGCAAGTATAGATGAAAAAATATGTTGTTGTAAATCTCCTGTTGATGAATGAGATAGCCGATACCTCTGTTTGGTGGACGTAGCCCAGATTGGTTGGGTGAACCACGTTAAATTCTTTTCTTCATTATTTGATTGTTGTGTGTGTTTATTGTTTTTCCGCTGCGTTACTTCAACAATTGGAATCAGAACTTTTAGGTTGATTTTGTTAGCGTGGGGACAACAAAGAAGAGCAAGCTACCGTTGCTCGAAGTGCCAGTGCGAACGCAGACCAGATCTACTGTGTGAAACTGGTGTGGTGTGGCGAAGGCGCTTTTGGGAAAATCTAAACAACCTTACACCATGACAGATGACGAATGGAGTGACATCGATAATAGAGCACTGAGCGGCATACAGTTGTGTTTGGCGGGTGATGTGTTATTTAGCATCGTGTCAGAGAAAACTGCTGTTGGTTTATGGAAAAAGTTAAAGAAGTTGTACATGACAAAATCTTTAACCAACAGGATTCTTCTGAAAATACAGTTGCACAGCTTGCGCATGAAGGAAGGTACGACGATAACTATTCATCTGAATACCTTTAATACTCTCTTGGTGCAGTTAGAAAGTATAGAAGTAAAATTTGATTCAGAAGATAAAGCTGTAACTTTATTATGCTCTTTGCCCGAGTCATGGGATCATTTTGTTACTTCTATAAGTCTTAGTTCATCAGAAACCCTTGAATTTGACGACGTTGTTGGAGCTATGCTGTCTGAAGAAACCAGGAAAATATCAAATTTAGAAACCTCTACATCATAAGAAATGATGGTTAGAGGTCGATCTAAAGAAAAATGCTTCAGTAAGAAAAACAACTCTTGGTCAAAATCGAAAGGGAAGAAGCGTAAGCTAAAATGCTGGTTTTGCGGAAAAACAGGACATTTGAAGAAGCACTGTTGGAAGAAAAAAAAACATCCAAAGGAGACTCTTCCACAGCAAATAAAAAGGCAAACATGACAGATACAGGTTCAGGTTCGACATCTGGTTCAGGTATAAGTGATGAAGTTCTATCAGTTAATTTGTTAAATCATGATCAACATTAGTTATTAGATTTTGGTGCGTCCAATCACATTTGCATGCATAAAGAGCGGTTTAGATCTTATAAATAAATCAATGATGGAGTTGTTTACATGGGTAATGATTTCTCATGTACTGTTGTGGGAATTGGAAGCATACAGATTAAAATGTTTGATGGGAGAAATAAAATCTTAACTGATGTAAGGCATGTGCCTGAACTTAGGAAAAATATTATTTCTCTAGGAGTGTTAGACACAAATGGATATAAAAATTTTATTCAAGGTGGAGTAATGAAAATTTATAAAGGAATCCTATTAGTAATGAAAGCAAATAAGGTTGGAAATCTTTTTCAGTTAGAAGGAAGAACAGAGTCAGATCATGCTTCTACTGTATCTAGAAACAACAATGATTCTATTCGACTATGGCATCAATGGTTGGGCCATATGAGCGAAAGAGGATTAAAAATTTTATCTGATCGTATGTTACTTCCTAGTTTAAAATCTTCTAAGTTAGATTTCTGCAAACATTGTATATATGGGAAACAAAGCAAGCAGAAATTTAAAACTAGAAAACATAGTAGTAAGGGAATCATTGATTATATCCATTCTGATGTTTGGGGTCCATCTCCTACCACCTCATATGGAAATCATCATATTTTGTATCTTTTATAGATGACTTCTCTAGAAAAGTATGGGTCTACATGTTAAAAAGAAATTCTGATGTATTCACAATTTTCAAGCAGTTTAGAGCATTAGTAGAGAACATCACTGGAAGAACCATTAAATATTTAAGAACTGACAATGGTGGTGAGTTTAATTCAAAGGAATTTGATAATTATTGCAAGAAAGCTGGGATTGAAATACATAGAACTACTGCTTATACTCCTCAACAAAATGGAATTGTTGAATGCATGAACAAGACTCTTTTAGAAAGAGCAAGAAGTATGTTGAGTAACGCCAATTTATAGAAGGAATTATGGACAGAAGCAATATCTACAGCTTGCTATTTGATAAATCGATCAACATCAACTACAATAGGATGCAAAATTCCTCAAGAGGTATGGAAACGCCATCCTTGTGATTATTCTAAACTGAAAGTTTTTAGTTGTGATGCATATGCTCTAATTCTGAAACATCAGCATTCTAAATTAGATCCTAAATCTAAAATATATATCTTTGTTGGATATGGTGATGGGATTAATGGATATAGGTTGTGGGATCCTACTACTCACAATATCATCATTAACAGAGATGTTAAATTCAATGAATCTTCACTTGATAATCCAGATGTAGATAGAAAATTGAAACAGGAAAGTGTACCTAAGTTTCAGCATATTCAGTTTGAAACCAGTTCAAATACTGATGATAGTCCAGATGAACAAGTTTCAGATGCAGATCATGAAGAAGTTCCTACAGATAATAATCAGCAAATTATGGAAGAACCAGAAACATCTTTAAGGAGGTCCACGAGAATCAGACGTCCTCTTAAAAAGTACGATGATTATGTTACTTCAGTTGCTTTAACCACTAATGATGATGAACATTTATGCTATCAGGAAGTTGCAGAAGGTTCTAACAGTAATAAGTGGAAAGAAGCTATGAAGGATGAGATGAAGGCATTAGACAAGAATGCCACATGGGATCTGGTGGAACTTCCTAAACACAGAAAAAACTGTGGGATGCAAATGGGTTTACAAATTGAAAAGGGGTGTTGATGATAAAGAAGAGAGGTAGAAAGCGAGGCTGGTCGCAAAAGGTTTTTCTCAAAAAGCAGGAATTGACTTTCATGAGATATTTTCACCAATTGTTAAAATTGTTTCAATTCGGATTATCTTAGCATTAGTTGTTTTACTTGATTTAGATGTTAAGACTGCATTTTTACATGTAGATCTATATGAAGAGATTTATATGGAACAACCTGAAGGGTTTGTTCAAAATTGCAACAAGAAATTTGTCTGCAGACTCAGGAAATCATTGTATAGTCTAAAGCAGTCGCCTCGACAATGGTACAAGAAATTTGATTCTTTCATGATGTGCCAAAATTATATAAGAAGTGAATATGATCATTGTGTTTAGTTTAAGAAATTAAGTAATGGCATATTCAATATCTTAGTGTTATATGTTGATGATATGCTTTTAGCAAGAAAAATCATAACAAAGATCAACAGGTTAAAGGCTCAGATGGCTAGGACATCTGATATGAAATATCTATGAGCAGCAAGACAGATTTTGGGCATGGATATTTTTAGATACAGGAGCAACGGTAAGCTGTGGTTATCACAAGAGAAATATATTGAGAAAATACTCTTAAGGTTTGGTATGAACAATGTGAAACCAGTTTCAGTCCCTTTAGCTTCCAATTTTAAGATTTCTTCAAGTTTATGTCCTAATATAAATGAAGAAAAGGAATATATGTATCGAATACCTTATTCTAATGCAGTAGCAACTTTGATGTATGCGATGGTCTGTACATGACCAGATATTTCACATGCAGTTGGGGTTTTCAGCAAGTATATGGCAAATCCAGGGAAAGAACACTGGGCAACAGTGAAATGGGTGCTTTGGTATCTGAGAGGCACAAGTGATTATTGTATCACTTATTGAAGAAGTAGTAAATTTGTTTGCGGATATGTTGATTCCGATTTTTCAGGTGATTTGGATAAGAGAAGGTCAACTTCAGGATATGTCTTTACTCTTGTAGGTGGAGCTATTAGCTGGATGTCAAAGCGACAAAACATTGTTTCTTTATCCACTATAGAATTAGAATATATAGCTGCTTCACATGCTTTCAAAGAAGCGGTTTGTTTGGTGAGTTTGGTAGGTTGTAAGACAACATAAAGTTATTTTTTGATAGTAAAAGTGCAATTCACTTGGCTAAAAATCCAACCTATCATAGTAAATCAAAGCATATACCTATAAAGTACCATTTTGTAAGACAGGTTATTACTGAACGGAGCATCTCTCTTGAAAAAGTGCATACAAAGGAAAACTGTGCAGACATGTTCACGAAACTAGTTTTATTAGAGAAGCTACGATGGTGTCTGGCTTCTCTTGGCTTGCAAAGAAAATAAAAATAATAAAGGAACGAGGTATCAGGCTAATTAAGGTGGAGATTGTTGAGATTTTTTGTATATTAATTTGGAGAAAATCTCTTGGATATGCCAACAATAGGTTTTGTTGCAAAACTGATGGCATCAAATCAGCATGTGGAGATATTTCATCCTATTCTTGTGTGATTGAATTTATTATTCAGTTTCTTCTCCCATCTATAAAATGTAAGCCCGTTGAGGCAAATATTTATGAGGAATGAGAGGTGTGAGGGAGAAGAAGTACAGATGAGAAAATATGCTATTGATGAATGAGATAGTCGATACCTATGTTTGGTGGGCATAGCCCAGATTGGTTGGGTGAACCACGTTAAATTCTTGTATTCATTATTTGATTGTTGTGTGTGTTTATTGTTTTTCTATTGCGTTACTTCAACAAGAGAAGTCATGGTTTGAAGGGACTTTAGAAGTTTGTGTAGGGGAGTCCATCTACCACAAGGGGAGGAAACAAGATGCCTTACACATATAAATAAAGTTGAATTCCATGGTTACATATAAAATTGTGACCAAAACACAAAATAGGAGATTTGGACTCTATATAAGATCTAGCGCAACTACCATTAAACTGACATTATTTTGAGAAAAAATTTGACATTGGAACATACTGAAATGAAGAACCAAGGGAACCTGGTCAAACTGGGCTAATGTCATGAAGTTTGGAGTGAGAGTGAGAATTCCTTTGTTGAACATGATCCTCATTAGAGAGCCTCTCATGTATGCGAAAGGGGCCAACGTCTAGTTATTATTCCACAATGTAGCAACCATAAGGATTAGGATGAGGATGAGACATTTTGTCACCCTTAGGTTGCATATCCATAGGATAGAGAGAGGGTTCGACAGAATCAGGAGTCGAGGGATTCCATTCAACATAAAATATGGTGGAAGGTGAGGAAGAGTTGAGAGGGACATAGATGGATGAAGAGAGGTCAAGAGATGAAGAGAAGGGAATGTTTGGGGGGGTGGGGAATCAATGCCCATGTCGTAGGAGAGGTGGAAGAGGTAGGAATAGAGATGGTGGAAGGTGAGGAAAAGTAGAAATGGACATAGATGAATTCAAAGAGGTCAAGAGATTAAGAGCAGGGGGCGGGGGGGGAGGGAGCAATACTCTTGTCACAGGAGAGGTGGTAGAGGGAGGAATAGAGATGGTTGGAATGAGAATTTTCCTCAACAATCCATCGAGCAACACGCGAGAGTTTGTGTTCCTAAAGAAAAAGGTGGTGGGAAATATGGTTGTGAAGAGCCAAGTGAGTGTCCCCATGTTGCACTAAAAATTGTCACTTTGACATTTTTCTATTTACAGTATGAGCTCATTATCACTCATACATTCATCCTTTGCAAGTCTAAAACATCAGTTCTTCATGTCAAGCCTTAAAAATAAGAGAAAATCTCTTAAAATCTTTGAAACTCTGGTATCGCACTTTCTCTTTGTCTTACCTGCGGTCCCGCACCTAATGGTCATGTGCCTTGCGAACCTAACTGTGATTTCTCTGTGTTAAGAGTGCGGAACCCTGTAAAAGATTAAAAGGGAACAAGTAAACTCAAAAATATCACTTGTAGTCATTTCTAGAAGAATCTGGAAGGAATATTGTGGTGGCGAGTCCGCTCCTTTCAGGTTCATGTATCCCATGCCTTAAGGAGATAACCCCTTGATGTGAGGAGCTTATCCTTTTGAAGGAGGACTCTATCCCTTCATAATTGGAATTGTAACCTCCTCTTTTGCACTATAAAAAGAGGCATTGGGCAGCCTCAAAGGGAGTTCAAGCTTTAGTGTTGTTTGAGGTAAAGTGTTGTTGGAATTTTGACTCCTTTAACTGAGATTTTATGAGGAGAGATTACATACCTGTGTATATCTCGGTTAGAAGAGTGCAAGACCTATCAAAGTAGAGGAAATTACTACTTCGGACCCTGGGAGAACCTATTCAACATCAAGGCTGAAAAGGATGTAAGGTTCTTCTAGTATTTCAAAATTAATACAAATAAGTTTGTTTTTCTCAATAAACTGTCATTTGATTGTTTATTTTATGGATTCCTTGATCACCATAATAGATATGATTGATAAATATATGCTATGCAGGTACTATTGATGTTTTCTTGTTTGTGATTGCAGGTCTTTAAAGATAACTCTTTCGGGAAACTGGAGGAAGACTACAATGAACAAGAATTGGATTGAGGTAGGATCGTAACACCTTTGTAGCATTTATTTATAAATCGTTATATATCTAGAGAAAGATAGATTTAATGGTCTGTTTTTTGCTAGACTATCTTTTGATACTAGGGAGATCGGTCTTGTCTGCAAGATCGATTTATTCGGCCAACAAATTGGTGACTCCGCTGGGGAAAAATTTTGGATTTTTGGTTTTCCTTTATTTTGACTTGAAAAAATTATTTTTCTGGTTTTTGACTGATGTATACTCACTTGGGTAGCTTAGGTTTACTTTTCTTTGAAAATTTTTGAAGTCTTTTGTGTTTTTCTTCAATTTTTCTAGGGACCGCACTTTACCTTCATACACAGTGCGGGCATGTTCACACTTTCCTTGAGGAACCTGTGTGGGACCACAACTGTTGCTTCTGGGGCCCGCGGACCCTGTTAAAATTTTTGAAATTTCCAGATTTCTTCTTTCATATTAAGTTTAAGTTGGATTTAGGTTTCTTAGTGTCTACCCAGATCTGTATATTTCCTGTAAAAAATTTCTTGTGAGTGAGTTCCAATAGTATTTTTGTTTTGGGTGATTTTCTAGAAGTTTTGCATACTTGGAGTAGTTTTCACTTTGTCTCTGTAGTGACTCAAAGATCAGAATCTTGAAATACCTTAAATCACACTGGTGTCTTTTTGTCTTCTTGATGAGTCTGACTTGGTTGCGAAATCCCTCCTTTTTGAGGAATAGATCTAGTTTTCTCTTTGCAAATCTTTGAACAAACTTTGTTATATGTTTGAATTTCATTTTACAAAAGAAAACGTATCTAGATGTTTTTTGATTTGTTTGTTATTCTGCACAAATGAACCCTTAGTTTACAGAACAACTAAGCAAAACATTCTCAAAAAAAAATTGAAGCTTTTATTCAATTAGATTTTCAAAGTTTTTAGATTTCAAAATTAGTTTTTCATAGTTTTGAATGCTTTTCTAGAACTTGTAGATCTCTTTTGGAAAAAAAAATGTTTTTTGTAGTTTCAAGTCTTGAAAGTGAAAGGGATTTATTGTGAGCATTGATTGTTTGTCTCATTTTGAGTTCTAGTGAAAAATAAAAATATTTTCTTTTCATTTATTCTTTATGTTGAAAGAAAGAATTGTCTCTTAAGAAATTGCATTTCTCGAACTCTTTCTTTTAGCTAGACTTCATTGAAAGAAAAATGAATTGCTATTCATTTCAGGTGCATTTTTTAGTGTGTTCGGAGTCGATTATTCACACCATCAAAGTTTCATTTCCATACCTATTGACTTAAAGAGTAGCCCATAAAAACAACTCTTAATTAAAATTGATCTAGTAATTTTTTCCTATTTCTAGGGCTCTTGTCACCAATATAGCTTAGGCTAGTATCTTGGAGTAGGGAGTAATTAACTCTCCAAGATAGTAAAAACAAACAAGTAGATAAATCTTGCGGTAGGAAATAAATCCAATTGTAATTGATACATTCTCGGAAGCTTCTCTTAAAGGAGTTAATCACGAGATCATGTCCAAACCTTTGAGACAATCAATTCTGTTTCATTGGCAAAGATAGAAGATTTGCGTGCATTACAAATGGTAAACCTCAAATTAACCATTTTCGAGGAGCCTGGGGTGACTTGTCGGTAAACCTCAGGTTGACCATGTTGAGAAGCCTTCAAGGGGATTGAGCTCTGTTACTCTACCCTTGCGCGTAGAATCGAATCGTAAAATGTTCCCCCAGTTGTATTTGTTGTTGTTGGTAACCTTAGTGTCCATAAACTTAAGATTATTTCCTAAGGTGATGGTGAAGGAAAGATCTTATTGTACCTAGAGCAGACATCGACTATACTCACTTGGACTCTCTGGGGGGTTCTCTTCACTTGAGATGGTTTTGTGAAGAAACTTGTGCCAGCCTGTTTCATTAAGTAGGTTGTCAGGGTAAATGTTCCAACCACCCTTTCTGTGTTAAAATTCTACTAAGTTGGATTTCATCACCAACTAGTGTTTTTAGTAAGGGAAGTTACTGTTTGTGTGTGGTTTGAACTCTTAGATTTTTTAGGCGTGTTATTCAGCTGTTTGTTCCTTTAGAGACTTTAGGTGTTTTTCATTAAAATTTTCTTTGTTTGCGTGTGATTAATTGATATTCAATTGTGGTAGAATTACCGAGACAGTCCCGGAGACTTCAGGGGAAGCCCCCTGAGTATACACCAAGTCAACGTGAAGGGCTGCGTGCTCTAGTATCATCTAGTGGCAGTAGAATTAGATCAACATAAGTTGGAAGTTCATCTATAGTTGCTCATCCTGATCATCAAATACCAACAACAGAACATATTCAAGAGCCAATTTCAATTTTCTAAGTTACTAGTAGTATTTCTCCTTCCAATGAATTAGCTGAAGAACCTAAAATTTCTGAGCCTGACACTGAACCTACTATTTTGGAACCATCCTCAAGATTTATTACTCCAACTTCTAGTGATCCTGGTTCACCTAGGGTAAGAAATATCATTACTGAAGATCTTCCTATTGGCCTCATTTCTATTGAAGAACTTGTTAGTCTAGACGAAGAAGTAACTCTTCCCGAATCCCCACGAAGTTTGAATCTTAGGGAGCATGAATCCATTTTCTACAGTCCTATTAGGAGTGACGCTTTGTATTTATCTTTGAATTTTTTTTTAGAAAACCCGGGTCTTGCTTTTTCACCACCTCGAATTCCTTTTCATCCTACGCCCAGAGGTTATTATCCTTCATTGATCATGTCAGGAGAGTCATCTATGTTCTCCCAGACACCGGAATTTTTTTTATATGGTGGTAATTCTGTTCCTTCAGGGTACGAGGCTCTTTTTGGTACTTTCTCAGGAGAAAATGCTCGACCGATTGAACAAGTATTTTCATCTGGTATTAATGGAACTAAAACTGAAATGTTGAACGCAGAGCAAATATTTATGATTTCTAGTAACATTCCGAATCCTCAACCTCAAGGTAGTCAGTTACCACCTGGGGGCAACCTCAAGGTAGTCAGTTACCGCCTGGGGGGAAACCTCAAGGTAGTCAATTACCTCCTGGGGGGAAACCTCAAGGTAGTCAGTTACCACTTGGGGGGCAACCTCAAGGTAATTTCTTCCCAGGACAAACTGTAGGATAATATTATTTTGGAGAACAACCTCAAGGACAGTACATACCTCAAGGTTATCAACCTCAAGGACAGTACATACCCCAAGGTCAACCCCAGACTCAGTATATTCCTCAAGGTCCTTATCAACCCCAGATTCAGTATGCACCTCAGGGTTATCAACCTCAAGGTTAGTACCCAACTCAAGGTTTCCAACCACCTTCTGGTCAATCATTTATACAAGGAACTGTAAATTTACCATTTAATTATCAACCCTACGTTCAACCAGGCTATGGTCCTTACGCACAACCTTCTATGGGAAAATAACCCGGAATGAACATGGTGTGGAATCCATCTCAAATTCAAAAGACTACGCAACCTAATGTGCAGTTACCTAATCAACCTAGGCAGCCTTTGGTTTATGGTCCAACCCAACAACCTATCCAACCTACTGTTCAAATTCTTGCACATGGTTCTATTCAGCAGCCTCGGCCTAGTACACCTCAGACTCCACCTCAAACTGCTGCAACTACTACAACGTCTGTTCAACCTATAACACCTGTTTCTGGAGTATCTGTATCTCTTGTTTCTTCTATCCCTGCTACCTTGCAAATTCCTCAAGTCTTTGTGCCCTAGTCAGGACCTATAGTTTAGACTTCGGTCCAGATGCCTGCAGGACAAGCTAGTACAAGTACAATTGCCACAATTTCCACAAGTCAACCAAAATTCACATATCAACCGTACCAGGGATAGTATCAATTCGGTCCCATTTCACAAAACCCAGTTTATCAGTATCAACCGTATCCTGGCTATACTGATCAACAGCCTCAACAACCCAACTTTGGTCTGGTTAATCTTGGTTTTCCAGGAGGTTATACCATTCCTAATGCAAATCCAATTCCAGGTTATCCTGGATATCCTGCTCCTAGAACTAGTCTCATTACTCGAGGTTTTCGTGACCCTAACCATTAGTTACCATTTATTGCAACTTTGGATTTACCTGATTTTTCACGCCTTACGAATGATCTGATTTACTATCTTACGTATTCGCCGCCAATGCCTAATAAGTTGCCTAGTGATATACCAAAATTTGAGGGTAAGTCAGGAGAGGATCCGTCAAATCACGTTATGACTTATCACCTCTGTTGTGCATCTAATTCATTAACTGATGATTCAATTCACTTATGCCTTTTTCAACGAACTCTTATTGGTCTTACTGCCAAATGGTACATTGAGTTACCACAAGGCTCTTTTAATAATGTCAATCAATTAGCGACTTATTTCTTAACTCATTTTTAGTTTTCTGTCAGATACAACAATGGCACGAAACTATTGACTTCACTAAAACAATCCACGTCCACGTATATTTCGGATCATATTCACGAATGGCGATGTAGAAGGCGTTTAGTGAAAGTTTTCATTCCGGATCAAATTTTGGCGGAATGGTTTATTAAATCATTATTACCCAAAATCACTGAAGATGTAGCTAAGGGAGGAGTTGTTACTGAAGAGAAAGTCATTTCTCAGGCTTAGTATCTTGACCTCGTTTATACGCAGTCAGGTAGTTTACATGAAAAAATCCCTGATCTTCCAAAACACAGTCAAATAACTGCAGTTCCTTCAGGGTCTCATGCCGCTGATGGTATGATTGGTTCAGTTAGTACTAAAAGCAAGAATAAATCTTCAAATAATTCTTCTCCTATAATAACTTTACTTGATTCCCTGAAAGGATATTCTTCCGCTGAAGTTTCTGCTGACATTCATATCGTGGAGTCATCTACGACCAAATCTAAATCTGGCAGTAAAAAGAAGGGGAAGAATAAAAGAAAACATAATTCAAAAGATAAAACAGATAAAAATGAATCTACTGATGAAAAACATAAACCTCACTATCCTTGTTTCATTTGTGACGAGGATCATTTTACCAAAGAATGCCCACATCGAGCAGAGGTTTCAAAATTCGGTAAAGGTTCTCAAACGCCTGTTGTCTTGAAGGATCCTTTTCCAACTCAAGATATTAAGATGATTGGTTCTTCCTTGAATGCCTCAGAAGAGCCCATTCCAATGATGTCTCATGTTAGGATTGTGACGCGATTGCAAGATTATGGTAGTAAAAATCCTGTTGATGGTAAAGAAGCAGAATCTTCTAATTCAAATACATCAACTACACATCCTCTTGTTTTTGATCCGATACAGATCAAGAAACCCAATCTAGACTTAGTAATCAAACTGCCTGCTAAAGGTGTACTTCGTAAATCAGCTTTCAATCCACATGCAAGAGCTGCTTAGAATTACAACATTGTTGAGGACTTAGCTATTTCACCTTCAGCAATGTCGGCTTTGGAAGTGTTGCAATCATGCCCAACACAATGTAAATTACTCTTGTCTGCCATAGGAGCAGTCGATATTCAGGATTCGAACCTAATAATATTTGATTTATAGAATAGTACACCCTGCCTACCCCATAAAATGGCTTTCCAGATTCCAGTATTATTAAAAAACATACCGTGCTTTTGGACTGTGATTGATGAAGGGGCTTCTACGTGTATTATGTAGATCCAGTGTTGGAAATCGCTTGGTTCTCCCACACTCAATCAATATCCGACAATTCTCAAGGCTTTTGATGGCCGAGGGTTCCATCCTTTTGGTATTTTGCGGAATTTACCTATAGAGGTAGAAGGAAAAACCATAAATCTTGATTTGGAAGTGGTTGATGCTGCTCTTGATTACAATCTTCTCTTAGGTCGCAGTTGGTCTTATGCTATGACTGTTGTTGTTTCATCAGTCTTTCCGCTTATCAAGTTTCCACATAAAGGAAAGATCATTACAATTGACCAGCTGACTTATTTTTCATCCGATCCAACCTCTACAGATAGTATTCAACAAATCGGTAAAACGACTATCCCTTACAAGGATGTCGACATAGGTTTGATTAAAGATTTTGGTTTACTGGGAAATTTTTCCTTTCCTCCTCCTAACCTATCGCCTCATATCGCAAATATTCATATGATTTCATCAAATACTGTTACTTTTGATGATCCTTGGATCGGACCTTCCGATTCCGAGGTGGATTCATTTGATGGCGCGATGCCTTTGAGTCCCTTTGAACTTACATATCAAGTTGTACAGTCATTTTATGATCCTTCTTCAACCGAAACTGATCAAATGAATGTGATCCATGAGGAATCACTTTCTATATCTAGCTCAGCTACAACAACATTTCCTAGTCTTGTTCATACTGATGAACAGATTCGTGAACTCTTGTTTGTTGATGATTTACCATGGGAAGATATACCTCACTGATCTTCATTTTTACCTGAGCTAGATCATTTTGAAAATGATTTCTCTTCTATTTTTTCTGTTGATTATGTCAAAGAACCATAGAATCCATTGCAACATTCTGATTCTGAGTTAAATTTGGAAAATATTTCTCGAACGGTTCCTATTGACATTTCAGTTAAGCCAGGAATTATTGAAAACATTCATATAGGTGCTTCTTGTACGGATGATGAAATCCAAACTTATAAATCCCTATTTCAATAATTCTGTGACGTGTTTACTTGGTCATATGAAGACATGCTTAGCATAGATCCATCAATTGTTATCGATGAAATTAAGACTTACCCGGATGCTAAACATGTTCGACAACGCTTACGTCAAATACATCCAAGAAAAGCTGCTGCTATCAAAGCTAAAGTTGAGTTACTTCGGGCATGGTTCATTTATCAAATTCCTTTAACCGACTGGGTATCGAATATTATTCCTGTCAACAAAAAACAAGGAACGATAAGAGTATGTATCGACTATAGGGATATTAATCGAGTTTGTCCTAAAGACAATTGTGTAGAAATTTACGGAATAATGATTAATTATCCACCGAGACTATCCTGATCACATACAATTCGAATTTATATGCAACACATAATCTCTTCCACTCAGATCATCACACATGCGGAAATAAAACAAGTGATAGCACATCAATTCATCATACACATTAACAAAGTATGTATGGGGAAAGCTTATAGCTGAAAACCCCGCAGCTATTTTGTATATTATAATGGAGAAAACATGTAACCAACTCAGTACAATACTCCTCACAAGTACTCAGTACTTTCTCATAAAGTTACACACAATCTAGCCTGGTTTTGAACAAGTCACTGGTTCAAAACTCACCACCAATTTCCTTGCCTCTATTGCGCAATACAGGCCTGTCTAAATATAGATGCAAGGTTCGAATCTCCTTGGCTTGATAGCGCAATCATCATTGGAAATTCCTCCAAGTGTGAACACCGTCCCTAACACACAATGATGTATGTGATAACTAACTCCTTGCTTTCATCTACCTCTTTTCAGCAGTCTCCACTAAGCTTAAGCATGCCTTTGCCTTGGTGAACTGATGTGTTCTTGAGTTGAATAATGAGTTACTAATTAATGAATTAAATAATATTTAATTCAATCCACTCATTACTAGTTGATTAGCTGGTTAAACTAATCTCAACTAGTTCAACTAAGTTAAGTCGAACACAACTCCTTCATTTTGTCTCATTAACTCCCACCAAACTTACTGCAGAGTCTGGCAAGTCAACCCATGCATGTGCTCACCAAACCCCTAGGAATAGCGTAATTCCTCTGTCAAATGCATGAGCCACTTCCAAGGCTCGAACTGAAGTTCTCCAAGAGAGTAAACTGAAGTTTATAGTCCAAATATTATTAAGGGTAAATAATATTTGACTTCCCTATTTTTAGGATAGGCAGTCTAAAAATAGACATCGACCTATAGGTCAAAAAATAGAGTCCCATCTATTTTTACCAACATGACCAATACTCAAAGAATAACATACTGCAATCCCCGGACCATGCTTCATAGTCTAAAAATAGACTTTGCACCAGAATTTGCCTGCGGGCCCACTTAGTGAAGGCGACTTCATTTCACTAAGCTCCATCATCTTACTGCATTTTCAACAAATTATCCAACATCCTATATCGATCAAATTATTGATGATTGTGCCGGTAGTGAAATGTTCTCCTTTATGGATGGTTTTTGTGGTTACAATCAAATAAACATACTCCCTACTGATCAACCTAAAACAACTTTCATTTGTCCTTGGGGGGACATTTGCTTATTGCAAACTACCTTTTGGATTGAATAATGTTGGGGAAACTTTTCAAAGAGCTATGTATTACGCATTTCACAACATCAAGCACATTGTGTAGCCTTATCTCAATGATTTACCAGCTCATTCATCACATAGAGCCGATCATCCAATTCATTTACGAGATATCTTTATGAGATGTAGGAATTATCAAATTCGGCTCAATCCACACAAATGTATTTTCTGTGTAGAATCGGGTCGCTTACTAGGATTTGTAGTTTCAAAAGCAGGCATTCGTGTCGATCCATCGAAGGTGGAATCCATCATAAATCTACCTCCTCCTTCGACTCTTCGCCAACTCCAAAGTTTTCAAGGGAAAGAAATTTTTTTACGTCATTTCATTCCTAACTACACCAAGTTAACAAAGGGTTTCACCAGGTTGTTAAAACAAAACATTGCATTCTTTTGGGATGAGATCGCTAATTGATATTTTGATGCACTCAAACACGCGTTGACCCATGCATTGTTACTGCATCCTCCCAATTACAACCAGGATTATTTTTTGTACCTTGCTGCTTCTCATTCCACTATTGGGATGGTTTTAGTTCAGGAAGATGAATTCAAAAATGAACATGTGATTTACTGTCTTAGTCAAAATCTGCATCCGACTGAGATCAAATACTCGCATGTGGATAAATTGGCCTTGGCAGTTGTCCAAGCTGTCCAAATATTTCGTCACTACATATTATTACGCAAAAACACACTAATTTCTGACTATAACCCCATGATGTATATCTTGACCAAACAGTTGCTAGGGGGCAAGTATTCCAAATGGATAGTTATCCTGTAGGAATTTGACTTGGAATTTGAAAAGTCCAAGGCAAAGAAATCTTTGGTATTTGCTGAATTGATGTGTGATTTCCCGCATACTGATACTAAAACTGTTGCAGAGCAGCCCATTGCAGACGAATCCTTGTTTCTTATCAGTACTCTTGATCCTTGGTATGGGGATATTATCATTTATCTCCAAACCCAATCTTTTCGGCTTGAAATCTCATGATCTCAGCGATGGAAAATATGTTTCCAATCCCAACAATACAATATTATTGGTGATACACTCTATCGACGTGGAGTGGATTCTGTTTTCCGACGTTGTCTTACTCATCAAGAAGCTGAGAAGGTTTTGAATGACTGTCATTCTGCAGCATGTGGTGGTCATATGTCTGGGTATGCCACAGGCCAAAAGATATTGTGTGCTGGTTATTTCTGGTCGTCCTTATTCAAAGATTGTATCTATGCAATCCGGAAAGGCCACAATTGTCAAATTTTTTATCGTAAAATGCATGCACCACCTTCTCCTCTTCACCCTATAATTTATGTCGGTCCTTTTGCAAAGTGGGATATTGACTTTATTACATGTAACCCTCAGTTAGCCAGGGGCATGCGTATTTTATCTTAGCGGTAGATTATTTTACTAAGTGGGCTGAGGCGATGCCTACATTTTCGGCAGACGGCAAGACTACTGTAGCTTTCATATTCAATCATATAATTGCTAGATTCGGTGTTCCTCAAGCTATCATTACAGATCACGGAAGTCATTTTCGAAATATCATGATGACTGAACTGACAGATCAACTTGGCTTGCGCCACGATATTTCCACTCCATTTTACCCACAGGCCAATGGTCTGGTTGAAACTATCAATAAAGTTTTAGTCACTATGATTAAACGAATCATTGGTATTCATAAGTCGAATTGGCATACCATGCTATTTTTAGCACTTTGGGCATATCGGACCTCAGTAAAAACATCAACTAGTTTCACTCCTTTTCAACTGGTTTACGGTTTGGAAACTGTGTTACCTATTGAATGTGAAATTTTGTCATTAAAATTAGCCATAGAATTACTCCTAGCTAATTCTGAAGAAGAGAAACATTTCTTGTACTTAGCTCAGCTAGATGAGAATCGACGCACTGCTGCATTAGCAAACGAGGCTCATGCAAAATGAATGAAAGCTCAGTACGACAGAAATGTTACACCTCGCAACTTTTCAGAAGGAGACCTAGTTTTAGTTTATGATCAAGTGAATGATAAGCTAGGGGCTGGAAAATTTGTACCTATGTGGCATGTTCCTTACATTGTTAAGCGAAAGCTGGAAAAAGGGGCCTATGAACTGATAGATTTTGACACAGTCCCTTTGGATAAACCCAGAAATGGGCTTTATCTAAAGAGATATTATGCTTAATTTCGGTGTGGAGATTTTTGTTAGATTAGTTTCTTTACAGCTAGTGTTTCTTAGATTAGAAAAGCATGCCTAGTTTAGAGTGTGCTCTTATCATTATTCTTGCTTATCTAGGTTTTACTCTTGATATTGTAGATGTCGACGTCTCTTCAAACGTACATTGGTTTTGCTGATGGTGCTTTTCGTAGTACACAAAACATTTTTTCCACAGCTTGGGTTATCTATTCACCCTATGATGAGTTAGTATCCATGCATGGGGTTAGCCTTGGTCAAACAATGAATAACATTGCAAAGTATAGTGCAGTAATTGAATTATTATCTGAGTCGATATCATTTGGAATTCGGAGTTTGATTGTTAGGTTGGATTCTGAACTCATTGTATTACAACTTAACAGGGTTTATGCCATTAGAAATCCAGTATTATTACAGTTATTTTTTAGAGTTCATCTCTTGGAACGTGAGTTTGATTACATTGAATATCAACATATTCCAAGATGTTTAAATACATTAGCAGATGCAGTTGCTTCTAGTATGATAAATAGACATTTGCAATAGTCAAAACAGTAAATTACACAACATTCGATAACATGTTACACAAGATAACGAGTAATAATGATATATCATAGCATAGAAGTGTGTTTCAAAAATATACATAATCTTCGATCATAGGTTGAAAAACACCTCATGATCAACAAAAATGATAATACAAAAAGTCAAAAATTTTATGAGTCTACAAAATCGATCACCCTATCACTGGTGATGATCACGATAAGAAACTACTGCTCGGGCCACCCTACACAAGAACCTCCTAAAAGGTCCTGGGACCCCAATCACATATCTCTGTAACCTAAGTGGAATATCATCTATATCAGTCTCTGGAAGATCTAGTGTCAAGCTCTCTAGATGACGCTCCAAGTCGGTCAGAATCTCTGTTGATTGGCCCTGTGGGGATGGTGTTGCTGCAGCTGGGTGTCTCCTCTCATAAGGCTGGAGAGTGGCTGGTCGTCGTGGACCCACATCTACATTTAAACTTTTGATTATTATTTTTGGACGATTAAAAATACAAAAAATTTTAGAACTTAGAAAATGTTGAAAATGGTTTTTACCTGAACCATCCCACTGTTCTCCTGCTAGAAGAACCATGTCTCGGTCGCCGCGGAAGTCCATCTCAGCATATGGAAATTCCTCAATAGCAAAAACTTGGTTTTTCAACCAATTAAAATATGAAAATGTGAATCGAACAACCTCTACGCCCTCAGCGTGACGGGTCATCAAAGCTGTCCATCGAACCATCCGAGGTTCTCGGGCACTGACTGGATCAACTGGAATGAGTTGTGGAGCCAGTAAGGGAATCCTCTCCAGAGAAAATGAAACCACAGTGGATCCATAGCTAAAGTTTTTTAGCTTTCCATTTTTTTCTCTGGTCAGTTGGCCTTTCACATTGGCCAATATTGCTTCACACTAGTTGAAAATGGTGCCTCAGAAACAATCTACTGCAATTTGCATTTGGGATCCAGTAGCCACATGCAAGGCTACACTCCCACACATTCTGGTAACAATGAATGCAATAAATTTAAGCTCAGGTCAGATGACAGTTTTTATATCAATCCGTTTATCCTTGGGGTCTGGTTGATCATCACAAAACTCTAGTCGAAGACTAGTGACAGACTGGCCACCTAGCATAGTCCCAAATAGAGAAATTTGTTCACCCCTCTTGGGCAAACCAGTCAAAAAGTATATATCCTCTAGCTCAATCTCGAGCCAGTGGTCGCCAATAAAAAAGCACTAGTCCTGAGTATTCCATTTGTTTACCAGCCATGTCAGGAGGTCTACTTGGGCCCTCATGCACTGTATGGCCCAGAACTTGTACAACTCGCATGCTCTCAAGGCATGCAATGTGGGAAAATGAAGCATTGCGGCTTCATCTACATCCTCATTCTTGTTTTCTCGCCAAATAATCATTTTGAATGTCCTACAATGCATAAAAAGACATATTAGAACAAACTAGTTTGAAACATTTTGGGCGGAAATTGAGAAATTTAAGTTTTTAAAATCATTGTGCGGGGTCCACACCCTTTGTTTACACACAATGCGTAGGAACGCACGGGCGTTGTGCGAAAGGTGCGGAACCACGACTTTTTCCTTTGTAGAAAAAAGTCAGGGTCCGCAGGTCCCGCTGTTGCAGCTGCGGACCCCCGCGGGCGATTTTTTGAACCTATTTTTCCCTTAAAAATGAAATTTAAAGCCTAAAAAAAAAATGTAAACAGTTGAAATGAAAGATAAGGAGGACGTGGATTACCTAGAGCTAACGGTTTTCAATTCCAATGGACGGATTTTCCAGAATCTTCACACGAAATTTTTTACCGAAAAGCTCTCACTTTTCACTCTGAACTCAAATGGTAAAAATGAAGTTCTAAGAAAAGTCCTTTTTATAATTTTTTTCGAATAAATGAATTTTTAATTTGTTTATTTTTCACTTTAAAAAGGTAATTTTTGAAAACATTTTTATTTATCTTAAACAAGTATGTGTAATGTTTTGAGTTTTTGTGCAGGAAATTGGATTTTTTAGGAAATTTGATCATTTCTCAACGAAGAGCATACTTTTATCACTTTTTCAGACTCTTTCAAAAATTTACGAAAAAAGCGAAACTCTGGAGTCCTCTTTTAAGCCCTTTTCAGACTCTTGAAATTGAAAAGATTTCCAAGAACTTGATCATTCGAACTCGTTAAAGTAAATGAATGATCGTCCTTTCAATATAAGTTTACCCCTTTTATGGACTGAAATGGACTATTTACGAAAAAGGTATACGTTGACTAATTACAGTCAATAGAGTTCTCTCCCGCATTATTTTATCCTTTTTCGGGCTCAAGAGACTAAATTTATGAAAAAGTACACCCATAGAGTTTTCTTAAGTCTTTTCTTCTGACTCCCTAAAAATGAAAAAACACTGAGTTTCTCCTATACTAGACTTTGTTAAAATTTAATAGTAAAGAACCTGTTCAATTTTAAACAAGAACGAACCAGTCCTTCTTAGGGTTTGAATCTTAAACTAAGTTGGACTCATCCGAAGGATGAGCTTATAAACAATCAAATGTTATCCTCCTCAAGCTTTTCAAAAATAAAAAGGTACTTGCTAGAAATGGTGGGGGGAAAGAGAGAAAAACGAACCTGTTTGTTACATTTTGATTATTCGAAAAACCATTAACCACTCTCAAACATGACACTTTTGTTCACCTAGGTTGGGAAAATCCTTCGCCTAACAGTTAATCAAACCATATTGAAAATCTTCAGCCGGTTTCTAGGTATTAGCTTTGGGTCAATTGTCACCAAGCCATCTGCAGTGTCGTTATGTGTTCAAGAGGACAGTTCAAACAAACCATTCATCTGCAAAATATTTGTCTTCCATTTTGACCGTCCCTGAGTCAGTCCTTGCCAATATATTTCTTCAAAACTTGATCTATGATTTCGTGTTGCAGGCTTGCCTACAACGAATCACTTTCTATCGACGACAACTCATTATCTAGGAAGTTGATCTAGAAATCGTCAGTACCTTGAAATATGCATGCCTTAATGGCAGGTTTCTCACCTTCGATGACATCTTGCATCATTGACCTTCGATCGAATGATTCCGTGACATGTTCGACTTCAGCTCATTCATTCGCATTTCATGGATTGTACTAAGTACTTTTAGGGCCATTGACATTACTGGTGGTTGCTCTCACACTTGTTAACAGTTTACATTATTAACTGGTAATCAAGTGGTTTCTACCATGTTCGACATCGACACATTTATTCACATGGATAGATTCGTACTAGTTCGAGAAGCGGAAATCAAGAGCCTGGATCTCGTTTCTACCATCCAGGTTGCGAGGAATTTTGTTATTCATTTATACAGTGGACTATTCATAAACATATGGTTGCGTCCATACTGTGTCTACACATGTCTATACTATTGATGTATTGAAAATCATTCCTGTATCAGAACAGTTTAAATCAGTTTTCTAGTTAGTTTTGATCTGAGTATGGGAATGCCAACCTCAGCGATGGTATGTCTGCATATATATATTTTGCATTGAATGTTTTTGCAGGTTTTGACTGGGGTGTCCACAGGAAGATCCTCGAAATGACAAAGTACTTCACTCTTCATACATGACAGACTCTATCTTCATCTATTACAGACTTCACACTTTAGGGGGAAATCTATTGCACTAAAAGTTGTCACTTTGACATTCTGCTATTTTTATGAGCTCATTATCACTCATATATTCCTCATTTGCAAGTCTAAAACATCATTTCCTCATGTCAAGCCTTAAAAATAAGAGAAAATCTCCTGAAATCTCTGAAACTCTGGTATCGCACTTTCTTTTTGTCTTACCTGCGGTCCCGCACCTAATGGTCATGTCCCCTGCGAACCTGACTGCAATTTCTCTATGTTAAGAGTGCTGACCCCTGTAAAATATTAAAAGGGTGCAAGTAAACTCAAAAATATCACTTTCATTCATTTCTAGAAGCTTCTGGAAGGAATCTTGCGGTGGCAAGTCCGCTCCTTTCAGGGTCATGTATCCCATGCCTTAAGGAGCTAACCCCTTGATGTGAGGAGCTTATCCCTCTTAAGGAGGACTCTATCCCTTCATAATTGGAACTGTAACCTCCTCTTTTGCACTATAAAAAGACGAATTGGGTAGCGTCAAAGGGATTTCAAGCTTTAGTGTTGTTTGAGGTAAAGTGTTGTTGGAATTTAGACTCCTTTAACTGAGATTTTATGAGGAGAGATTACATACCTTTGTATATCTCGGTTAGAAGAGTGCAAGACCTATCAAAGTAGAGGAAATTCTTGCTTCGGACCCCATGAGAACCTGTTCAACATCAAGGCTGAAAAAGTTGTAAGGTTCTTCTACTACTTCAAAGTTAATACAAATAAGTTTGTTTTTCTCAATAAACTGTCATTTGATTGTTTATTTTATGGATTCCTTTATTACCATAATATATATGATTGATAAATATATGCTATGAAGGTACTATTAGTGTTTGCTTGTTTTTTATTGCATGTCTTTAAAGATAACTCTTTCGGGAAACTGGAGGAAGACTACAACGAACAAGCATTGGATCGAGGTAGGATCGTAACACCTTTGTAGCATTTATTTATAAATCGTTATATATATAGAGAAAGGTAGATTTAATTGTATGTTTGTTGCTATAATATCTTCTGATACTAGGGAGATCGGTCTTGTCTGCAAGATCGATTTATCTGGCCAACACTCCACATTGATGAACATCCTCAACTTTCGTAGTAGTTACCTCGCAGTGTATATGAATAGAGATGTTGTTGTCGAAGAGGACTAGGTCGACATCCTCAACTGGAGCGAAAATGGGACAACATCTTCCTCTTCCGTGGCCACCGCGCCATCACAACCATGCTCAGGGATCATGGTGGAGATTTCGATAGCAGGGAAATTTGTAGAAATCATAGAGGAAGAAGGAATGACGAGAATGAAAGTTTACAGTAGGAGAAAAGAGGCTAGAGCCGAATGCAGAATAGCAGAATGCGAATACATCTTAGGTGAAGAAAGATGCATTAAAGGTAACATGGTGGTAGATAAGAGAATGTAAGACTAAAATATAAGAGGAAATTGTGGAATATCATAATTAAAGAGAGTGTTCACCATCAAAAATCATCCTAAAAAAAAAATTAGCTGAAAAATGAATTTATCTAAAGTCAGTGCAAGTGGATAGGCCTTTTTAAACATCCAAAGTTGAAATTAATATTAAAAATATTAATTATTATTATTATTTAAAAAATATAATCAAAATAAGAAATATATACATTTTCCTTAACTAAATTTTCTTTCTCCTCATTTTTTTTTCTCTAAATATTAATATTATCCAATATTTTCATAAATCAATCACATATTTAAAATGAATATTGTTTAATTTTACAATTTAACATTAATAAAGATGCATTGTATTTATAACGTATATGATTAAATAATATAGTAGTCAATCACTTCTTAAGAAACAAAAATTCAAATTGCATGTGCTTCCTATTTTATAAAAATTTCTTTTATTTTTAGAATTTTCCATGGAATAAGCCAAGTTCATAGTTCATATTAAAGAGATGATTTTTCCAACTACAAGTGTTAGAATCTAATATTTTTTTTTACATCATCAAAATTCTCTTAGGAATAAAATTTCATGTAGGTTGAAACAATATTTTTACTGTCTTTCCATTACAATAGATGGTTGAAATTTTGATTAGAATTTTGGATAAATAAACACTCTAATTTTATATATTGTTGAACTTTGACCACATAAAGTAAATATGTTACAAGGTTAAATGAATTCATTTATGGTTTGATTACCATATTTACCCTTTAGTATAAATTTAGTTATATTCTCTATTTTATTATTGAATTAAAAATTTATTTTTAAAATAGTATATGGTTATATAAGTATGAATGCAAAAGTATAGGAATAATGTAGCTAAACTTTTAGCAGTAAATAAAATAGCAGCAATGTTTATATATTTATGCTTGTAGGTTGTAATATATATATATATCATTTTAATTCTTGGATGCGGGTGTTTGAACTAGGATGGGAGTTGGCAACCCCATTGTGTGACATATGGCCAAGACACATGGTCACCCATGGGGCCTGTCCCGCAACCCTTAACTGCTCCAGCTACTCACCTCAAGTTGACATTACTGCCTCTGTCCTTCACATTAACGCTTGTACGATCCACAGCCTTGAACTCTTCTTCATGGCGTCACGCCCTCCATTGCCACCATTCTCTTCATGTCACCATTCTCTTCTCTGTTGTCTCTGCTCTGAGTTCCCCCTCGCTCTCAGAGATGCATTGTGACCTCTGCCTTCTATTAGACTCGTCACCTCATTGCACCTGCTATCATATTGTCTCGCAAACTTTGCATGCCAACCTCAATGCTCACTCGACCTCAACGCCTCTGCTAGCTAGCCTCCCTCATGCTCATTCCTGCTCTAGCATGAAACAGAGGCATAGAATGCGTTGCCGTCGTGGAAGAGGCAGGGTCCAGTCCTCACGGCTGCCCATCTCCATTCACTCTGACAGTTTCTCCCCACCTTATGAAGACAATTCGACTCATTTCGACTATGATTTCTCCCTGGATAGACCTCGAGTTACAACTACCATCACCTTCAGCTTTCAGGAGGTGCCTTCAAGCTCTGCTGGGTCAGGTTCTAGAAAACGCCCCAGGAAATCTACAAATTCTCTAGCACATCCTCAACACTCTCGAAAATCCGAAGCTCTGCTGGTCAAACCAAAAGGGCACTCCTCTAGCAGCGAAGGCAGCGGAAGCGGAAGTCCAGAATGCTCGATGGGTGAGAAGAGGAAAGGCAACGCCAACCTTGTGCGCACCGCCACCACGCTAGAACCCACCGCTCAGCACTCAAAGAAGGATGACGATTATTCTGATGATTACAGGTGTTTATCATTGAGGAGCCACCGCCACAACCTCATGACACTTAGCATGACATCCAGCCACTGTAATGAGAGGTTTTCTCTCTCTGTTTTATTTAATTTCTCTAATATCATGTATTTCCTGAAAAATTTGGCAAACCCTTAGTATTTTCTGGCTAATGCTAGTTTCCCTACTAAAGACAACGATTTTTGGACCAGTTTCCCCATCTGGGGCGGTCATATTTTTGTCTTTTTGAACTCTGCTCCCTCCGGAATTGGCTAGAATAGAAATTCCAGAGGAAAGCTTCAACCTGTATACTATGTTCATATTAATAGAATAGTCTAATTTAGAAAAAAAACATCATTTTAATATGTTAATATTATTAAGTTAATGTAATAATGTTTGTATAACAATGTTTTATTAAAAATATTTATATTCGATGGTGTTCAAAAATATGAAATACTATGATATTATTTAAATCTATCAATTTAATGTGGCATGATTTGATGGGTGAGGTATTATCTTGGAACTATTGAAAGTGATAAATTTGGTCTTAACATTTGTATTTTTTTTATAGGACAAGTGTAAAATAGAATCAATACAGATTCATCTTAAGCATTGATCTAACATACTATGAAAGGAATCAAATCTCTTTAGGTGCAAACTTCCTTTAGAGACCAAAATTTGAAAACTCTCTCTCACACACACACACATTTCATTGTCTAAATTGTATTTTTGAATTCTATATCTAGAATATATAATTTAAACTTATATCTCCAAAAAACAAATTGTTGGTAGGAAAATTTGAAAAAAAAAAAAAATCCCTAAACAAAGACAAAAACATAAAATAGTTAGAAAAATTAATATGCTTTAACCATCAGACCATTTTTTTCCAGTTGCTTTATGTATATGATATATACATATCAATATTACCTAATTATCCATACTAAAATATTGATGATCCATATTGAATTTTTTTATTATTATGAATATTTATTAATTTTATATTAAGGACTGAATGCATTATTCATTCTCTTATTATTATTATTATTAAGGGGTACTTGATATTTTTTATTTTATTTCTAACTTTTAATTAAAAAAATTTATAGATACATATGAGGTTGGTATCCACATAAATTAGTTAACATAAATCTTCAAATAGTTATTTTTAAATTCTATGTTAAAATAAGTTTGAAAAGTATAAGGTGTATATATCTTACTAGCAAATAAGTTTGAAAAGTATAAGGTTTATATATCTTACTCCCGTTTATGACAGAGACAAAGGAAAATGTTTTTACCACATTGGGTTGTAATTTCAACAATAAATCAAGTGACCATAGTGAGGGTGAGATTATGGATGTTTTATAATTTTTTTAATTAAAACTAACTAAGAATGCATATTCAATTTTGTATAGGCTACATTGATTTTCTATTTAGAGAATATTTTAGTTTTATTTAAAGATGTACACATGTCAAATCTACATTGAGAACAGACAGAATGATAGATCGTCCTCAAATTGGGCTATATAACACAAATTTGAGCTTAACAACCACCTATATCTATACAATACTCTTCTTCATACATGTGGGGAAAAATATATGTGTGTGTGTGTGTGTGTGTGTGTGTGTGTGTGTTCTCCTGTAACATAGAGGATTTTCAAAACTATACTATGAGAAGCATTCTTTGAAAGAATAAAGAGTCTTACATTTGCTAGTATGTGTACTTGGGTTGCTCATGAATTCATTACTTTCATTTATTTATCGCTTTCTAAAAAAATGGGCCAAATTTAGTCTAGGGTGTCTTACTTCCTTCTTAGAGAGATCACCAAGCCCCCCCAAAGTTTTAGTTTTTTTTGGTTTAGATGTTGTTTTATTTTATTTTTGAATTAAAGGGAACTAGGCCTTCCTTGCACTCATGTGACATGGGATCAATTCCAGCAACTACCACTATAACTACCTAGGTGGACAGTCGTTGCCCGCTGTTAAATTTGGACAACTAGGTCCAAACTCCATGTTGTAATGCTCAGATTAAGAAGCTAATATTTTTGTTGGAATCCTCTTTCAGAGAGGTGTAAAATCCATATATAATATGTCTTAATCCGATGAGCAGAACATTTATTTTGAATTTATTATTCTTAATAAATTATATGTGCAGGTCGGCCTTAAGGTTGCACGCCCCCAGCAGATGTGTCACACACCCCAATGATGGATATAAATACAGGAAAAGTTGGAGAGCATTTTATGATCATCACAACACACATCTTCCTCTCTCATCCAAAATAGTACGAGCTACCTGGAGGACGAGTTTCATCCACACGTGGGAAGGAAAAGGAGGACAGACCATACGGCTGAGCTGAAGTACGATTTTCTGCTGCTAGGGTTTCGCAGAAAGTTTGACCAGCGTTGACTTTGGTCAACGCATGGTCCAATCAAGCTGAAAACTTGTGGAAGGTTCGATTTTTGAAGGCCGTACTACTTGGCACAAAAATCGAGGTCAAAGGGTTGACCGTTTTGCTGCTGCGTTGACTTTTAGCTTGCTGCCCCTGCGTTGACTTTTCAGGACAGCGTTGACTTTTGCAGAGTTGACTTAGGTTGACTCATCTACAGATTGAAGGGTTGTTGTGACACATGCTGGGCTGGCTGACCAAAGGAGACTTTGCTGGTTGAAGCATCCTGTTGACCGCCGAAACGAACATACACATTTTTCCTGTTTAGTTTATATGCATAAGGATCTACTTATATCATTTCTCCTCTTTTTGCTTTAAATATTTGTATGATTCTTTGTGAGAAAAGTAAAGTGCACTCTAGCATAAAAATCCTGTTTGTGGTATAGAAGTGGTGAAGACAAACTCTATCTTGTAATCAGTCACCAGAAGAAATCGGTTCCACTAGTCTTGAATTCAAGGAGAATGACAAGCTGACTGGAAGTGATGACTTCCATGCCTGGAAGATGATATTAGACCTTAAATTGGAAGATCATGATCTCCTGGATCATGTGACAGGGAAGATTCAAGAACCTCCATCAAATGCCTCTGCTGCTGTTAGAAACAAGTATAAGAAGGGAGAAATCAGAGCAAAGCTGCTGATCAGGGAATCCATAAATAAGAGTCTAGTTGCCTACATATCTGAACTAGGCACATCCAAGGAGATGTATGACAAATTGATATTTATGTTCCAAGTAAACAATGTGAACCAAGTGCTATTCCTCAAGAACAAGTTGAAGAATATGAAGAAGGGCCGAGACGAGTCTATTCAAACTTTCTTTATGAAGTTGACCGAAACCAGGAACAATCTGCTAGCTATTGGGGAGACAATAGGTGATCGTGAGATGGTTCTCACCGCACTTGGAGGACTTCCATATGAATGGCAAGTATTCACAACTACCATTCTCAACAATAATACCATTCCTAACTTTGATGAGCTTCTGTCTAGATTTATGCAAGAAGAAACAAGGATGAAGGAATTTGATAGCCAGAAAATATTTTTTATGGTGCTCATTCGAAAGAAACTTGGTAGTTCCTGGGGACAAGGAGGACTAAGACTCAAGAAGGTAAATGTTTACCATGGCTGGAACACTGTCACTAGAAATGCCCCTTCTGTAAGGATTCTCAAGATGACTGTAAAATGCGATATTAGCAGAAGGAATGGGAATCGAAGAAATGAAAAATCCAAAGGAAAGAGGAAGGCTCACTTTGGTGGAAACAATCAACCTTCTAAAAGGTCTAGAAATACCAGGTATGAGGAGTCTAATGTTGTTGATAAAAGAAATGAGTATATTCTAGTATCTGCTCTCTCAGCTGCATCTCCGCCCGACACTATGGATGTCTGGCTAATCGATAGTGGTGCCTCAAGACACATCACCGGATTCAAGGAAGCACTTTCTGACATGGTTGAAAGGGATACTAATCTAGAAATTATCCTTGGGGATAATGCCACTTATCTTGTGAAAGGGACAGGGACTGTGACCCTCCACTTGTCTCAAGGACAAGTCCTCCGTTTGCAAGATGTACTCTATGTACCTAAATTGAAGAAGAACCTTGTGTCTGTATCTGCCATGGAAGACAAAGGATTCAATGTAACTTTCTCTGATGGAAAGGTACTCATGTGGAAGAAGAGCTTGAAGGAAGCTATCTCAATTGGTTTTAGAGTTGGTACACTCTACCAGGTTGGAGGGAGTCCGTTGGGAGCTATGACTTGTGATACTATCCGTCAAACCGAACTATGGCACCGAAGATTTGGACACCTTCATTACAAGGCCCTTCCCGAAGCAAGGAAGGTGGTGACAGGGATGCCTGATTTTTGAAATAATCATGAAGGTGTATGTAAGGGCTGTGCTGAAGGAAAACATACAAGGGGACCTTTCCCCTCAAGTGTCACAAAGACATCTGAGATATTACAACTGGTCCATTCTGATCTTTCTGGTATGTTGCCTGTAACATCCCTGGGGGGATGTTCTTATTATATGATGTTCATAGATGACTTCTCTCGCAAAACCTGGATATATTTCATGAAGAAGAAGGATGAGGCTTTCATGTGGTTCCGTACCTTCAAATCCTTGGTGAAATATATTGGAAGAAGATCGAATTTTGAGAGGGTTTGTGTTGCTTTTGAATATGAGTCAAATCTGAGTTCAGGCACTTTGCCAGAGAAGAAGTGGCATTAAGAGGGGAGACTACTTGCATGTACTCACAATGGAGAATATTATTGATGTGGCTGAACGCAAAATAGGACTATTGTGACTGCCGTGCCATGCTGCTGCTATATGACAGCAGGGGTCTACCAAAGTTTCTGTGGGGAGAAGCTACAAATACTGCTGTATACATTCAAAACCGATGCCCTCATTCCGCTTTGGACTCCAAAACTCCCGAAGAGGTTTTCTCTGGTAAGAAACCTGATGTCTCACATTTTAAAATTTTTGGATGTCCTGTCTATTTTCATGTGCCGAAAGAAAAGAGAAGTAAGTTGGATGCTACTGGGAAGAAAGGAATGTTTGTGGGCTACAGTGAGACTTCTAAGGCATATAGAGTCTATGTACCTGGTCAAAGGGAAGTAGAGATAAGCCATGATGTCACTTTTGACGAAGATGCTTCACTGAAGAAAGTAGTAGATCTTCCAAGATCTGGAGAAAATCATGAAGAAAGGCCTGGAAATCTGGAAGAACCGCAGGATGAGACAATGCCTGATATTGAAGGACCAATGGACCCTATTGATCCATCTCCTTCACTGGGAAAGAGACCATCATGGCTCGGGGACACCCTCGAAGATGCTGAGGGTCATGCTGCCCCAAGGGGGACATTCCGAGAAAGCAAGAAGCCGTGTAGATACCAAGGGTATCTAGCTGCCATGAGTACTATTGTACAATCTGAACCTGGATCTTTTGAGGAAGCCGTAAAGCATCAAATCTGGAAGGATGCTATGCACGAAGAATATGAGTCCATTATGAAGAATGATGTCTGGGATGTGGTCCCGAGACCGAAGGACAAATCTGTTGTCACCGCTAAATGGCTCTACAAGATCAAACATGGATCTGATGGGAGTGCTGAAAATTTTAAGGCAAGGTTTGTTGCCCGTGGCTTCTCTCAAAAGGAAGGAATTGACTATGATGACATATTTGCACCTGTGGCACGATATACCACCATTCGATCAATCATAGCCCTTGCTGCTACGCAAGGATGGAGTCTTCATCGGATGGATGTCAAGACCGCTTTTCTGCATGGTGCAATAAAGGAAGAGGTGTATGTGGAACAACCTCTGGGATTTGAAGTTCAGGATCGAGACACTCATGTCTGCAGGTTGAAGAAAGCCCTCTATGGGTTAAAGCAAGCACCCAGAACTTGGTACGAGAGGATGGATAGTTACTTGATGAAGCTGGGCTTCACTCGAAGTAATGCTGATCCGAACCTTTACTTCAAGGTTGTGCAGGGGAAGCCTCTCATTCTAGTGCTGTACGTAGACGACCTCTTCCTGACAGGTGATGACCCTCTCATTCATCAATGTAAGAGGGAGCTCGCTGCTGAGTTCGAGATGAAGGACCTAGGACTGATGCACTATTTCCTAGGCCTGGAGGTCTGGCAGAGACCTGGAGAGATTTTCCTTTCTCAGGGAAAATATATTGTGAAGCTTCTGGAAAGATTTGGGATGGTGGACTGTAAGTCCGTGTCGACACCGATGGAACTCAACTTTAAGAAGTTGAGTGGCAGCGCTGCTGGACCTATCTTGGCCAATCCTACTGAGTATCGTCAACTCATAGGAGCTTTGATGTTCTTAGTGAACACCCGACCAGATATATGTTTTGCAGTGAACACTTTGAGTCACCAGATGGTTGAGCCTCATCACTTTCACTGGGTTGGTGCCAAGAATCTTCTGAGATATCTTCGGGGCACGATAAACCATGGGCTGAGATACACTGCCGGGAGTGTGATACTCCGTGGATATACTGATGCCGATTGGGCTGGCAGTGTGGTGGATCGTAAGAGCACATCTAGATGCTGCTTCAATCTTGGTTCTGCTTCGATCTCATGGATGAGCAGGAAGCAGAAGTCGGTGGCTTTGAGCACCGCGGAGGCCGAATACATTGCTGCTAGTATGGCTTGTTGTGAAGCAGTTTGGTTGCGAAAGCTCTTTAGTGAGCTGTTTGGACATGTGCTAGATACCACTGTGATACTCTGTGATAATCAGAGTGGGATTCGTATGACTGAGAATCCTGTGTTCCACGACCGATCCAAGCATATTGATATCGGGTACCACTTTATCCGGGATATGGTACAGCGAGGCGCCGTAAGGCTCGATCATATAGGAACTGATGAGCAGGTCGCGGATATTCTCACTAAGCCCCTGTTCCTATAACCTTCCGTGAGAGTTCGGGTATCGTGGAACGACCCTATGATGAGGGTCGTGTTGGACGATGAGCTATGGGAGCTCTGGGGGGCTTTGGGGATAGCTTTTCGGAGCTATAAGCACTCACGGGGCTAGGCTTGCTGAACCTTGTGGTGCTTCTGCCCCACCGTTATGATATTGAGTTTGTTCACCTCTCATGATCTGTGCCCCGTATGCATCCTACCCATTGAGTCTAAGACTCATGGGAAGTACCTCTCATTTGGCCAGTGAGGTGGGAAAAGCTAGAGACCAGTAGCAAAGACCGATGGACGCATCGGAGATTGCCATACTCTCTACGTCTAGGATGGCACATGTCCAACCACTTGATATGGGATCAAGTCAGTTTAGTGAGGTCCGGGACCTCCGCTCGACTCTCTGCTAGATGAACCAACTTCGGTTGGTTGGAGACTCTTGTGAGTCCGATAGAGACGATAGAGGTTTCAACCTCTCGTGGCCGATTATGTCACTTGGGGATGATGTCTGCGGATCGACTCCACTTCGTTTCCGAAATAAAGAGGTCAAGAAAGCAAGTTACGCGGATGACGCCACCGATGTTTGATCGCACCGATGGATGGAGTTCTCCCTAGTTGAGAGGGAGTGTTAAATTTGGACAACTAGGTCCAAACTCCATGTTGTGATGCTCAGATTAAGTGGCTAGTATTTTTGTTGGATTCCTCTTTTGAAGAGGTGTAAAATCCATATAAAATATATCTTAATCCGATGAGCAGAACATTTATTTTGAATTTATTATTTATAATAAATTATATGTGCAGGTCATCCTTAAGGTTTCACACCCCCAGCAGATGTGTCACAGACCCCAATGATGGATATAAATACAGGCAAAGTTGGAGAGCATTTCACCACAACTCAACACACATCTTATTCTCTCATCTGATTTAGTACGAGCTCCTTGGAGGACGAGTTCAACCCACACGTGTGAAGAAGAAGGAGGATGAATCTGTACAGCTGAGCTGAAGGACGAATTTCTGCAGCTAGGGTTTTGCTGGAAGTTTGACCAGCGTTGACTTTGGTCAACGCATGGTCCGAAAGGGCTGAAAATTGTTGGGAAGTTCGATTTTGGAAGGCCGTACACTTTGGCACAGTAACCGAGGTCAAAGGGTTGGACCAAACCGTTGTCGCATCGATTTTCTTAGCTGTCACTGCCCTTCCGGACAACATGGAGTTTTTGGAGTTGACGGCTGACTCTATTGCTGATTTGAGGATTGTTGTGACACATTCTGGGTTGGCTGATTAAGGAGACTTTGCTGGTTGAAGCATCCCGTTGACCGCCGTAACGCACCATCACATTCTTCTGTTTCTGGTTTGTCTTCTATAGATCCACTGATATGTTCTATCAGCATTTTACTTAACTGTTTGGGTGATTGCTGTAATAAAAGTAAAGTTGCATCAAGCATAGAACATCTACAAAAATTTACACCATGCCTTTCTTCAAAACTTCCGTTTCATTTTTTGTTGCTCTTTGCGAGAGTGAAATTTGTTGCACTTGCTCTTGTAATTTTGATAGATCATGTTGCAATTCTTCATCTTCATGAGTCATAGTAGAGCCTTCTCAAGGCTTAATGGGGTGTTGAATTCTTTTTATGGGGGCATTTTAGAATCCAATACTGATATCTATTCTTCAATATGCCCTTGGAATAAATTCAAACTATTTTTTTTTTCAAACGAGACTTATGTAATTTGAAAAAAATACACACATTTTTCTTGCTTTTGAGGAGCTCGATATTGAAACTAAATTATCTCTTTGATTTCGGATCTTCAATATCTTAAAATTCAGCCCTGAAGTAGCCCTCTGAATCTTCTTTCGAATGCCACAGGTCTGACCCGATTTGGATTCTTCAAGACAAAGTTATGCCCAATCTCCCACGATGACCTAATTATGGATTGGTTCAGTGGAGCGAATATGTATGACTTGCCATGTGTCACTATTTCCTCCTTCAGCTCTGAAATTGATACACTTTGTGTACTTGCGGCCACTTTTTACAGAATCTCAATCCGACGCTCAGAGAGAGAGTTATGACGTTTTTCCCATGGTCACCTCTTTGAGATGAAATTCGGGAGCCTAAAACAATTCTAACTTCCACAGATCATATCTCCAAAAATATTGCGAACCAAGATCTGAAATTTTTACAGGAGGTTCCTCAGGCTTTCGGCTTCGCACTGTAAAAATTTCACCTTCTGAAACTTCGAATACAAAAAGTTATAGCGAAAATGTCACGATGACCTATTTTAGTTGAAATTTGGGAGCCTGAAAAAACCCTAACTTCCCCAGATCATATCTCCGAAAATATTGCGAACCAAGATTTGAAATTTTTATAGGAAGTTCCTTAGGATTTCGGCTTCGCGCTGTACAAATTTCAGCTTTTGAAGCTTCGTAGAAAAAAAGTTATTGTGAAATGCCACGATGACCTGTTTGGAGTAGCGAAACGCTAGAATCCAAAGCTCTGATACCAAATGTTATGAAACTAGCTCCAAAAATAGAAGAAAAGAGAGATCAGCGCCTTAGAAATCAACCACTTCGAGGGGGCAACCTCCAATACATTACATAAATGAACAATTCTTGGATGATACAAAATGACCAAAACCTCCTTCTATATACAGGAGTCCATGAGCTCACAATATAATCCTAGCCGACCTAACAATAACAATGTAAGGGCACAATAATAACAATATTGGGGTTACAGGGGTACAACAATAACAGTAAGGGGGCTACACTAATAACAATAAGGGACTTAACTAGTAATATAGGGACCTAACAGATTGCATGAGGATGAACGTAGATGGGGAGGAAAAGCACCTTGTAGGTGGCTAGGAGCGGACAACGGCAAAGAAGCAGAAATAGGCAGCTGACAGGAGAATGAAGGCTCACGTAGGTCGATTAGCATGTAGAGAGCGGGAGGAAACGTAGGCAACATGCGATAGAGAAGGAAAGAAAGGGAAGCAGATGGATGTGGAAAAATGGGAGCAGAGAGTTGTGGCTCGAAAGGAATGAGGAGCAACGAGGCAGATGGAAACAAAGTCGAGGGAGAGGGCAGACACGAGTAACAAATGGAAGGCTGTCGTGGAGGAAGGAAGGAGACTGCGGAGATGACGGAAAGGAAAAGACGCGAAGCAACTAAGGAAAGGGATGCAGGAGCAGAAAGGACGTAAGAGGTACAAAGGGAAAAAAATGCAGGCAGAATGACGTCTAAACACAGGCTTTCTGAGATGGTCGAAAATCTAAAAAAAAAATCAATTTTTATGATACCCAGAATTTGAAAAGAAATTTCAATCCAATTGTTTCAAAATTTTATCTTTAATAAACCCATAAATTTCTTTGGAAAATAACCACAAATCAAAATTTAATTGAAGGCTTCCGCAACAAATTTATATTCCAAGACAAGATCTTACCCTCTAGGGCCTAGATCTTGCTCGGATCTTGGAATTTCCTGTGAAAAACCTCAGATATTCACCTGCACAAAACTAGAGGCCAAAACCTAGAAATCCAACACATATACAAAAATTTGAAAATGAAACTGTCCCGAGTTAGAAGTCAAAATAAAAAGTTTCTAAATATTTACATAATTAAAATTACAGTAAAATACGGATCTATACAAAATATCTACAGATCTATGCACAAGAGTTGCAGATCTGTCAGATTTGAGGAGTGTGAGTCCAACTCTGCTCTCAGATTTGAAGATCTTAGGCTCTTACTAGCCAGATCTCAAAATTTTTCCACAAAATATATATATATATATTTTTTGGGTTTAGTTGAGGTACTAGCCCAAAACTTCCGCATAAAAAATGTTTGACCTTTAGATAAGTCTTGAGATTATTATGAAGTAGGCTCTTCAGAAAATATATGTTGAGATTCGGCTGGTCCAACCGAGGACTATCCCCAGACGCTCAACGAAACCTTAGAGAAAATTTTCAAACACTAGATCAACCGTCAAACCAAGTAGAGAAATTAATTAATGATAAAATCTTGAAGAAATAGAGATACCTGCTACTTCAGGCAAAATTAAAAACATTACCCTAGATCCAACAAACTGAATAAGATACCTGTATTCTGATTATTCTAGAGGAGCTATTGATTTGGGATCTTCAAATAATATTTGCAAAAATTAAAACAAGTTTGCCATAAATTCATGAAGAGGTACACCACCACAAATTGAAACTCCAAAGAAAAATTTCATTTATTCTAGAAAATATGCAAGAGAGCTTGAGACCTTAGTACACAATCAAAGATCGGATGAAAGAACATACTGACACCGACCTGTAATTTATAGATAATTTATAGAGCTTGATCCTCATCAAAGTAATCTCGACTGTTGAAAAGGTTTTGATTATCTTTTAATCTTATTCGTCGAAATTATTTATTTTTTGAGGAATTCTAAATTTTTCATTTAATTCCTTTTTAATTAACTCAAAAATAATAATTTTGAGTTAATTACCTCAAAAAATTGACTTTGACTTAACTACCAAGGCCTAAGGGTCCAAAATTTCTTAAAATTTTCAATATTCCCTTGGCCCAAACCTTTAAAAATTTATTGTTTAGAGACCCACGAATTTTACCTTTGAAGCATTTAAATTTACATAGGACACACAATTAATTAAATTTTTGGCTTAGGATTTTTAATTTATTTTTGCCAGAAAATTTTATCAATTGACTTATGAGGGGATTAATTATTTTTCCAACCCTCTTTACAGAAGATTAATACATTAAACCCATGAGGGAGAACACCCGTTTGTAATAGACCCTCAATTATCTACCCAATTCTGTGACTCAAAATATGATCTAGTAGACCCAACAATCTGTAATAAAATGATCTAGCTAATTTTCTAGGATCATTCCTAAATTACTTTTACAGAGACTCGATATAAACAACACTAGGACTCTCTTAATATCTTGACGACAAAATCCACCTTACCTTAGCTTTAGGGTGAGGCTGGAGGGAAAAACACTGCCGATCATTTGTGTCTAGAGACACAGATGAATTAGTGAGACAAAAAACTTCCTAGGATAGAAATCGTCACCAAAATACTAGGCTTACCTAGGTTGTTACACACATGATGGTCTTACTAAGATCATTAACGTTGTAAACATGTAGAATGGGTTTACATCTTTTACAAAACTGTCGACTGAATGAAAAAATATGAATGGCACAGACACTCGAAGATGATAGATCCCTTTTGCAAAAAACATGGTGTACTGCTATGGGGTTGTTGACACAGAGTGGTCAACGAGGCCGAAGGAAGATTTTCCAGATTTGGTGAATGCATAGCGTAGAGGTAGTAAGTACCACAGAGAGGCAGCACAGTGCTTCAAACAAGATCCATGATTTTGTTGGGTAGAAGAGTTGATTTAGTGCCGGAAGCCGAAGAGAGAGTCTGGAGGCCAAGAGGATCCAACTTCCAAAAAAAAACTGATCAATTAGCGAGAGGGAAAGTTGTTCCAAGTTGTGGGGACGCAATATTGCGTAGGATGACACAGTGATTGCGTAGAGGCAACGTAGAGCAGCTCATCTTGAGCCAGGGTCAATGTCGGATCGCCAGTGGGAGTGAGATTTTTCTCACTGGACTTTTTGTCAGTTATTTCTTTGTTTTTCGCTTTATCCGACACTTTAAAGGATGGGAATGTATGGGTTATTGACAGTGGTGCCTTCAGACATATGATAGGAGAATATAGTCAACTTCAAACCCTTTCTAAAAGAAACTCCTCTCACTTAATCGAACTTGGAGATAAGAAGAGCTATCTAGTGAAAGGCATTGAATCTACTTCGTTGGAGCTCGATTCTGGGGAAAGTATTCACCTCAACGATATTTTATATGTTCCAAGTTTGAATAAAAACTTACTTTCTATTTCTTGTCTAGAGGATAAGGGTGATAGAGTTGCTTTTGTTGATGGCAAGGTTTTGGTTTGGGGTAAGGGCTGTAGTATTGATGATGCTAGGGTGATTGCGATTCGTGAGGGGACATTATATATAATTTTTTCACACCTCTATCTCATGCGCTAGGCCACTTGGATGTGATTCCTTCCGAATTATGTCATAGAAGGGATGGATACCTTCATTATAAGATTTTGCCATCTCTAAGTCAAATGGTGAATGGCATCCTCAAATTGAAAGAAGAACATGAAGGGACCGGTAAGGTATGTGCTCTAGGAAAGAATGTGAAGAAGCCATTTGCAAGAAGTGATACTAGATCTATGGAAGTTTTAGATCTCATACACTCAGATGTATGTGGACCTATGGCAGTTAAGTCCCTTGGTGGGCATCAGTATTATGTAACCTTCATCAATGATTTCTCAAGGAAGACTTGGTTATACCTTCTCAAGAATAAGGACGAGGTATTCAAAAAGTTCCACGAGTTCAAGAATGAAGTGGATAACCTAATTGAGAGAACGATCAAGACTCTGAGGTCAGACAATGGTGGAGAATGCACCTCCAAAGAACTGATAGTTTTTTGCAAGGAAGCAGAGATCAAGAGGGAGCTTATTTTGTTCCTTATAATCCTGAACATAATTACTTGGCTGAAAGGAAGAATATAACTATTGAAGAATGTGTCAAGGCCATACTACATGACCAAGATCTCCCTCAATTCCTATGGGGAGAGGCTTGTATGACAGTTGTTTACTTGCAAAACCAAATTCCTCAGAAGATTCTTAACGACATGAACACATATTTCATTAAATTTGGAATTAAATAGTGGATCTAGAATTTAAAAATAACCAAAAAGCTCAATTTTAGTGTTGTCCTTGTCATAAAAAAATTCTGAATTTAATGAAATATGTGTTCATGACTCGAGAAGAAGCATTTACAGGAAATAATCTAAGTGTGGATCATCTTCGAATATTTTGGGTGTCGTGTATATTCTTATAGCCAAGGAGAAGAGAAAGAAGTTGGATCCTACCAATCTAAAGGGCATCTTTGTTGGGTATAGTGCTTCATCAAAGGCGTATAGAATCTATATTAACAAGTACTTGTGAGCAACAAAAGAGGTGGCAAAGGAACTGCCAGGTGTTCCTGGTACGTGGATTGAAAGGGTTGTGGAAGCGCTACATCAACAATTAAGTCAAGGGTATCCTATTTAAGGGCAGTTTGATAGTCATAAGTTGTTGACATCAAGCCCTAGTTGTTCTTGTATTGGGGCTAATTGTAAGAGCCATGATCCCTGGTATAGGAGCCCTATGTTTGTTGTATTAAAGATTGTAATATAGCAAATTTTGGGTTGAAAATTGTCTTGTGTACTACATTGATTCACTGCTGTACATTTTTTGCTGCCAAGTGCTTTTGTTGTGGCATTTTTGTGTGTTTGTGATCGTGTCTTATATAGACCTGATTCTGATGTGCCAAGGAAAAATCAACACCTGTTGAAAAATCCAAGGAGTGGCAGTTAAATGGTTTCTCTTATTATGACATTATCTTGTGATTTTTTTGTTATTATTATTCGTTCTTTCAATTTATCTTTTCTTATCATCAAGACTAATGCCATGCAAAAAATAGAAGAGAACACAAGATGTAGGCACGCAGCCAGGGAAAAACCCCACTCTAGGGGAAAATCCGGTCAAAATTCTTCCTTCAGTAGATTCAAAGACAAGATGAGACAACCAAGACCCTTACACCCTAGACTAGAGACTCCCTCCATCAAGTCATCCTTGTTTGTTCTTCCTTTCACTGTATTTGTATACCAAGATCCATGTCACTGTATTAGCACCGAATTTTTGTCACTGTACTAGCATTGAATACTCGTCACTGTGTTTGCACCGAGATGTCATCACTGCAATACCACCAAGACCTCATCACTGTGATGGCACCGAGATCTCATTACTGTATTACTACTGAGACCTCATCACTGTAATAGCACCGAGATCGCATCTATTGTGATAGCATCAAGACCTTCTTTCTGTGGTAGCATTGAACTGAAATGGCACCGAAATCTGTGGTAGTACTAAGACTAAAATAACACTGAGTCATTGTGATATATTGCCGAAATTATGTGCTTTGTCTCCACTGTAATCCGCATTCTATCTCAGAAATGTATGCCGAGAATATGACTGAAGCTTGTCTCTGTGGTTATCCGAAATTATCTCTGCAATTAACCCGAACTTCTATGGTTGCATCGAACTTCTTAAGTAGCACCGAAACATATCTATGAAATGTCTGCAATTTGCTTTCTGTGGTTGAAGAGCAAAGTTGACATGCCTATTTATAGTAGTTTCCCTTTGAAATAGGTTGACATGAGTTCGTTGAAGAGTTGTGTGTCCATATTAGGTCGACATGTGTTCTTTGAGGGAAGCTGACTTGATGGAGACTTTGATGAAGAGGTTGACTTCATGGAGGAGTCTTAATAATTGACTTTGACAACAACCTAAAGCCTACAATGGAGGCTTGACCTATGACAATTGACCCAAGCATGAAACCCATGCTTTAACAAGTCAATTCAATAATAATAAATATTCTTTTTGCTTTTCTTTTGACAAATATATTACATTTTGATTCAAGTACAATTTATGAAGACCGAACCTAGTTACATTCTTCAACACTCCCTCTTAACTAGGGAGGTATTCATATTTACATATAATCAAAGAGGTACATGGAAGATCTCAAAACACATCATCTCCTAAGAAGTTTAGGCACCACAATGCCATGGACTAGATTCGTGACCAGGGAAATCTATCCAAGGTCTTTCAACAATTTAGGCACCACCATTTCAACCCTAAGAAGTTAGGTTTTTCATAATCATACCAAAACCACAAACATGACATCATCAATATATCAAACATAATAGCAATTTTCCAATAACCCTAAGCAAGTTAGGGTTTCACACATTGTCAACATACCCTTAGGTTAGGGTTTTCCAGAGAACCAATCTAGGGTTCTATAAGAACAATCAGGGATGTAAGGAGGGTTTTCCTTGTATTGACCAATTTTCACTTCAAGTTTGTTCAAGTCCTCGTATCTTTGTTCAAGATGGCTTGACAAAGTGTCTTCCCTTTTCTTTGCATTATCTAATTGATTTGTCATGGATATGACTTCTTCATGATGCCTTTTCTTATTTTGATAAAATTCCTCCTTAACCTTGGTGAGCTCCTCATCTTTTTCTTGTACTTGAATCTTAACTAGGTCAACTTCCTTCCTTGTCCTGTCAAGGTCATGGTCACCATTTTGTAATTGCTTCTTAAGTTCTTCATTTTCTTTTTTCAAATTGCTTATTTCTCCTAGGGAAACTACAAGTTTTGCCATGAGATCTTCCATGAAGTCCTCTTCATTTTCTTCATCTTCTAGGTCCTCCTTGGTCTTGATGTCTTCGCTCTTGTTTTTAGCTTCCTTTATGGGTTTTGGATTTCCTTCTTGCACACAATCATCTTCTTGACTAGAGGTCATGGTCAATGCTCCTTTTGAGTGAAGATCTTGAAGTTTGTCCCACATACCTTTTGCCAATGAAAAATTTTCAACTCTGGCCTTTATAGCATCTTGTAGCCCACTCAAGGTTGCCTTCATCGCTTTTGCATTATATTCCTTGGATTCTTCTTCCATCATGCTTTCAGTAATCACTGATTTCCAAACTTCAAAGCCTTGAGCCATTGAAAAATTCTTCATTCTCGCTTTCCATAAATCAAAGTTTTTATTGAACAATGGAGCTTTCCTAATTTGATTATCTTCTGCTTTCATGGTTGAGGAAGAGACATCTTTAGAAGGATTGGAGGCTTTCTTCCTTGGCTTTGCCATTTGTGTTCTAAGGATCAACCTTCAAGCTGTTAGGCTTATGAGTGAAGGTACCGGTTCTGATTCCAATTGTTGGAAATACAGTTATTTCTTTTCAATTGTTATTTTTACCAGTTAGATAACTTATAATTAGAACACAAAATGAACAGTAAGAACAAATACTTTTATTAATATCTTCTTTACAATAATGTGTAGGGCTCCAACCCTAGATGAAGACACCAATCTTCAATCTCCCAGGCTCCTACCTATACTTTGCCAAGCACCGACTTGAACTTCACGAGGCTTCAACCTCTAGGTCTCCAACCCTATCTATCCAAGGCTCAAACCTTGTCACTTTGAGGCTCTAACCTCTAGGGCTCCAACTTTATCTTCCCAATGCTCCAACCTTGTCAACTTTCAGGCACCAACCTCTAGGGATCCAACCCTATCTTCCCAATGCTCCAACCTTGTCAACTTTGAGGCACCAAGCTCTAGGGCTCCAACTCTACCTCTGGTACAGGCTCCAACCGGGTCTTCTTGAGGACTCCTATCCTCTTGGGCTCCAACCCACAACTTCAATTCGTTAATATAAGATCACTAGTTCTTCACGGCTCCCAATAACATCAGCAACGAGCCCTAACAATATCTTCACCTTCAACACTGCCCTCAAACTATCTCCAAGGCAATCAACTCATCAATGACAACTTGCCTTCACATGAAGGTGTCTCCACAACTCTTCATGGTACCCAAAGAAAACTTCAAGGCCTCCTCATGATGGCTTTAATAAGCTTCTCCAAGTGTGTCTTCAATGGGCTTCTCCAAGAGAGTATTCAATAGGTATGCACACCACTTTTACAATGTCCTTCAACACGCTGCTTCAATAAGACTTCAAGGGGTCCTTTTTCAACATCACATCATGAGGGCTTTAGTTGTGCATCATGTCACCTCACCAACTTCTCCAATGTTCTAGCTATTAATCTTGCTCTAAAGCTACAAAAAATGTCCCCAATATATTTGCGCAATCTCAACAAAGGTGTCTTACAACCGCCTTTAATAAACTTCAAGAATCTGCTTCAAGTCCTCAAGTTCGCTTCAAGACTTCTTTAAGTTCTTATCAATGTTTGCTTAGAAGACTATAATATAGTTTAGTTTCCAAGGGTTCCAAAGGCTTCTCCAAGTGATTGTCCTTAAGTCTGAGTTCTCCAAATAATGGCCTCCCAAACTACTCCAACAAATTCTCAAAGATGTGACTTAAGAATATCTCCAAGTGTTTTACTTCAAGACTATTTCTGCTATGGTAAAAGACTGCCACCAGCTACCTGCAAATAATGTTGCCCATAAATGGCACACTGTCCAGAAGTGGTGCTACAACTGTTGATTTGGTTTAGCATCGAATGTGCTCTAAGTCTCAAATTTTGTGGAGAGGCTTAGACGCATGTATTCTAGATAACCCATAAATTGTTTGTGGAAATTCCACCTGGAGACAGTTTTATTTGATAAATTAATTATTTTTAATGAGACCCTAAGTCTAAACTTAGGAAATTAGAATAATTAATGGGTATTAATCTAAACTATGGGTGTAACTTCTAGAAGATGACGAGAATCAAGCGAAAATGATCTTTAGCCATTGATTAGTTTCTAATCTAGGTTGCTGAATGTCAACTAGAAGATTGTTTAAGGAAGCTTGAGGGTCATTTGGAAAATACACCAGGTAGATACCCAGTTGCCTGAGTAAGATTGATTTTTCAGAAAGGAGAAATCGATTCAGAGGGAGAGTTGTAGGTGGATAGGAGAGAGAGGGTATCAACATCAATCGAGAGTGCAAGGGCTGGTGACGTAGTGCAGAGAAGGGACAACCCAAAAGCAAGAGGGACAACGTAGTGCAGTGACGCAGAATTGTGCAGTCCTCACGCAAAGGAGGTAGCAAAACCTCTCAGAGATCAGGTTCTCATTACAATTTGTGAGAAAGTTTTCTCCAGTGTTATCACAGAGATTTCTCTTCATTACTGTTGATTGTTCTTTGTACAAGAGATTTTCTTGAAGAATAATAAAAGAAACCTTCATCTGCTGCACCGATTTTCCCACATTGGGTTTTTCCTGGGGATAATTGTCCAAAAATAATTGTCATTCTTGTGCTTGTCTTCTTTATATTTTGTTTCAGTATTTTAATTGTGAAGGTAGTAGTAGAATTTATTTCGATATCTACTGATGTAATTTATGTAATTAACTTGTTACTAGATTGATAAGTAGAAGAAATAATATCAGTCACTGTAGTTGGATTTCGATTTAGAAATTTTCACATGGTATCAGAGTTTGATTGGGCAAAAGTGCAGAAGAATTTGTGTTGAAGGGAAGCCATGGTGCTGCACTAGCAACCAATCGAACCCCAAAGGGATTACGCAGTTTTTCTGCAGAAGCTGCCAGAGAAAAGAAATAGCACGAAGAAGACAGAAGATCATGACATTTCCAAGTTATCTTCCCGATTGGAAGATGAATTTTCTTGTTTGTCGACTTCTGCATCAATCGATGATTAGCATATTGATAGCAGGGCTTCAATTGATATGACTGGAGTGTGAGAATATTCTCGAGCTATCAAGAAGAGCGAATGAACTTCCAGATTACTATGGGAAACAAAGCAAAGTGTACCCCAGTAGGAAGAGGGACCATAACATTTCAGACAGAAGCAGGAGATAGCCTCTGAGCCATGAATGTACTGCATGTGCCAGGGTTGGGAATGAATTTACTTTCAGTGTCCTAGTTGCAGGACAAGGGATATGATGTGTACTTCACTGGAAGGAAAGTATACATGAAGCATCCAAGCTAGAAGAAGAAGGCTCATATTGGAGCTAGAAGCAATAGACTATATAGGTTGTAGCTCGAGTATCCAATGGCACTGGTAGGCATCAATCTTAATGGTGAAAAGGATCTGAATGAGCTATGGCACAGACGAATGTGGCATCTACACGATGGAGCTCCGAGGATACTCCGAGAAGCTATTACGAGAGTTCCAGTCTTAAGTACCAAGCACAATGACGCATGCAGAGGCTGCGTACTAGGGAAGTACACTAAAGCAGCATACTCTGGAAACAACAATAGGGCAACAAGTGTATTGGTGCTATTACACTCAGATATCTGCGGTCCAATGTCTACTAGAGCTCTTAGTGGTGGCAAATCCTTTGTCACCTTTATTGATGACGATTCCAGGAAAACTTGGATCTACTTCTTAAAGACCAAGGATGAGGTCTTTGATCGGTTTAAAAAATTCAAGGCTTTGGTTGAAAACCTAATAGGGAAGATGTTGAAAGTATTGCGTGCTCAGATAATGGTGGAGAGTATACGGACAAGGACTTCAGAGAATTTTGCGCAAAGAAGGGTATCAAAAGAGAGTGGACAACTTCATATAATCTGGAGCAGAATGGAGTTGCAGAGCGAAAGAATAGAACTATTTTTGGGGCAACAAAGGAAATGTTGTATGACTAGGATTTGCCTAAGTTCTTATGGATAGAAGCATGCAACACAGCCGTATATATCCAAAATAGGACTCCTCATAGAGCATTGTGCAAGAGAACGCCCAAGAGTATCTTAACAGGAAAGAAGCCAGAAGTGAGTCATTTCAGGATATTCAAAAGTGTGGCGTATTGTCACGTTCCAGATGAAAAAAAGAGTAAGTTAGATCAGATTGCAGAAAAAGGATATCTCGTAGGATACAGTGAGACTTCAAAGGCATACAAAATCTACACTCTGAGTAGCAGGAAGATTGAAGTCAGACAGGATGTAAAGTTCATGGAAGATGGAGCTTTCAGGAAATCCTGAGAGGTGCCTACTGGAGGACAATTTGAGGATGTTCCTCTTGTCCAATAGCAGTAGGGGGAAGAACCGACAGGTGGACAGATATCTGGATTAAGCACTGTAACTAGCACTAGTGTTACCTTAGGTGAGGAAAATCCATATAGTTCACAGCAGATGGGACATCAGGAAGAGGAACTGATTGAGCCACCCGCCACTAGTGGCCGAACTAGCAGAGAAGTACGCCAGACGTTAAGGGACGCAGAGGAGTTTGTTGGAGCTCCTAGAAGTGAGAAAAGGCAACGTACACAACCTGATAGATACCAAGCCTTGGTGGCACAGGTTGAAGAACCCTCTAGCTTTCAGGAGGTCGTACAACATCAAGTTTGGGTGGATGCCATGGTAGAAGAGTACAGTTCTATCATGATAAATAATGTCTGGGAAGTTGTACCTAGACTAGAGAACATATCATTTGTAGGTTCGAGGTGGATCTACAAGATCAAGTATGCTGCAGATGGCAGCATAAAGAAGTACACGGCTAAGTTCGTGGCCAAGGGATATGCGCAGAAGGAAGGAATTGACTATGAAGAGACCTTCGCCCCTGTAGCCAGATACACCTCCATTAGATCTGTTGTATCCTTAGTAACGCATATGGGATGGGAAATTCACCAAATGGATGTCAAGACAACGTTATTGAATAGGGTGATAGAAGAGGAGGTGTACATAGAACAACCTGAAGGCTTCGAAACCCATGAGAAGAAATCTCATGCATGCAGACTGAAGAAAGCCTTGTATGGGCTCAAGCAAGCACCCAAAGCTTGGTATGGTCGGATCGATAGCTACTTGTAGCAGATGGGATTTGTCAAGAGTGATGCAGATCACAATCTCTACTATTTGATGGTAGAGAACAAGCCGTTGATTCTGGTACTATATGTAGATGATCTGTTCCTTACAGGATCATATAGGCTCATAAAGGATTGCAAGAAGAACTTGGAAACATAATTCGATATGAAGGATTTGGGGTTGATGCATTATTTTCTAGGGTTGCAAGTATAGCAAAAGAATGGAGAGAACTTCCTAGGACAAGGAGGACATGCCACAAAAATTTTGAAGGGGTTCATGATGCAGGATTGTTGGTCGATGGTGATGCTGATGATAACCAACTGGAAGAAGATAGATGCATCGAGAGACAAGGAAGTGGACCCCACCTTGTACAGACAGCTCATTGTGTCACTTATGTATCTGGGGAACACTAAGCCAGACATTTGTTTTGCTGTCAACACCCTTAGTCAGTTCATGGATGAAGCGAAAGGGTACACTAGGTAGCAGCTAGCCACATTCTCAGATATGTGTGGGGAACGGTCGGTTATGGGTTGAAATATACCCGAGGAAACATTCAAAAGCTACAGGGAAACAATTCAAAAGGTACATGAAAACCCAAAGATTATTGCAAGTGACAAAGATCCCATTTTCACTAGAAATGTTTGGACAGAATTATGTTCTTGTCTTGATACTCAATTAGCTCTAACTCATCTTATTATCCTCAATCTGACGGGCAAACAGAGATAGAGAACAAATGTCTAGGAAAATATCTTTGTTGCTTTGTATCTAATAAACAAACACAATGGATCAAGTGGTTACCTCTGGCTGAATGGTGGTATACCACTGCCTTCCATAATGCAACAAAAATGACGCCATTTATGGCACATTATGGATATCATCCACTACCCATCACATCATCTTTAAGAGAAAATTCTAAGGTTCAAGCGGTGGAAGATCACATCGAGCATCAACAACAAGTTCTCCAACTCTTAAAGAATAACCTCACTCTAGCGCAAAATCGAATGAAACAATAGGCACATCAACATCGCAATGAAAGAAGTTTTGATGTAGGCGATTGGGTATTTTTATGGCTACAACCATATAAACAAATGTCCCTCAAGAAATTTAAGAAGGATAATAAATTATCACCCAAATATTGTAGTCCTTACAAGGTGTTGCAAAAGATTGGTACTATGGCATATAAATTGGAGTTGCCTGCATCTTCCCGAGTACACCCAGTTTTCCATGTTTCATGCTTAAACAAGGTTATTGGTGACAAGATCCCAGTTCAAATAGTATTGCCAGAACTTGACGAAAAAAGAAAAATGATATTAGAGCTTGAAGTAGTCACGTAAACAAGAACCCGACAACTACAGAATCGATCGATTTCAGAGTATCTCATTAAGTGGAAGAGCTTACCCATTGGAGATTCCACATGGGAGGATGCGAATTTTATACAAAAGCATGTAGAACAACTCAAGCATTGAGGAAAACACTTTTTTGAAGGAGAGGGGAATGTTAGGTCCCTATAATATTAGTGTAGCCCCCTATTGTTATTGTTGTGCCCATGTAGCCCGCATATTGTTATTGTTGTGCTCCATAGAAGCACAATATTGTTATTATTGTTTCCTTACATTATTATTGTTATGTAGGCTCTGATTATATTATGACCCCTTAGACTCCTATATTACCAAGGAGGTCTTGTCATTTGTATCATCCAATAATTGTTCATTCATGTGATGTAAAGGAAGTTCCCCTCTCGAAGAGGATAATTTTAAGCCTTTGATCCATATTTTCTTATGTTTTGAGAGTTGGTCGCATAACACAGAGGCTTGAATCTCACATGTCAAATGATTGAGCGTTGCATACAAGTGCTTAAGTAAGAGAAATTTGGGCCGTTGATGAGAGGGTATCATTGTCGTCAGATGATGTTATGAATCTAATTCATAACTAATGTAATAAATATAGTCATTAATAGATAAATAGGGATTATGTAAAATAGTCATTAGGTTAATGAAAAAGCATGTCTAAAAGACATGCCCATTCGTGAAAAGGTACCTGCATAGGTATAAAAGTAGGACCTCATTGTAACTTTCAATCATCTTATATCTTTCATATACATATTAATAAAATATTATTATTCAAATACCTCTTGTGTATTTTTATAATTAAAGCCATTTTTGCTATTAAAGTCAACAAGCCTACAAATTTGTTGCTATAGAAACCAAATCTACAAGTTCCGTTGCTACAGTGGTATCAGAGCCATATTAGAGCCATATTGAGGACAAGTTGAAGCCATGTCGCACAACATCATCTTACAAGCTTATGAACGTAGTATACAAGCCCGAGAACATTGTTTACCATACAATGTGCCATTATGTGAAGATCCTGAAGGAAGTAAGCCGATTAATAAAATTCTAGAAAAGCTTTAGCAAATAGAGATTTCATGTGCAGAAATCACAAACGGTTATAAAAAATTTTTTGCACGTTGTAAAAAAATTTCTGCAGTAATCCATAATAGAGAAGATGAACAATTTCATAAAAATGTGGAAAAAGAAAAAGAAGAAAATCATGAGAAACAAAAAGATGAAAAATGTTGTAATAATGAGAGAACAGTTAGCTATGCCAAGGGAAAATCAAGTAGAACATCCATGGAAAATTCAAGCAAATATATTCCCCCACCAATGCGCAATAAAGGAAAAAAGGAAGAGAAATGTTGGAAATGTGGAGACAAATATTTCGCAGGACATATATGTGCCTTTTATACAAGAAATGAAATTGCCACGGTTCAAATAAAAGAAAAAGATATTGAAAAAAACAATTATGATGATGAAATAAGAACTTGTGAGAGTAACATAGATGAAACTGAAAATCAAAGTGGATACGTGACAACTGTAGATGAAAGCAAGGAAGGAAAAAATGAATCTCCAGAAATTATTCATGAAAAACCACTGAGGGAGACAAAGTTGCACAAATTGCTTTTCACGCCTAAAGGTCTACAAAAAGGAACTCATTTGGCTTATTTTCGAAAAGGACAGATATTCGGTGAAGGATATAAGCAAGACTTCAGTATATATTGTAACTGCTGTCAAAAAGTGGTGTGCTGTTCAGAGTTTGAAGTACATGCTGGATGGGGAAAGAGTCGAGCTCCTTATCAACACATCTATCTTTCGGATGGGCTCTCACTACATGAGGTAGTGCTTGCACTTGCAAGCCAAAAAAGGGCTGTTGGATCATATGTTCGAAAATCACAATTAATTTTTTTATTGGACCTGGAAACAATGAAAAGGATGTACGTCGAGAGAAACGTAGTGAGGTGGACAAGGAGGATGATGGTCTTGATAAGCAACCTTTTTTTTCAAACAGTCGTCTAGCTGCTGACCGTGATTCAAATAAATCGTCAATTGATAAGTGGAGACCATCTCAACTCCGGAAGAAACTTAGAGTACAAAAGGATGGTGTTGGATTTCTTGCTGAGAACGAGCGTTGGAAGAATCTGTGGCAAGGATTGAATCTGGTTCGTCTTTATTATTGCCAGTACAGTGAAGAAAACAAAGAAACGTTTTTGTCAATCGAGGAATTGTTCGTGGCACTCCTTAAAGAACCTGATGTGGCAAAGCTGGTGATGAATGCTGTAGAGCCCCCATTTTCTCAGAATAAAAAGACTAGCATTTTTCATTTTTTTGTTTCTCATGATTTTCTTCTTTTTCTTTTTCTACATTTTTATGAAATTGTTCATCTTCTCTATTATGGATTACTGCAGAAATTTTTTTAAAACGGTTTGTGACTTCTGCACATGAATTCTCTAATTGCTGAAGCTTTTCTAGAATTTTTTTAATCTTCTCACTTTCTTCAGGTTCTTCACGTAATGGCACATTGTATGGTAAACAATGTTCCCAGGCTTGTATACTACGTTCATAAGCTTGTAAGACGATGCTGTGCGACATGGCTTCAACTTGGCTTCGATATGGCTTTGTTAGCTTCGATATGGCTCTAATACCACTGTATTAAAAAAAATTGGCCTTAATTATAAAAATACAAAAGAGGTATTTGAATAATAATATTTTATTAATATGTATATGAAAGATATAAGATGATTGAAAGTTACAATGAGGTCCTGCTTTTATACCTATGCAGGTACCTTTTCACGAATGGGCATGTCTTTTAGACATGCCTTTTCATTAACCTAATGACTATTTTACATAATCCCTATTTATCTATTAATGACTATATTTATTACATTAGTTATGAATTAGATTCATAACATGGCCTTCTTCTCGAAAAGCTTTGTCCTCAAAACTTAACTTTATAACAATTTCCTTTACTTGGGATTATTTGCTAGACATGTCATTCATCACTAGTACCTTCCTTGTATGATTTGCTTGTACATTGTCCATGTTTCGATTTTGCCTTACAATTTTTTTTCTTAAATAATATAGGACTACTTCTTCTTCCTCTTCTTTTTTTAATAATATAGAACTACTTTCTCTTTTTTTTTTTTTAATAAAATAATTTATTTAATTAAATAGTTTTAATTAAATAAATAATTTAATTAATTAAATAGCTTTTTTTAATGAAAAGGCATGTCTAAAAGACATGCCCATTCGTGAAAAGGTACCTGCATAGGTATAAAAGCAGGACCTCATTGTAACTTTCAATCATCTTATATTTTTCATATACATATTAATAAAATATTATTATTCAAATACCTCTTGTGTATTTCTATAATTAAAGCCATTTTTGCTATTAAAGTCAACAAGCCTACAAGTTTTGTTGCTACAGAAACCAAATCTACAAGTTCCGCTGCTACAGATGACCTTGGGACTTTTCTTAGGAGGTTTGGCACCCCAAAGGTTTTGATGGAAGGCTGGGAAAGAACCACTGGGATTCGAATGTCAGGGTTGTGTGGCATTGTGGGCCTTATTAAGGGCGCATATGTCTACCAAGAAGAAAAATACCCAATTTGCATATATCACAAAATTCATGAATGGTAGCGGTCGAAGACTTAGGTGGGTCCCAGATCACGTGGAGGATGTGACATGTTATGATGTCGCCCTAGTGTTTAGGACTGGTGACATCACCCTAGACCCCACTCCCTAGAGGTTTTGGATGGACTAATTGTTAGAAACTGCTTGGATTTAAGTCACTTGGACTCGTATGAGTGGGACAAACATCGTATGTGGTGCAAATGCATTGGTTATAAGTCAAATGGGGGTGTCAGAGTTTTAACATTAAGTGTATATCACCACATAATCTTGGGAGGATTGTCCGCGATAGTTTCGATGGGGAGCAGGATGGGAATTTTCCAGGGATTCTATGCAGCGGGGTGACGCAACTATGAAGGGGTCGCACCTGCACACACACACACACACACACATATATAGATAGGGACCTTATAAAAATGGTTATATGTGACCTGGTATGTGTCGGTCGATAACTGCTACTTTGCATGACATGGCTTCTAATTTGATAGCCACGTGGTAGGTTAAGTTGATATCACTCAATATGATTGGCCAAGACTTTAATCGACCATAAATTTAAATCTAGGAGTCGGATTTAGACAAATTTGGTCTCGTTGGAAAATTTTCAACAAGGCATACGCAATGGCATTATCCATTTTAAGTTTTAAGGAAGTTGAAAAAATTTGAGAAACTTAGACCCCAATCCCATAACGTGACAATGGGAGTCATGTCACCTTAGTAACTGCCTTCTTCTACCCTAGTTGGGGTTAGGGATAGTAGGGGGTATGTTACATTCATGAATTATAGCCATGAACACAATTCAATTAGCCATCCTTAAACATTAGTTGTCCCTAAGATAGGGTTTTAAGAAGTGAGCTACCCTTGAGTTTGCATAAACATAATCTATAAGCATATTAGAACTTTATAAGGTAATAACACTACAAGGAAAATACCTTCTAGCGGAGGTTATAACGAAGGTTTTTAGTGTTATAAAATTGGCAAAAATTGTCAAAAAACATCCGCTAAAACATTTGTTTGCTATAGTGGAGATTATAACAAAGCTTCATCGCAACTGAAAAAATTTGAGTGGCTGGAGGTTTTAGTAGATGTTTTAGTGGTGCGCCTCATGTAACAAGTAACACTAGTGCGCTACCTATATAAAAGCACCAAGGTTGTATACATAACTAAAAGCACCAAGACATTGAATACAAAGAACATTGGTGCCTAAAATATATATTTCCCGATATGTATATATAAAAAAATTCCTTGGGGTGTTCTTTTAAGGAATGACACCAGGACGGGAAAAAAAATATTGCAGACCTGATGCTTTTCTTTAAACTCACAACACCAATGCATATGATTTGTGTAAATGCACCGGTGCGCTAAGGATATAAAAGGGTTGATGATGTTAATTTTAATAATGCACCGTGGCGTTAGTTCTATGAAATCACTAGTGCTTTAAGAATTACAATGCACCTGGCGTTAATTGCAAACAATATCGGTGCTTGAAGAACTAAATGCCTCGACGATGTTGTTTTCCAAAAAGGCACCGGTCATGCAAAAAAGATGTTGTCACGGTGCTTTTATATAACATAATGCACGAGTGCGTGTTTATGTTATGGATGCACCAATATTTTGTATGAGATTTTCTCTTTTTTGGAAACATTGACCTCTGACAGTGCAATTATTGTAATTTTTAAAATTTGTTATTCATTGAAAAATCGACATATATATTATAACAATATTCATATAAATTAAAATTTGATTAGTACATCTGTATGTGATGTTTGGATTAATTTGTTATATTATTAGATTTCAGATCTCTTCATTATAATAATTAATCACCCATATATTTAATGAGTGGTGTAACATTTCATAACAACATTGGATAACACAATAGAATAAATTAAAATATATTTTATTATATATCAATAAGAGACTTTTTGTCATACAAAATGGGATTGTTATTGGGAACCCCTTGTCTTTCAATTGGGACACTATGTCCATTACATTAAACAAAATGTCTGATTTCACAGACAATTATTTCAAAACATACAACAGATTGCATTGATGTCTAAATATATCATCATTCTTCACCTGAATAGCTATCAGTGCTTGAGCTACTTCCATGACTTGGGTTATTTGGACAAATGTTTTGTTGATTGCATCGATTGTTTTCTTATTGTGTTGCATCTGCAAACATAAAAATAAAGTAGAATGAGTGTATCTACATTGGTAAGAATAATGAAAATTGAAATAAATAATATACATCAATGTAAATTGAATAGAAATATACCATAACAAGAAGTGACTTATAAACTATACACATGGTTTCAAAACCAAGTCTCATGTCTTGTTGCAACAAGTCTTCTGTTGGTGTAGTTCCATACTTTGTTTCTTGCATGTTTTAATCCCGATTATAAATCATAGATTAAATATAAATGCTTTTTTTGTTTTATTAATTATAAACTTAGAAAAGTAAAACAACATAGATACTTACAAATTTGACAATTAATTTTTGATATGCCAACATATAGTGACAACAAATATTTAATCCAATGTCAATAAATTATTTCGATGGTTTTCTTTGTACGATAGCACCTATTTGAAGACATTCAAGGATGGTTGATGTAAAAAACTTAAAATATACAAAAATGAAACCTTGAGTTATAAGGAAATATTAACAATTACTCTCAAACTTTGATATCAACACTTTTCTTCCTTGTCATCCTATTTTATGTGCTGAATGAGTTTCATTTTGTTTTCTTTTCTGCAAGAAATACTTGAAAATTAAAATTTGACGCTATTTTTTTTTTTTTTAATCTACGAAATCAATCATTATTATATACATTTGGAGCATGTTGTTGTTGAGATGACTCCTTTGATGCAATTATGTCTATTTCTTTGACCATGTCTTTGTACATTTTTTTGGACATTCCCACTGGAATGTTTCGCATATCAGCTTGTTGATCCTTTGGGATTTTCATAATCTTCCTAAAAAAATAATAAATTGTTTTTAAATTGATATATGAAAACTAAATATAACAAAATTGATAGTAGTAAATAAATGGTTTGTAGTAATATATACCTATAATTCCATAAAATCATTTTAATTAGGATTATTACCTTTTGAATGATTCGTTTTTGTTGTATATTTTTTCTATTGCAAGTATGATATGTCTAATTGACCATTGCTTTGGAAACATTTCCTATAGTTTATATATAATTTGGTTCTAGGAATCATTGGATTGATTTTTGTATTGTAAGTGAAAAGTACGTCTATACGTTCATTCCACTATATCCCTCATAGTTTTGAAAGAAAATTTCTCGTTTTCATTAACTTCCAACACCACTCCAGATGAGCTGAGGACCAATTCATCGTCATTTACATGTTCTATAATTTTTCTTTTCTTAAAACGACATTGATCTTTTCCTTCATTGTTGCTCCCTATAGAACATTAAACATATATGAATTAATAGATTGTTTGAAACATCTTATCTAATATTCTTAAGTATATTATTAATGAAAATTAAAAAAAAAAACTCATATTGAATAGTATTTTTCCATTCCCCTGATTCATCCTTTTGCAATCTCTCTATCAGAATTTTAAGCTCTTTTGCACTTAGATTATAAATAATCTTATCCACTGTAGATTTCAGATTTCTGTGGTGAGAGTTTAGAGTTTCTGGGTTCAGAATCTCCACAGTGAACATTTTTGTGTCAACGTTTCGGGTCTAGAACAAGACCCATCATCAGGACCCGATGATGGGTCTTGTTCTAGACCCGAAACGTTGACACAAAAATCTTATCGACCTTCTTCATTTTGTGGCTTTGCATTATATACACTAACCAATAAATATTAGTTAAAGTTACATATAGTTCAAACATATTAATTTTGTATAGAATTTACAAAGAATTTGCATTCTCTGTTTTTTTTCGATGTGCTTGTGTCAATCAATATTTTTATTACTTGACACCTTCTTAGACATTTTTTATCCATATACAACCTGTACCATTCAACACAAAATCACTTAAATATATTTTATACATAAATCAAATAATTTTCAGCCTAAAAGAGCTCTGGTAACTGGTGCGTTTATTTGAATCAACGCACTGGTTTATTTAACCCATTAAACACATCGGGTGTTTAATTGTTTAGCACCGTAAGTGAAAAGTAATTGTTTAAAATAATTTTAAATTATGACGGTGCGATTTGTAATGATAAAAGCACCGCAATGACTTAACGGTGTGATTTGTAATGATAAAAGAACCACAATGACTTAACAATGCTATTTGGTAGAGACGCGTCGATGCATTATATCACACTGAGAGCACTGATAAATGTACTTGACATAACCGACAGGGTTATAATACATCGGTGCGTTGTATTACATAGGGCACACTGGTGCGTTATATTACATTAGCGAACCGCGAAACATACATTGTTTTAAAAAAAACAGACAGGGCTGATAGGGTTTGGATCTAATTCAATAAGTGATCCCCCTACTTTAGATGTCAAACACGCTATATAGTAAGTGCACAAACCCATTCAATCTAAAATGCCTAAAATGAAAAACTCTAATTGTGAAGTGGTAGAGGAAGTTAAACCCTAAGTGAAATTTTGCAGTCACATAAGCAAGAAGAAGCAAGGGTTTAAGGCAAGTATTAAATGTTATTTATTTATTTCTGAATTTTAATTAAATTTAAACAGGAACAGAGATTGTGAATTTTTTTACTAGTAAAATCAATAGTAAATTTTGTATTATACAAGGTTTTGATTTTTTTTTTTGAATAAATCTAACAAAAATTGTAAAAAAATCTAATGGTAAAATTAACAGTAAAATTTAAAATTTTTGCTATGCAGGGTTTTGAGTGGTTTCGAAATAGTTTGTTGCTTTACAATGCTCGTAATATGTCTCTCTTGCAAATGATCTATCTTTTAATTAAACCCTCACAGAAATTGTAAAAAAAATTATTAGTAAAATCAACAATAAAATTTTAAATTTTTTCTATGCAAGATTTTGACTAAATCACCATACCTTTCAGCTTCTAATCTTCTAAATAATTCTCTTTCTCCAAAGTATTCGGCTACTTCACAGTGCTATTGGTATGTCTCTCTTGCAAATCACTCCCTTGAATTGTTGGGAAAAAGAAATGGAATAGTGAATAACTTTCTACTATTTAAAATGCTTTATGAAATTAGATTTAGAAAAATCAAATGTCACTCATTTTTAAATTAAAAAAAATATAAATAAAAAATATCGTGTTTTTTTTCTTCACTTGATCCGAACATTGGTGCATTCGATAGTAAAGAGCACCGATGCATTTACAAGTAAAGCACATCGAAATTCTCGGGGCACCAAATTTTTTCAACACACTGACAACATCGATTTTTGTTTTGTTCAAAATCCCGAAACGGTGTGATTAATATTTTAAGGCAACAATGCGGTTTGTATTTAAATCCATTTGTTATAAGAGCATCAACATGGTAGAATTCATTTCTATTTTCAATACCCAAAAACAGGTGCGTAATGGTGATGTTTTTATTTAAACGCATCAGTGCGGTTTTCTACAAGAGCACCGATATGATAACATATTTTAGATTTTTGGAATGTCGGAAATTGGTGCGGGTATTATTTGAAGACGATGGTGTTGTTATGACTTAAACGCATCAATGCGATTCATCTTAATAAGCGCACCAACATGGTTTAAAAGCTATTTGAAATTTGATTTTCACATAAAATGACATATTAATCTCAAATTATCCTTTAGGAGGCATTCACTTGAATTATAGCAGTTCATAGTATACATTTTCCGCTTAAAATCGTTTTAGTTTTGAAAGATAGTTTGAAAACTATATTGAAATTCAGAGTGTAGTTATATGGTTATTGAAATTGATTTTAGATATGCAAACAGAATTTTATTTTTGATTTTGCTCAAATGCAGGGACAAAATCTCAACAATATCAAATGGTTAATTTTTCAAATTCCATCTCATTTTGTATTGTTGATCAAAGTCCTTTGTTTCTCCCTTTCCATCTCTAGTAAGTTCATATTTTATTTATATTTTGATTATCTAATTGTTTTTTTTTAAGCCATGTCAATTTGAATAAAAATGTATCCAAATTTGCAGGATCCTTTTTCATAATTGAATTCAAATGCTGAAAATATTCCTCCATTTCAAAAATTTTGGAAGCCCTTATCAGGAGCATCATATCGCAAACAATTGGTAGATGAAAATGGACAACTTCTTCACTCTGCCAATTGGAATGTGGCATCTTCTAGACGCAATCCTATACCAATGATGGTAATAATTATTTGGTATAATGTAATTTCAAGAAACTAATTGCATTTATGTGCTTACTAATATCATTGATATTGTACTAATGACGTTCAATGTTTTTTGAAATTGGGATTCTAGTGATGATGGGTGGCCCACCTACCATCTTTCAGTGCACCCCACTACAACGTCAACTCAAGAGAACATTGCATGAAGAGCAAGGCTTAGAGAGGAAGCATACAAATAATGGTTGAATCAACCACATATTCAATTCCCACTACATCTAGATTCACCAAATAGGAATGACTACAACAATAGTACTTCTTCATCACAAGTTGGCAATGGAGGCAATCAAATAGAGGTTGGCATGGATGATTATTTACGGGATACGACTCATGGAGGAAATGTTGCTAGATGCATTTCAGAACGATGAGCTAGGGGATGATACTCATATCATTAATACCTTATTCGAAATCTTGAAATCTGCTTCCACCACCCCTCTCTTTGGACTTGACAGAAAGTCAAAGTCTATTCAGTTGGGGACAACGGTGTTGTTGTACAACTTGAAAGAAAATTTTGGCATGTCGAATGCATGTTTCTGGGAAATATTGAGATAATTCATCTGCATGATCGATCAATTCCCTTATGTTTTGAAAAATCTTGTCACACAATCAACATTAAAAATGGTCGATTTTATGAACGTTAAATATTGACATTGTACAATTATATTCCCCACCAATTGTAGGTTATTCAAAGATATGCTTCCGAGTGATAATTCTTGTCAAGTAGTTGTGAAAAGGCAAAGCATTTGTTGAAAATGTTGGGTGTTGAGTACATATCATATCATGCATGTCTAAATGATTGTATTCTATATAGTGGAGAATATGCAGACAAAGAGATATGTCTAAAATGTGGGTATGACATTTACCGTAATTAAAAAAAAAAGACTAAATCACACAGTCTTCCTCATAAGATATTGAGCCACATGCCTATAATCCCAAGGATTCAAAGGCTCTTTGTTGCAAAGAATTAGCTATGTTGCGGGGATGACATGCCTCACACAGAAGTGAGTCATGAGTTATGTGAATCCCAACAGATTCAACAACCATGAAACATATAGAGGATACATGGCATGAAAATTTCAAGGATGAAGTACGAAGCCTATGACTCAGCGTAACCATGGATGGCATCAACCCATATTCCCTCCAAAACACCAACTATTAAGTTTGTCCTGTAGTAGTCGTCAATAATAATATCCATCGATAGTTGTCCGTGAAGAATGAACACCATATATTGGCTCTCATACTCCATGGTAGAAGACAAGTGAATAATATGGATGTCTACTTACAATTATTGGTAGATTAATTGAAGGAATTACGAGAAGGGATACATGTTTACGATGTATCAATACCCATTGCAACAAAGAGGAGTTTTACATTGTATGGCATATGTTCCTACACCATAAATGATTATCTAGGCTTAGGAGTTTTCTCTAGTGAATTATATTTTTATTGATTTGTTTTATATGTAACAATATTGTTTTGCATATTAATTTAATTCGCTGCAATTGTTTTGATCTTCATCGTCGCTAACATGCTGACCTGTATACAATAATTTTGCAGGTCTTGTAACATAAGGTTATCATGGTGTAAATGTTGCGGACCTTCTCTAAAGGCTAGGTGGTCCAACCACCTACAAAAGCTAGTGTATGACTGCTCCACGATATTCCTCCCAGAAGAACACCCTTACAGAAGAGCAACATCCGCTTTCAATGGTAAACGAGAGAGAACCCAAAGGCTGCAATAGTGACACTGACTGAATGGCTTAGAGCATATGAGAGAGAGAAGGAGAAGGGGTTTGAAGAAATGTTCGATTCAAATGGAGCCTATGTTCGATGATCCAGAATTCTTCGATTTCGATGTTGAGAAATTTCCCACTAGGATGAAAATGAAATATGTCTTTTATGACTCCCATATTGGGAGCATCTTGAGATTTCCCACTTACTAGATCCCATTCATATATTTAAAATTGTTTCATCTTCTTTATGGAGGCACATAACATTGAAATAAAATGACACATTGGATATTAGGAGAGATTTTATTTCTTCAAAAACTAAAAAGAAACATTGGCCAAGCCAAGAAACTAGAGGAGAGGCTAGTCCCTCTTGGTCTTTCAAAGAAGGTGATGTCCCATGAATTTTAAAGAAAAATGATCTTTCTTTGGCAAAGGAAGTTATAATGAGTGTGAGTGTGCCTTCTTTATATGGGTCTTCACTATGGCACTGCATCACTGTGGAAGACTGTTTGTTAGGTTGAAATCGCATGACCATTTTAACCTTCTAAGAGTACGTATGTCAAATACATGATTTTATTATTTATTATATTTATGCAATGGGATATTTTATAATTAATTTTTGTATAATGTACTATTTACTATGCAGTGTCAATATCCTCTGCTTGCGGCCACCTTGCCGGACCGCTTCTTGAAAGCCTTAAGTTGATTTGCATCTGTGGGCTCCGCTACCACATTATCGATATAAGTTTTAAGATCATGCTCATCTAGGAGGAAGGAAATCCTTGTGTGAAAATTTCTAAATTTACTAAGCATAAACCCTACTGTTAAATCTTGATTTACTTCTCGTACTTACATAAGTTATTAATCTGAAAAATTCAGTATTAACATCGAAGTAAATACAGTTAACAACCTACACATACAGATCAAGTACTGAATAACTTGCTCAAAGATAAAGTGACACACAAGGATTTTCTGGACAAATGTCCTCGGAAAAACCCAATGCGAGAAAACTGGTGCTGCTAGCTTCTAGAGGGTTTTTATTATTATGTAGATTCTAAGTACAACAGATCTTGGCACCAAACTGGTTAACCCGATAGAGAAATATAAATGGCAGCAATACCTCTATCCCGGAGACAGAAAACTGTGACTGATTCACACCCTCAAACGAGATTTACAAAACTCAACCCCTTTCCGGCCTCTCGAAACCTCAGTGCTGCTCTAAAGTCCTCTGTGTCAGCCTTCCCGCTCTGCGTCAACCTCTGCGCTGCTCAGGAAGGGCCTGCGTCACACTAGACTGGGTTACGCTGCCTCTGCATTGCCCTAGCTTAGCCTGCGTCAGCCCTCCTGGCCTCCTACTGCCTCTGCGCTGCCCCTGCTAGGCTCTCGGCTGCTCTACGTATTTGTTGCCTCTGCGCTACCCTGGTATGCTCCTTCTCTGCCCTCGTTGTACTCTTGGCCTGGGACTAGACCACCCCCCTTGCCAATATTGCCCCTCGCTACAGCTGAAACACTTCTGAAATTCTTAGAAATCACGCCCTAGAATCTCAGCTTAGCTTCAATGCTCTGCTAGTGTGTGTGTTCTCCTACTGATCCCAAGCCTTCTTCTTATACTTTTCTCGTTGGAAAACCAACGACCATGATCTAATGTCTAATCGACGACTTAGATTAGAAGCTACTTGATCCGCGTCAATTAAGTCATTATCATCACATGTTTAATTTAATTCACTTTAATCTTTTAATTTTCCTAAGTTAGAGTTAGGGTCCTTAATTAAAAAGATTAACTATTTGAATAAAACTTAAACTAGATGGAATTCTTCTAAACTCTTTATGGGTCTTAAAGATCTTATGTACTCTAGTCCCTGCACAAAGTTTGGGAGCTAGAGCACATCCGATGCTATCCCAACACCCCAAAATGTCAACACTCCCTCTTAGCGAGGAATGTTCTCTAGCAAAACACTTCACCCCGAAGTACTACTCTTATCTCTGGTCTCAAGAAGGTTACTTGGAAGCGGGAGCGAAGCGCGGAGCGCCATTTTTAAAAGCTTCCGGTCCGGAGCGTTTTCGGGAGCGTTTATATATATATATTTTTAATATTTTTAATATTTTGATGCATATATGACAACAAAAACATGTAGAATGATGAATTAGACATAAAAAACATAAATTGAATCATATAACATCAATCATCTAGAAGTTATAATCTTCATCAACCACGCCCACGAGTTGGAAGCATACAACATATTGGACTTGAGTCTCGCAAATCATCAACTGGCTGTTTCAAGCTTTCAAAATTCAATATATAACATTTATCATCATTGATAATTTGATATATAACATTTATCATCATTGATTCATTGATTTCAAAATTCAATATACATTTATCATCATTGATATATAACATTTATCATCATTGATTCATTGATTTCAAAATTCAATATATAACATTTATCATCATTGATTCATTGATCACCATATAACTTTCATGAAGCATCATATTCATAATTTCATGAAGCATCATATTCATAATTCATAATGACTTGTAAACAATAAACTTATAAATGCCAACTTCAAAGTTTCACCTTTCAAATTCAAACTTCAAACTTAAATTGTCATTAAAAATTTAAATATATGAAATCAGTAGCAAGTCAAGTTTCAATTGTTCAACTGTCAACAACAAATAGAAAATAGTAAACAACAAATATATTTTATCTGGCTGGCCCCTTGCCACGCCCACGAGAAATGTCTAATTTTTGTGAGCCACGAGGAAATGTTGGTCTTCTAGTACTCTCGAGAGTACCACGACCACGACTAGAAGGTGGAGGCTGGATCTGCAAAGGAACAATAGTGTGATATCGAGGAGTGGCACTGGCACTGGCACTGGCACCCGCACTGCTACCAGTAGATGGTGGGACTGGCCCTGTGTGTGGCGGTGCTGCTGATGCTTCATCATCATCCCTATAAAGTTCTGCTTCCAATTCTTCCAGATGTAACGTGCCGTCCTCCAAATTATCATCCTCTGGCTTGTTGTCCAAGCCTCGTATGATTGATCCTCATTTGCTCGATCACAGTAATGGCTCAACAACCTCAAGTTATAATGCACATAAACCAAGCTTTCAGCTCGGTTTTCATTCAGCCTGTTTCTTCTCACATTGTGTATAAAGCTGTAGGTGCTCCAACACCTCTCTGCAGAAGAAGTGTTCACAACCTGTGAGAGAACTTTTTAGCCAACTTTGGCAAAAGTCCCATGCCGCCATATGCTTCCCACCATGTGAGAGCATCAAATCTGTCCCTGTCTTCCATTGCATGGAAAGAACCAAAGTTAGCAGTGCAACTGAAGTATTTGCCTAATTCAAGGCGCAATCTAGCACACTCTTCCCCGTCAGGTACCAATTTGTCCAATGCCTTCATGTACCCTTCTTGTACCTCTGGATCTCTGTGAGGTTTCACCCTAACCCCACCTCCAGGTGCAGGTTGGCCCAACCAAGATGGAGAGTAATATTTTGGCGTAAGGATATATGCCAAAGCATGTAGTGAAACATTGAGTTTATTCCACCGTGCACACACACAGTCATGAATCATAGCATACAAGTTGGGATCATTATCCTTAACAATATCTTTTATTTGCCCCAACATGCTATCCATCAGCTCATAAACCTCTCCAATCACTGGTTTATCAGTATCTGCAAAGCGAATCATGTTATAAATGGGCTTGGTAAAACTCACAATTTCCCTCATACGTGCCCAAAACAAATGGTCAAGGGCGGTCTCCTCCACATGTTCGAAACCTTGCCTGTCAACTATTGTTGCCGCCCTGTCCTTTAATAGCTGCCAGTGTGGGCTTGATACCATTGCAGCCAATGACTCTCTTACCTTCAAAAGGCGCCCGAAGGTGAGGTAATAGCTAGCAAATCTAGTTTTTCCTATTTTCAACAACTCCAATTTGGAGTGAGTACGGAAAAGCCCATGGGTATTGCTATGATTTGTAATAAATTTGATCATTTTTTTACCTCTCTTGTACAAATCACCAAGCCATTTGAATTGAGGTTGTTTGTTTTTGATGATATCATGCATCAAAAGGTTCATTGTGTGAACCAAACACCCAGACCAAAAAATGTTGGGGTATTTATCCTCAACACTTGCTCCTGCTGCCTTACAGTTAGCAGCATTATCAGTGATGACCTGTATCACATTGTATGGCCCAGTCTTTTCAATTATATCAAGTAATGGTTCTGCAATGTTAATGCCGGTTTTGAATTTATCTGAATAATCATAAGCTGCCAGGAAGACTGCACCACTAACCGACACAACCAAAACATTTATCAATGGTTTTCCTTTTACATTGGTCCATCCATCAGAGACAATGGACAGCCCATGCTCATTCCACGAACTTGTCATTCTAGCCAAAGAATTGTTTATTTTAGCTCTTTCATGATCAAGACCCACGGTTCTGGCCTTGTCATACCTAGGGCTTTTGTATCCTTTCGGGGCATCATTAATGGCAGAAACCATTTCATGCCAATAAGGTGAGCGAAGAACATTGAATGGCACCCCACATGCATATAGAAACCGGTAAACTTTTGAATCCACATCATTCCTACACCCTTCGTCTAGGAAATCGGATATGGTTCTACGCCTTAATCCAATGCCACTGCCTCCAAAACCACTGGCATGGGTGGAAGTTGAACTTGTTTGTCCATGATGTGTTGGGCCCGAATCAACGAAACCCCTAGATCTTTTAGATGATCTCTGTAGGGCAACCCCCTCTTCCTTCCTATATATCTCTCTCTGTGGTGCTGGCACATAAGTACAAACTTTGATTCCAAGATTTTTAGTTCCATCTCCTGGCATTATCCCACAAAGGTGCCTTCTCAGACGGGTTTATGAACCATGGTATTGTTTATTGCAATGGGGGCAAATAAATTTAGTGGTTCCACCACCTTTCCCTCCTTCTTGTTTCTGAACATATTTCCACAAAGGATATTGGTATTGTTTAGTTGGGGATTCTAGGTTCTCAGGGTCTCCACTCCCCACTTCCTCCTCAGCATAATCCTCCTCTTCAGGATTTTCTTCAGATCCACCATAACCCTCCTCTTCATCCTCCTCTTCTCTGATTTGTATCTTTCTTCTAGCACTCTCCAACACCATTATCACAAAGAAAGGAACCAACATGAGGAAAATTCCTAGCCATATAGCCATGATGGAAACAAGTTTCAAGTTTCTAGCCTGCAAAACAAATGGAAAAATGCCAAATGGGAATAGGAAATGCAACATAGGAAAAAAACAATTCATTTTTTAAAGTTTTAAATCCAATAAAATGCAACATTCAAGAAAAATTCAAGTTTTCATTTTTAAACAATTTAACAATCTACAAATTCATCCTAGAAAATACAAAATTGGATTAGAAGGCCTACCTCTTTCTTGCAATCCTCCTGTCAGCCTTGCTCCTTGCTCTCCCGTCAGCTTTGCTCCTTGCTCTCCTGTCAACCTTGCGCTCTCCTTCTTGCTCTCTCTCAACTCAACAAACAATGAAATGCAAATGAAACCCCCCCCCCCTTTTAAAAAAATCGATTTTTCTCATAAAAAAATTTCCGCGCGGCGGGAAACGTTTTTTTTGCCGGGGAGCGTTCGGGAGTGAACGCTTCCCGCGTTTAAAAAACGCTCCCGAAGCGTTTTTTAAACGTCGGAAGCGCTCAGGGAGCGTTCGCTCCCGAGCGCTTCCTGAAACGCTCCCGAAAAAACAGGGAGCGTTTTTACAGGGTCGGAAACGCGCTCCCGAAAACGCTCCCGTCAGGAAGCGTTTTTGGGAGCGTGTTTCCGAGCGTTTCCGAAACGCTCCCGCACGGAGCGAGTTTTGGAAGCGGGAGCGAAGGGGGTTTGAAGCTTCCCCGCAACCCCTGGTCTCGTCTCTCGTGCCGATGCTTCGTTTGTCGTCTCTTCATCGGCGATGTCGTCGTTTCAGATCGTTCTCATGACTCTGCCACCGTCACTGCTACATCCGTACTACAACTCCCTCTCAAATTGCTGCATCATGCTACCAATTACTGCATTGCAACTCAATTGCTGAGAGTAAGCAACTGAGGGACCATCACCCAATCCTTGACAGACAAGTCAGTTGGGCTGCATCTTATCACTGAAGCTCCATATGATGTTGCTCTGCGCTGCTATAGAACTGCATTGCGTAAGCAAGCCTTCTCTGTGCTGCCTCTGCGCTGCTGCCTCTACACTGCTGCTGCATGTGCACTACGCTGCTCCCTTCGTCAGCGTATCAGCCTCTGCCTCTGCTTCATTCGTGATCTTCTACACCCACTGCTCCACTTGTCCTGCTACCGTCATACAACTCGCGTAGCTCTTATGTGATCCAAGTGTTGGGCTACTCAAGGATCCCGCCATCAGTCTGTAGCTGCTCTACAGATCAATATCGCCCCACTTCTGTGGTTCATGAGCGCTCATGGCTACATTATCTTCGGAGCCATTGTCTGCTACAGCAGCCTTGGAACTAGAAGCTTCCCTATCCTTCTTCCTTTAAGGACAATTGCTGGCGAAGTGTCCAAGTTTGCCACATTGGAAACATTTGATCTTTGAGAGATCACACTTCTTTTTCCCTTGCTGCTTCTTTGGTGCGAGGGCTGCATCTTCCTCTTCCTCCTTCCTCACCTTGCTCGAACCGGTGCTATACTGTCTCTTGGTCATTCAGTGAATCTCCTCTTGTCGGAGGATAGCCCACATATTCTCCCAGTTGTTGAGAATTTGTTGGGCTGGAGATTAATTCAAATTCTCTTACTTGATAATTACTTGTGAGCTTACTTCTTAACTTATTTAGTCTTTTATCGAGTCAATTACCAAAATACAAGAGATACACAATTAGGCTCCTCGAGCCAGGGCAAAAACCTCTCCCTCTTGGAGAAGAAAACTTGTAAGAAATTCTTCTTATAGATCTTCAAATGACAAGTACCATGACCAAGACTCAGACCCTTGACCTATGAATGCCTCCAAGGCCTTGTGACTTCTCCTTTGTCGACCTCCAACGCTGATCCTCTTTTTTTGCACTAGCATGCACTGTCCTCGTTTACTTATTTTCGAGTGCCCCTTACTTCAGATTACACACAGACTTTGCTTCTCATATATCACAGCCTCTATTCCGCATATATGAGACATTCTGCATATATCAAAGCAGTCCACAAAACGTCTTCAAACAGCTATGCACTTCAACATACTTTAATACTGCTGTAGCTTCGCATCTAATCCAGACTTCATCATTCTGACATCCGCACCTCTTTCTATCCTTTAGCCCGCTCTTTATACTTGCACTTGATCACAGATGTATCCTAGTTCTGAAGTTCGCATATGTTTCTTCATGCTGGTCCGTGTTCACTGTTTCAGAACAACACACAACCGATCTGTACTTTAACCTTGAAATACTTCCTGTAACTCGCATTTTCCTAGACTTTATTACGCTATAAAATATCACAGAGATGACCGCTATTTCCTATGGAAATCACAGAGAGATCCGCATTAACTACTGTTGCTTCATCAGAGAGATCCGCAATCTATCCAGTGCAAATGAGCCGCAGGATCTGGGGTATATATAGTGCACTGTCTAGCTGTTAGGCCGACCCTTCAACAAACTTTTAGGCTGACATATTTACTGTATATATGTCGACTTCATCACTGATTATAAGCCGACTTTATCACATCATTGCCAGCGTTGAATGAGGGCTGTCTTGAGGGCTGTTATGAGCCTTTCTTCCATAAGGTCTTGGAGACATTCTTCAGACTGGACACTTCATAATCATGACTTTTAATTACACTAGAAGACAAACTCCTATAGACATCAAGAAGAAGTCTATTGACCTATAATAAAATGTTGCTCATGAAATCCATGAAGCAAGTACAACAAAATACATTTATTACCTTTGTCTCTTCTTTACATAAATTTATAATTACATAGTCAATATGAAGACCGATCCTACTTACACTTTTCAACACCAATTAGGAAGGTCCACACTGCCCAAGAGACTTTGGACAAATGTTTCCAGTCCTCTGTGACAACTTTTAGCGTAATCCTCACCATGACATCATCATCCACCTTGACCCCCATGCCAGTCAGCTGATCTTGGATCGACTGCAATCTGAATAGGAAAGGATCGACTTCCTCTCCCTTGGACATCCATCATAAATAACCTTAGTTGGTTCTTTAGAAGCATCTTCCTCTAGACGGACTTCCCTTGATACAATGTGGTTAAAGCTTTCCACATCTCATGAGCCATTGTCTTCTCGGCTATGTGTGGTACCACGTGATCTTTAACCCCATCCATGATGAAGCACTTGGCATATGTCGCTGCTTCATTATGCTCTTTAGGAGTTTTGCATCAGTTGGTGTAGCCAAGACTTTCTCTGCATGCTCCCTCAAGCCGTATGCCTCCAAGACTACCAGGATTTTGGCCTTCCAGATAGCAAAGTTAGACAGGTCGTCCAATCTATCCTGATCACGTAGTTCGTGTGGCGCCATCTGCTTAGAAATTTGTCGAAACAAATCCTCCTCTCTCTGCTAGAGACTCAGATCTAGGGTCCTTGGCAAGAAAGGCACCCTCTGCTCCCTCTAACAACTGATTTCCTCCTTGGAAATCTGCCCCAAAAAACGAATCGATCTATCTTCAGATTTCTTTGGTAATGAAATCTACTGAGAAGCTGTTCACCTCCCGCTCTTTGTCAACTTAGCTTAGGCTTAATTCTACACCGGCAGAATCTTCACCCCACCAGCAACTGCTAAAGATCTGCAACTCAACTTTCGGTTCACGACACTCTGCACAACAATCAAATTCTAGACTGCGTCACCTTGGCTGGCTCAGCGCAGCCTTTGCGCAGCGATTGTGCAGTGCAGGCTGCTCCTACATTCCTTTGGAAGGCAATGTGTTGTCTCTGCGTTACTCAGCTGGGACTGCATCAGCCCCTACATGGCTCTTGCTGCCTTTGCGTCCTTCTACTGCTGCGCTGCCCTCTCCGATTTATCTGCTGCTGCTGCTGCTACTTTCTGCAACACAGATTTCTTCAGCCGTCTTGCTGGAGATCCAACTTGATCTGCAATCGCTCTGATACAATGTGAAAATTTCAGAATTTACTAAACAAAAACCCTACTATTAAATCTTGATTTATTTCTCCTACTTACATAAGGTATTAATCTGAAAAATTCAGCATTAACATCGAAGTAAATACAGTGAACAACCTACACATACAGATCAAGTACTGAATAACATGCTCAAAGACAAAGTGACACAAGGATTTTCTAGACAAATGTCCCCGAAAAAACCCAATGTGGGAAAACTGGTGCTGCTAGCTTCTGGAGGATTTTTATTATTATGTAGATTCTAAATACAACAGATTTGGGCGCCAAAATGGTTAACTCGACAGAGAAATATAAACGGCAACAATACCTCTATCCCGGAGACATAAAACTGTGACTGATTCAAATTTCACACCCTCAAACGGGATTTACAGAACTCAGCCCATTTTTGGTCTCTGGAAATCCCAACGCTGCTTTAAAGCCCTTTGCATCAACCTTATTGCTGTGTGTCAGCCTCTGCACTACTCAGGAAGGGCCCGCGTCACCCTAAATTGGGTTACGTTGCCCCTGCACTGCCCTAGCTTGGCCTGCGTCAGCCCTCCTAGCCTTCTGCTGCCTCTACACTACCCTTGTTGGGCTCTTAGCTGCTCTGCATAGTTGTTGCCTCTGTGCTGCCCTGGTATGCTCCTTCTCTGGCCTCGTTGTACTCTTGGCCTGGGACTAGACCATCCTCGTCGCCGACACTACCCCTCGCTGTAGCTGAAACACTTCTGAAATTCTTAGGAAACCACACCCTAGAATCTCAGCTTAGCTTCAGTGCTTTGCCAGTGTGTGTGTTCTCCAACTGACCCCAAGCCTTCTTCTTATACTTTTCTTGTTGGAAAACCAATGACAATGATCTAATCTCTAATCGACGGCTAAGATTAGAAGCTTCTTGATCTATGTCACTTAAGTCATTCTCATCACATGTTTAATTTAATTCACTTTAATCTTTTATTTTTCCTAAGTTAGACTTAGGGTCCTTAATTAAAAAAATTGATTATATGAATAAAACTTAAACCAAATGGAATTCTCTCAATGCTTTCTGGGTCTTGGAGATCTTATGTACTCTAGTCCCTCCACAAAGTTTGGGAGCTAGAGCACATTCGATGCTACCTCAACACCACAAAATCTCAACACCTTTCCTTCCAGATCACATAGTTGGAGGCACCCTCCAACTGATCCTGATCTCTCAACCTAGTTGATGCCATCTCGACAAACAAATGTCAAACTGGCTCCTCTCTCCTCTGCGCAGTTTTTATTGACTGGCTCTACGCACTCCGTATTGGAGGTCGTAGATCTGCTCTCGCCTACTGCTGCTCTGTAGTGAGAAATCGAATTTCTTGGCTAGGAATTCTCTGACGATGGAACTCCCTTACTGTGTGCACTTCTTCCCTTCTGACACTTTTATGCTCTAGCAGACTGCTGTAGAAAATCTGAGTCCCAGTTGAAGATCTGCTCTGCATGGGAACTACTGCACTGCTCCCTCTGCCACTGACAAATCTTGATCCGGAAAATCTTATTCTCTGTCGACTCACTCAAAGAAATAATTTTCCCTGAAGGTTTGCCCTCCTGTCTATAGACTGCGCATCTCCTCTGGGGTTTGAATTGCCGCCTATGTAGTACTTTCGAGATCCCTCTTCCGGCTGCAACTAAGCTCTTCCCGCTTCACCTGTGCTTCGATACCATGTGAAAATTACTAAATTAGAATTCCTACTGCAACAACCGATTAAGTTTCTTCTACTTGTTAATTTCTGAATCAAGTTATTTACGGTGTTAGACAGTAAATATCGAAATAAAATCTATTGCAACTTTTACAATATAAAAATACCACAGAAATAAAATACTGAGCAGGAAAGATAGTAACACACACAAGTATACCGTTATTTTTGGACAAATGTTGCCAAAAAAACCCAATGTGGGAAAGCTAGTGCATAAGCTGAGGGTTTTCTTATTATGCAGTAGTTTTCTGAATACAAATCTTTGGATGCCCAAACTGGAAATCCGATACAGAGAATAAACTAGCAAAGAGGTAGTGAGAAAATATCTCACACTATCACTGGCGATCCGACACTACTCCATGCTTTGGATGGCTTGCCCCACATTGCCTCTACGCAGTCCCTGTGCTGTCACCGCATCACAACCTCTAGTTGATCGATTTGCTAACTGGAAACTCAGATCCTTGGCCCTTCGGTTTCACGCCCTGGCTCCCGACACTAGATCTCGACTACTCCTCAGCAAAACTGCGGATTCCCTATGAAGCACCGCGCTACCGCTACGTGGCACTACACTGTCTCTCTGGACCTCTCGATGCCTCCTTTGCAATGTACTCACCGGATGAGGAAAATCTTCCTCCGGCCAACTATCCCTGCCCATCACTACAAAGAAATCACTCGATCTCTCTTAAGCAATCGCTGCACTGCCCTCTTGAGAATTCGATCTCTAGAACTCTTTCACTCGGTGTGTTCTCCAAATGCCCATCGAGTTCCTTATTATATCTCTTGTTGACATATCAATGACCAAGATTAAAACATGATTAAAGGCTAAGATTAATTGGGAGTTCATCCTCGTCTTTATCTAGAAGATTCACATTCAACTTAATTAATGCACTTTAAATAATCACATTTCCTAAGTTTAGACTTAGGAATACATTAAAATTGAATAATTATTTTAATTAAGCCATCTCTGGATGGAATTTCACAAAACGATTTCTGGGTTTTGGAGAATCCATGTGTCCTAGCCTCTCTGCAAAATCTTGAGGCTAGATCACATCCGATGCTACAAAAATCAACAACCCGAGCTTGTCCAATTTCCAGAATTAACCCAAACAATGTATTTTGAAGTCTTCCTTGGTCACCTTTCTGCCACTGTCTTTTTTATATCCTTCTCTCTGAAATATTTCACTGAGATGATGATAAGAATACAAGTTGTCTTTAATTAATCACATTTCCTAAGTTTAGACTTAGGAATACATTAAAAAATGAATAATTATTTTAATTAAGTCATCTCTCAATGGAGTTTTCCAAAACAATTTCTGAGTTTTGGAGAATGCATGTGTCCTACCCTCTCTGCAAAATCTCAAGGCTACAGCACATTTGATGCTACAAAAATCAATAGGCCGAGCTTGTCCAATTTCCAGAATTAACCCAAACAATGTATTTTGAAGTCTTCCTCGACCACATTTCTGCCATTGTCTTTTTATATCCTTCTCTTTGAAATATTTCATTGAGCTGATGATAAGAATAACAAGTTGTCTTTAATTAATCACATTTCCTATGTTTAGACTTAGGAAAACATTAAAAAATGAATAATTATTTTAATTAAGCCATCTCTGGATGGAATCTCCCAAAACGATTTATGGGTTTTGGAGAATGCATGTGTCCTAGCCTCTCTGCAAAATCTCGAGGCTACAACACATCCGATGCTACAAAAATCAACAGCCTTAGCTTGTCCAATTTCTAGAATTAACCCAAAGAATATATTTTGAAGTCTTCCTCGGCCACCTTTCTGTCATTGTCTTTTTATATCCTTCTCTCTGAAATATTTGACTAAGCTAATGATAAGAATAACGAGTTCCAACTGATATTTATACATGTTTTGAGACCTTTCAATGAACAAACACGTCCTTCTAAGGAGAGGCCAACTTGCTCATGTTGGGTCATGTCGGCTAGCCTTAAAAATGAATTATTCAAACTTAAAAATTCATTTTCTCTTCAATGGTAGGGAGTTTGGGGGCGTGTAATAGTTCGTTGGAAAGGGCTTGACCTCCTCTACACTCTTATGCCATTTATACCTTCAAATGAAGTCATTTTCCATTTATAAAAAATTATTGTTGTGAACAGTCATCATTATTTCATTTTAGGTAGGATTTTATGTCTAGGACAGAGTTTAGGGTCTCTTCACGTTAGTTCTGTAGAAATTTTCTGTTTTCCCACCCCGGTTTCAGTATCACTTATTTCTCCTTTTAGTTAAATGCCCTTTCCCATATCCTTACATTCAACAATCAGAAAAATAATTTTTATTTGCTGAAACAGAAATTACTTCGCTGAAACACAAATTTTGGAAAACTTTACAAAATGCTGAAACTGCAGAAATAAAACAAAACACAGCAAGCTGAAACAATCATTCAACACATTTGAACACTGAGATTTTTGGTCAACATGACACTGGAAAAACCCCCTACAACTCTTGTGGAAAACTAGTTCGAAAGCTCCTTCTTATTTCTGGGAAAAATGCTTTTTACAGTGAGAGAAATATTCAGCAAAAATCAATAAGTAAACTTTTACAACTTCTCTTGTTTTCTGTGCTTAACCACCGCCTCGGAAAATGTGCAAACAACAAAACAGAACTAGCAATAAATGTTGTACAAATTTCCTTGAAAAACTTGCCCAGAAATTACAACATTAATTTCTGTTGTACGACCTCCTTTTGCGTGCAGAACAGCATTAAATGCTGCTATACAGCCTCCTTGGAATGCATGCAAGCTGTCTTAAAATGCTGTGTACGGAAATTTGCCTCGGTTTTTGTGCCAGCAATCAGCTACAGGCTGTACGGCCTACCTGGAAATGCATGCAACAAAAACAACCTCTCCCTCGAAATCTGTGCTCAGAAAATAGTATGGCCTCCTTGGAAATCGTGCCCAAAGCTGTTGTACAGATTCTGCCTTGGAAACCGTTTCAAATCTTCCTTGAACTGAGTGCAAATTCTGCTGTACGAACTTGCTGAAATACTGCCTTGGAATGTGTGCCAAGCTGCTGCCTCCTTCTCCTCACTGCCCAGAAATCTCCCTTGCTCTCTTTCTCTCCTTCTCCCAATCTGTTCATGAAAGAATTAATGACCTTTTCCTCCTTTAACCTAACCCTAAGTGACTTTTGGGGAATTCCTAAATCTAATGGCTGAAACAGATTTAGATCTAGGGCTGAGATTAAATGCTCATTTAAATCTCACTTTCTATTTTTTAATTCACCCCACTTTAATAAAGACCCACTTAGTCATTTATTTCCAAAGTCATTTTTCCTTTCTAATTTTACATTGACTTTATTAAAGTCACTTTAAAATTAGACTTTAGTAACTTTATCGCTTAAAGTCACTTTTAAATTAGATTTGACTTTATAACTTTATAAAGTCACTTTAGGAGAAAAATTAAATTCTTTTGGACACTTTTCCCTAGGCCAAAGATCAAAGCCTTAGGGAACCACCTGTCCTCTGGTAACCAAATTTCAACACTCCCTCTTACCAAGGAAGGTGTTCCTCACCACACCCATCTTGTCTCTGAAGTAGACATGCTTGCCCCGTGGTAAAGCTTTGGTAAGAATATCTGCAACCTGCTCATCAGTGGGAATATACTCAAGCTTCACAGCTCCTTTCTGAACATAGTCTCTGATGAAGTGATATTTGATCCTGATATGCTTTGACCTGTCATGAAATACTGGATTCTCCGTGAGTTTAATGCAACTCTGATTATCACAGTAAATCACTGAAGGTCTCAACGACTGACCAAATAAGCCAAACAACATCTTGCGAAGCCAAATGGCCTCACAACTAGCTAGACTGGCTGCCATATACTCTGCTTCCGCTGAACTCAATGCTACTGACTGCTGCTTCCGGCTGAACCATGACACCACTGCCGAACCCAACCCAAAACAACACCCTGAAGTGCTCTTCCTATTAGAAGCACAACCTGCCCAATCAGAATCAGTGTAACCTGCCAATCTCACTCCATCCCCCTGCCTGTAGTCCAGACCATAAGCCACTGTCCCCTGCAAGTATCGCAAAATCTGTTTTGCAGCCACCCAGTGAAACTTCCTAGGCTCACACATAAACTGACTCATCGTGTTGAATGCAAAACAAATATCTGGTCTAGTGTTGACCAAATACATCAAGGAACCAATCAGTTGTCTGTACAATGTGGGATCCACCAACTCGGAATCCGAAGCATGGAGCTTCTTCCAGTTGGTGATCATCGGTGTCGACATGGGTTTACAATCCTCCATGTGGAATCTTCCAAGGATGTCCAGAATATACTTCCCCTGCCCCAGGAAGAAATGCCCCTCCTCCTGCCACACCTCCAAACCCAAAAAGTAATGCATCAAGCCGATCTCCTTCATCTCAAACTCCGCCGCAAGATCTTTCTTGCAGTGCTCTATGAGTCTCTCTGCACCCGTAATGACCAAGTCATCCACATACAACACCAGAATGAGAGGCTCCTCACCTATCACAATATAGTAAAGGTTTGGATTTGCCTCACTCTTTGTGAAACCCATCTCCTGCAAGTATGTATCTATCCTGGAGTACCAAGCTCTGGGAGCTTGCTTCAGGCCATAAAGGGCCTTCTTCAGTCTGCACACATGGGACTCCTTCCCATGCACCTCAAAGCCTTGTGGTTGCTCAATGTACACCTCCTCCTGTATGAAGCCATTGAGAAATGCGGTCTTCACATCCATCTGGTGGATCTTCCAACCCATCTCTGCTGCTATCAATATAATGGAGCGAATCGAAGTATATCGAGCCACGGGAGCGAAGGTCTCCTCATAATCTACTCCCTCTACCTGGGAGAACCCTCTAGCCACAAACCTCGCTTTGAATTTCTCAATGCTGCCATCTGCAACATGCTTTACCTTGTAAAGCCATCTGGAAGTAACCACGGATTTGCTCTCAGGCCTCGGCACCACCTCTCTAACATCATTCTTCATGATAGAAGAATACTCCTCCTGCATGGCCTCTCTCCAGACTTGCTGGCTAGCTGCCTCCTCATAGCTAGAAGGCTCAGAGTCAAGGATGTTGGCAACCATTGCCATATAGCTACAAAACCTCTCAGGTGGTCTGCTCTCTCTGACCGGCCTCTTAGGCCCAACAACAGATGTGACCTCTCTCAAGGTATCCTGAAGCCACTTGGGCTTCCTCTTCCTTGAGCACACTTCTCCCACTGGAGAATGAAACTCCTCCTCCTCATCATCAGGAGACTGAACTCCTGACTGTCTGTCTGCTGTCCTCCTGCCTGCACCTGAACCTATAGATGCTGAGGTACCATGTGAATTGTCCATCAGTGGACTCCCTAGTGAACTGCTCTGTGGACTGCTCTGCATGCTGCCCGAAGCACCACCCCTCTGACTCTGCGAGCCACTGCTCACTGACGGACCAAACATCGTCATAGATGTACCTTCGGATCCTCCTGATCCCTGCCCACTGGATCCCTGTGACTGACTCAGCTGCTGCTGAGGGTTTAGCTGATCCATATACTCTAACTCTCGTGACCTCCTAAAGGCCCTGTCCTCCTCGAACTTCACATCCCGCCTGACAACAACTCTCCTCTGTGCGGGAATATAAATCCGAAAGGCCTTTGAGGTCTCACTGTAGCCCACAAAGATACCTTTCTCTGTGGTGGGCTCTAGTTTGGTCATGTTCTCCTTGGGTATGTAGGAGTATGTAATACACCCAAAGATACGAAGATGACCAATATCAGGCTTCTTCTCAGAAAAAGCCTCCTTCGGAGTCATGTGCCCCAAGGCACGATGCGGACTCTTGTTCTACAAATAAACAGCAGTGTTGCAGGCCTCAACCCACAAAAACAATGGCAACCCTGTAGAAATTTCTGTTTTCCCACCCCGGTTTTCAGTTTCACCTTATTACTCCAAAATAGTTAAATGCCCTTTCCCATATCCATACATTTAACAAGTTGGAAAATAAATTTTGCTGAAAACACAAATTCTGGAAAAATTACAGAATGCTGGAAAATGCAGAAATAAATATCAGCACACATAAAACAGTCATTCACACATTTTGACACATATATTTTTGGTCAACATGACCCTGGAAAAACCCCCTACAACTCTTGGGGAAAACCAGTTCGAAAGCTCCTTATTTCTGGAAAATGCTTTTTACAGTGAGAGAAATATTCAGCAAAAAAAATCAGCAAACAGACTTTACAACTTATCTCGTTTTCCGTGCTTAATCATCGCCTCGGAAAATGTGCAAACAACAAAAACAGAACAGCAATAAATGCTGTACGTCCTTGATTTTTGTGCCCAAAAATCTGCAATAAATGCAGCTGTACGGCTTCCTCAAAATTTGTGCAAACAAAAATAAATGCTGCTGTCCAAAATCTCGATTTTCGTGCCAAAAACACAGCAAAACTTTGCTGTACGGAACAGCCCTCTGTTGCCTCGATTTCTGTGCCCAATCTTGCTGTACGGCCTTACTGTACGACCTCCTTTTCTAGAAAACCGTGCCCAAAAATTCTGCCTTTCACTGTACTAACTCAGCTGTACGGTCTTGTTGAAATGCTGCCTTGGAAAGTGTGCCAAGCCGCTGCCTCCTCCTCACTGCCCAGAAACCTCCCTTGCTCTCTTGCTCTCCTTCTCTCAATCTGCTCATGAAAGATGAATGATCTTTTCCTCCTTTTTCTCCTTTAACCTAACCCTAAGTGACTTTTTGGGAATCTCTAAATCCAATGGCTGAAATAGATTGAGATCTAGGGCTGAGATTAAATGCTCATTTAAATCTCACTTTCTATTTTTTAATTCACCCCACTTTAATAAAGACCCACTTAGTCATTTATTTCCAAAGTCACTTTTCCTTTCTAATTTTACATTGATTTTATTAAAGTCACTTTAAAATTAGACTTTAGTAACTTTATCACTTAAAGTCACTTTTAAATTAGATTTGACTTTATAACTTTATAAAGTCACTTTAGTAACTTTATCACTTAAAGTCACTTTAAAATTAGATTTGACTTTATAAAAATTATAAAGTCACTTTAGGAGAAAAATTAAATTCTTTTGAACACTTTTCCCTAGGCCAAAGATCAAAGCCTTAGGGAACCACCTGTCCTCCGGTACCAAATTTCAACACTCCCTCTTACTGAGGGAGGTGTTCCTCACCACACCCATCTTGTCTCTGAAGTAGACATGCTTGCCTCGTGGTAAGGCTTTGGTAAGAATATCTGCAACCTGCTCATCAGTGGGAATATACTCAAGCTTCACAGCTCCTTTCTGAACATAGTCTCTGATGAAATGATATTTGATCTCGATATGCTTTGACCTGTCATGAAATACTGGATTCTTCGTGAGTTTAATGCAACTCTGATTATCACAGTAAATCACTGAAGGTCTCAACGGCTGACCAAATAAGCCAAACAACATCTTGCGAAGCCGGATGGCCTCACAACTAGCTAGACTGGCTGCCATATACTCTGCTTCCGCTGAACTCAATGCTACTGACTGCTGCTTCCGGCTGAACCATGACACCACTGCCGAACCCAACCCAAAACAACACCCTGAAGTGCTCTTCCTATCAGAAGCACAACCTGGCCAATCAGAATCAGTGTAACCTGCCAATCTCACTCCATCCCCCTGCCTGTAGTCCAGACCATAATCCACTGTCCCCTGCAAGTACCGCAAAATGTGTTTTGCAGCCACCCAGTGAACCTTCCTAGGCTCACACATAAACTGACTCATCGTGTTGACTGCAAAACAAATATTTGGCCTAGTGTTGACCAAATACATCAAGGAACCAATCAGTTGTCTGTACAATGTGGGATCCACCAACTCGGAATCGAAAGCATGAAGCTTCTTCCAGTTGGTGATCATCGATGTCGACATGGGTTTACAATCCTCCATGTGGAATCTTCCAAGGATATCCACAATATACTTCCCCTGCCCCAGGAAGAAATGCCCCTCCTCCTGCCACACCTCCAAACCCAAAAAGTAATGCATCAAGCCGATGTCCTTCATCTCAAACTCCACCGCAAGATCTCTCTTGCAGTGCTCTATGAGTCTCTCTGCACCTGTAATGACTAATTCATCCACATATAGCATCAGAATGAGAGGCTCCTCACCTATCACAATATAGTAAAGGTTCGGATCTGCCTCACTGTTTGTGAAACCCATCTTCTGCAAGTAAGTATCTATCCTGGAGTACCAAGCTATGGGAGCTTGCTTCAGGCCATAAAGGGCCTTCTTCAGTCTGCACACATGGGACTCCTTCCCATGCACCTCAAAGCCCTGTGGCTGCTCAATGTACACCTCCTCATGTATGAAGCCATTGAGAAATGCGGTCTTCACATCCATCTGGTGGATCTTCCAACCCATCTCTGCTGCTATCGATATAATGGAGCGGATCGAAGTATATCGAGCCACGGGAGCGAAGGTCTCCTCATAATCAACTCCCTCTACCTGGGAGACCCCTCTAGCCACAAACCTCGCTTTGAATTTCTCAATGCTGCCATCTGCAGCATGCTTTACCTTGTAAAGCCATCTGGAAGTAACCACGGATTTGCCCTCAGGCCTCGGCACCACCTCCCAAACATCATTCTTCATGATAGAAGAATACTCCCCCTGCATGGCCTCTCTCCAGACCTGCTGGCTAGCTGCCTCCTCATAGCTAGAAGGCTCAGAGTCAAGGATGCTGGTAGCCATTGCCATATAGTTACAAAACCTCTCAGGTGGTCTGCTCTCTCTGACCGGCCTCTTAGGCTCAGCAACAGATGTGGCATCTCTCAAGGTGTCCTGAAGCCACTTGGGCTTCCTCTTCCTTGAGCACACTTCTCCCGCTGGAGAATAAAACTCCTCCTCCTCAACATCAGGAGCCTGAACTCCTGACTGTCTGTCTGCTGTCCTCCTGCCTGCACCTGAACCTGTAGATGCTGAGGTACCGTGTGAACTGTCCATCGGTGGACTCCCCAGTGAACTGCTCTGTGGACTGCTCTGCGTGCTGCCCATAGCACCACCCCTCTGACTCTGCGAGCCACTCCCCACTGACGGACCTGACATCGTCATAGATGTACCTCCGGATCCTCCTGATCCCTGCCCACTGGATCCCTGCGACTGACTCAACTGCTGCTGAGGGTCTGGTTGATCCAGATACTCTAACTCCCGTGACCTCCTAAAGGCCCTGTCCTCCTCGAACTTCACATCCCGTCTGACAACAACCTTCCTCTGCGCAGGAATGTAAATCCGAAAGGCCTTGGAGGTCTCACTGTAGCCCACAAAGATACCCTTCTCTGCAGTGGGCTCTAGTTTGGTCCTCTTCTCCTTGGGTATGTAGGAGTATGTCATGCACCCAAAGATACGAAGATGACCAATATCAGGCTTCTTCCCAGAAAAAGCCTCCTACGGAGTCATGTGCCCCAAGGCACGATGCGGACTCCTGTTCTGCAAGTAAACAGCTGTGTTGCAGGCCTCTGCCCACAAAAACAATGGCAACCCCTGATCATGTAACATGGCTTTGGCAGCCCCTCCGATAGATCTGTTCTTCCTCTCCGCAACCCCGTTCTGCTGGGGGTTGTAAGGAACAGTGAACTCCCTCCTAATGCCTGCCTCCGCACAATAGTCAACAAACTCTCCAAGGGTGTACTCTCTCCCATTGTCCGACCTCAGGGACTTGATCTTCCGACCTGTCTGTGTCTCCACAAGAGCTCTGAACTCCTGAAACCGCTTGAAGACCTCACTCTTGGTCTTCAAGAAATAAATCCAGGTCCTCCTGGAGTGATCATCAATGAATAACACATAGAACTCATATCCACTCAAGGAAACATGAGACATCCGACCACTCACATCGGAATGAATCAAATCAAGTATCCCAGTCGCTCTGCTGTCACTGCTGGGAAAAGGGGATTTGGCAAACTTGCCCATCGCACATCCTCTGCAAGTATCAAAGTGATTAGTACTGAAATCTGGCACACCTGTAGTGATCTCCCGCAAAGTCCTCGAGGCTCCATGATACATGTGCCCCATCCTGCGGTGCCAAATCTGACACAGCTCAGAACTGCTAGCTCTGGCCAGCAAAATTTTCACGCTCCAATGCTAAAGAGTGGAATGCAAACTTGTGTGACTTTGCATGGCGTACACCTATCACTCTAGGCGAGATCAGCCCAGGTGCCACAGGATACATCAACACCTGTCCTCCCCTGAATAGTATCTCATATCCTCTGTCCTCCAAAGCTGAGACGGATATGAGGTTCTTCCTCATCACTGGCACATAAAGAACATCTGACACCTTCAAGGGAGGTTTGGACTCCCTCTGAAATGTCAATGTTCCCACACCGACTGCTCTAACAACTCTGTCATCACTGAGTACTACCTCTACATCAGTGCCACTCTCTGAAAGCTCTGAGAAGTACTCACGGACTCCTGTCATGTGACGTGAAGCCCCACTGTCCACATACCAAATACCCGAAGATGCTCCGCTAATCGAGGGAAATGCATGCTCCCTCTGAACCTCTATGGCAGATAATCCTGCACTAGAAGACTCACACGCAATGAACCCAAACTCCCGGTCAAAGCGATCTGCAAAGTCCTCAACCTCTGCTGAAGCTGCCATGCTCTGGTTCTTCCCCTTCTTCTTCTTCTCCGGACACACAACTGCATAGTGTCCCATCTTCTGACAATTCCAACACTTCACTTTGGAATAGTCCTTCTGTGAGTTATCCTGTTTACCTTTACCTTTGCCTTTGCCCCCACCATTGCTTGTGGAAGCCTGCTTCTTCCCTTTGCCTTTCTTGCATCCTGCCAACAGTGCTACATCCTCATCCTGCTCAACTGGCTTGGCTGCCCCAAGCTGACCTTTCCTGATCTCTGTCTGAATGCAATCATCCCAAAACCTCTCCCATGTGGGAAGGGTCTCACGTGCACAAACGCCATCAGCAAAGTTCATCCATGAACGGGGGAGGCCATTCACTGCAATCCGCACCAACTCAGTGGGTGGAATGGCCTCTCCAATCGCTGCCAACTCATCTCTCACATTAGTAATCTTTGTGAGATATCCAGCTGCACTATCAGTCTTACCCATCTTAATGTTCTTCGGCTTCTCCTTCAGGACCATTTTTCGGTTCTCATTAGTACTCTGGTAGAGGTTGGTCAATGCTGTCCACATCTCATGAGCATTTCTCTTTCCTCTCACATAAGGAATGCAATGGTCTTTGATTCCGTCTAGAATCAGTCTCTTACCCTTGTTGTTCTTTTTATTATATGCTGCCAACTGAGTAGCATCAGTAGGCACATTTACAGGGTTCTGTGCGGTATGCACCATTATGTCCCAGACTTCCGCCTCCTCAAAGATACTCTGCATTCTCTCCTTCCAAACACTGTAATTGGTATGCCCATCCAACCTATCCTCCACCCTCAGTCCCAAAGACATTCTGCTGTCCTAAAACTGAAAAATAGCACTGCTGTAGTAAAGGTAAAAATTCTGTTTGTGAAAAAATCAGCTTGCTGGAATTTTCTGAGTGAAAAATCAGCAGGCTGTATTTTTCTCTTTGCTGTCCCAAATTGCTCTTTCAGCACTCAAGCTCCGATACCATGTAGAAATTTTTGTTTTCCCACCCCGGTTTTCAGTTTCACCTTATTACTCCAAAATAGTTAAATGCCCTTTCCCATATCCATACATTTAACAAGCTGGAAAATAAATTTCGCTGAAAACACAAATTCTGGAAAAATTACAGAATGCTGGAAAATGCAGAAATAAATATCAGCACACATAAAACAGTCATTCACACATTTTGACACATATTTTTGGTCAACATGACCTTGGAAAAACCCCCTACAACTCTTGGGGAAAACCAGTTCGAAAGCTCCTTCTTATTTCTGGAAAATGCTTTTTACAGTGAGAGAAATATTCAACAAAAAAATCAGCAAACAGACTTTACAACTTATCTCGTTTTCCGTGCTTAACCACCGCCTCGGAAAATGTGCAAACAACAAAAACAGAACAGCAATAAATGTTGTACGTCCTCCTCGATTTTCGTGCCCAGAAATCTGCAATAAATGCAGCTGTACGGCCTCCTCAAAATCTGTGCAAACAGCAATAAATGCTGCTGTCCAAAATCTCGATTTTCGTGCCAAAAACACAGCAGAACTTTGTTGTACAGAACAACCCTCTGCTGCCTCGATTTCTGTGCCCAATCTGCTGTACGGCCTCTTGGAAATCGTGCCAAAAGTTGCTGTACGGTCTTCTAGAAAATCGTGCCAAAAACTGCCTTGGAATGTGTGCCAAGCTGCTGCCTCCTTCTCCTCACTGCCCAGAAATCTCCCTTGCTCTCTTGCTCTCCTTCTCTCAATCTGCTCATGAAAGAATGAATGACCTTTTCCCTCATTTTCCTCCTTTAACCTAACCCTAAGTGACTTTTGGGGAATCCCTAAATCCAATGGCTAAAATAGATTGAGATCTAGGGCTGAGATTAAATGCTCATTTAAATCTCACTTTCTATTTTTTAATTCACCCCACTTTAATAAAGACCCACTTAGTCTTTTATTTCCAAAGTCACTTTTTCCTTTCTAATTTTATATTGACTTTATTAAAGTCACTTTAAAATTAGACTTTTGTAACTTTATCACTTAAAGTCACTTTTAAATTAGATTTGACTTTATAACTTTATAAAGTCACTTTAGTAACTTTATCACTTAAAGTCACTTTAAAATTAGATTTGACTTTATAAAAATTATAAAGTCACTTTACGAGAAAAATTAAATTCTTTTGAAAACTTTTCCCTAGGCCAAAGATCAAAGCCTTAGGGAACCACCTGTCCTCCGGTACCAAATTTCAACAAACCCTTGATCATGTCACATGGCTTTGGTAGCCCCTTCGATGGATCTGTTCTTCCTCTCCGCAACCGCGTTCTGCTAGGGGTTGTAAGGAATAGTGAACTCCCTCCTAATGCCTGCCTCCACACAATAGTCAACAAACTCTCCAAGGGTGTACTCTCCTCCATTGTCTGACCTCAGGGACTTGATCTTCCGACCTGTCTGAGTCTCCACAAGAGCTCTGAACTCCTGAAACCGCTTGAAGACCTCACTCTTGATCTTCAAGAAATAAATCCAGGTCCTCCTGGAGTGATCATCAATGAATAAAACATAGTACTCATATCCACTCAAGGAAACATGAGACATCCGACCGCTCACATCGGAATGAATCAAATCAAGTATCCCAGTCGCTCTGCTGTCACTGCTGGGATAAGGGGATTTGGCAAACTTGCCCATCGCACATCCTCTGCAAGTATCAAAGTGATCAGTACTGAAATCTGGCACACCTGTAGTGATCTCCAGCAATGTCCTCAAGGCTCCATGATACATGTGCCCCATCCTGCGGTGCCAATCTCACACAACTTAGAACTGCTAGCTCTGCTGTCTGTACTACTGCTCAATGCCAAAAGGGGTTGGAATGCAAACTTGTACACCTTTGCATGGCGTACACCTATCACTCTAGCTAACTTTGCTGGAGTACCCCTGGGATATATCAACACCTGTCCTCCCCTGAAGAGTATCTCATATCGTCTATCCTCCAAAGCTGAGATGGATATGAGGTTCTTCCTCATCCTTGGCACATATAGAACATCTGACACCTTCAAGGGAGGTTTGGATTCCCTCTGAAATGTCAGTGTCCCCACACCGACTGCTCTAACAACTCTGTCATCACCGAGTACTACCTCTATATCAGTGCCACTCTCTGAAAGCTCTGAGAAGTACTCACGGACTCCTGTCATGTGACGTGAAGCCCCACTATCCACATACCAGATACCCGAAGATGCTCCGCTAATCGAGGGAAATGCATGCTCCCTCTGAACCTCTATGGCAGATAATCCTGCACTAGAAGACTCACACACAATGAACCCAAACTCTCGGTCAAAGCGATCTGTAAAGTCCTCAACCTCTGTTGATGCTGCCATGGTCTGGTTCTTCCCCTTCTTCTTCTTCTTCTCCGGACACACAACTGCATAGTGTCCCATCTTCTGACAATTCCAACACTTCACCTTGGAATAGTCCTTCTGTGTGTTACCCTGTTTACCTTTACCTTTGCCCTTGCCCCCACCACTGCTTGTGGAAGCTTGCTTATTTTCTTTGCCTTTCTTGCCTCCTGCCAACAGTGCTACATCGTCATCCTGCTCAACTGGCTTGGCTGCCCCAAGCTGACCCTTCTTGATCTCTGTCTGAATGCAGTCATCCCAAAACCTCTCCCATGTGGGAAGGGTCTCACATGCACAAACCCCATCTGCAAAGTTCAACTATGAACTGGGGAGGCCATTCACTGCAATCCGCACCAACTCAGTGGGTGGAATGGCCTCTCCAACTGCTGCTAAATCATCTCTCACATTAGTAATATTTGTGAGATATCCAGCTGCACTATCAGTCTTACCCATCTTAATGGTCTTCAGCTTTTCGCTCAGGACCATTTTTCTGTTCTCATTGGTACTCTAGTAGAGATTGGTCAATGCTGTCCACATCTCACGAGCATTTATCTTTCCTCTCACATGATGAATGCAATGGTCTTTGATTCTGTCTGGAATCAGTCTCTTACCCTTGTTGTTCTTTCTATTATATGCTGCCAACTGAACAACATCACTGGGCACAACAACAGGGTTCTGTGCGGTATGCACCATGGTGTCCTAGACTTCTGCCTCCTCAAAGATACTCTGCATTCTCTCCTTCCAAACGCTGTAATTGGTATGCCCATCCAACCTATCCTCCATCCTCAATCCCAATAACATCCTGCTGTCCTAAAAACTGAAAAATAGCACTTCTGTAGTAAAGATAAAAATTCTGTGTGTGAAAAATCAGCTTGCTGGAATTTTCTGAGTGAAAAATCAGCAAGCTGTATTTTTCTCCTTGTTGTCCCAAACTGCACTTTCAACACTCAAGCTCTGATACCATGTAGAAATTTCTTGTTTCCCACCTCGGTTTTTAGTTTCACTTTATTTCTCCTTTTAGTTAAATGCCCTTTCCCATATCCTTACATTCAACAACAGAAAAATAATTTTTTGCTGAAAACACAAATTCTGGAAAATTTACAGAATGCTGGAAAATGCATAAATAAAAATCAACAAGCTTAAAACAGCCATTCAACACATTTTAACACTGATATTTTTGGTCAACATGACCCTGGAAAAACCCCCTACAACTCTTTGGGAAAACCAGTCTAAAAGCTTCTATTTTATTTTCTGAAAAACGCCTTTTACAGTGAAACAGGAAAAACTCAGAAAAAATTCCAGCAACCAATTTACAGACTTATCTCGATTTCCTTGCTTGCACACTGCCTCGGAAATTGTTCCAAATCAGCAATAATAGAAAACAGAAAATTTACAGCACCTTAGGATGGCATTAAATGCTGTACAACCACCTCGGGAAGCATGCCGAAACATCCGTACTTTGCTGTAGTGACTGTATGGATTTCGTACAACACCCTCTCTCGAAATCCGTGCCAAAAATCAGAGCTGTAGCTGCTGTTTTCTTCCTTGGTTTTTGTGCTGGAAATGACAGCTACCCTCTTCCTCTAAAAACATGCCTGATTTTTGTGCCTTGGAGTGTGTGCTTGCTGCTGTACCCTCTTCTTTGATTTTTGTGCCTCCTCACTTGGAAACACTGCCTCTCCTTTGCTGTATGGATTTTCTGCCTCGGTATGTGTGCCAATAAATGCTGCTGTACCTTTGCTGAAATCTCTTCACTGCTGCCCTCCTTCTTCTCACTGCTCAGAAAAATCTCCAGCTCTCCTTCTCTCCTTCTCCCAATCTGCTCATGAAAGAATGAATGACCTTTTCCTCCTTTTCCTCCTTTAACCTAACCCTAAGTGACTTTTTGGGGAATCCCTAAATCCAATGGCTGAAATAGATTGAGATCTAGGGCTGAGATTAAATGCTCATTTAAATCTCACTTTCTATTTTTTAATTCACCCCACTTTAATAAGGACCCACTTAGTCATTTATTTCCAAAGTCACTTTTCCTTTCTAATTTTACATTGACTTTATTAAAGTCACTTTAAAATTAGACTTTAGTAACTTTATCACTTAAAGTCACTTTTAAATTAGATTTGAATTTATAAAATTATAAAGTCACTTTAGGAGAAAAATTAAATTCTTTTTGGACACTTTTCCCTAGGCCAAAGATCAAAGCCTTAGGGAACCCCCTGTCCTCCGGTAACCAAATTTCAACAGAAAGGGAAATTATGGCAACAAGGAAGTCTACCACTCACAACTATAAAGATGGAAGTGTTGCTACTCCTAGCCTTCCACAACCTACAAGGTTGACACTACAAAAATTGAAGGAAGAAAGAGAAAAATGACTTTCTTACAGTTGTGATAGCAATTACACTAAATTTCGTAAGTGTGATGATAAGAAATTATTTTACATAGATTGTGAAGAAGAGGAAGAAAAGAAACAATAAATTTCAAAAGAAGAGGATATACACTAAGAACCAACTCCAAATAAAGAATAAATAAAGCCGACCATATCCTGTAATGGAATGGCATGAATTACCACTCCTTAAAATCTCAAGATAGAAGGACATATCAGGAAGAAAAAGGTAATAGTGTTGATTGATTAATGTGGTACCCATAATTTTAATTATTGTAAGATAGCCAAGGAATTGAATTGCTTCCTATATCCAACACCAGAGTGTCAAGTGATGGTTGCAAATGGAGGAACTATAAATTGCTCTGGAAAGTGCCATAATATCAAGCTATCCATTGGAGAATATGTATTGAATAGTCCAATGCTTTCCATTCCCATGGGTGGTGTTGATGTTGTACTAGGATTCCAATGGTTACAATTTTCAATAAATCTTGAAATATTTTGGGGAAGGAAAGGAAGTTGAATTAAGGGGTATCGCAGGGAAACCAAGAAATATAATCATCTCTAATGGCATGATAAAACTTCTAAAGAAAGAACAATGAGGTGTAATTGCACAATTATGCTCACTAGATGTTCAAACATCGAAATCATATATTTCTCCAGATCTCCAAAAGGTCTTGGACAACCATTCCAAGGTATTTGAGACTCCCAAAGGCCTCCCACCTATTCGTGAGCATGATCATGCTATTCATTTTATTCCAGGGAGTGTTCCTCCAAACATCAGGCCTTATAGATATCCCTATGCCCAAAATAGTGAAATTGAATGTAGGGTTGATGAAATGCTATAGGTTGGTACAATTCAACCTAGTCAAAGTTATTTCTCTACTCCAATAATATTGGTGCAAAAGAAGGATGGATCATGGTGCATGTGTCCGAATTATAGGGAGCTCAACAAGCTCACTATTAATGATAAATTCCCCATTCCTGTCATTGATGAATTATTGGATGAATTACATGGAAAAATTTACTTCACCAAGTTGGATCTTTGTTCAGGATACCATCAAATAAGAATGAAGACTGAAGACATTCCAAAAACAACATTTAGAACTCATGAGGGTCATTATGAATTTTTGGTCACGTATTTTGGCCTTTCCCAATGCACCTTCTACATTTCAAGTTTTGATGAATTCCATTTTAAAAACCTTCCTTAGAAAATTTGTGGTAGTATTTTTGGATGATATACTAATCTACAACAAGTCTTGGAAGGATCATGTTCAACATGTTGTCAGGGTGCTCAAAATATTAGAGGAGAAACAATTATATGCAAAAACCTCGAAATTTTCTTTGGAGTACAAGTGGTGGAATATTTGGGCTACATTGTATCTCATGAGGGTGTTAAGGTAGACCCTAACAAAATTAAATCCATTACGAAATGGAAAATCCCGAGAACCATAAAGCATCTATGAGGATTTCTTGGTTTGACAGGGTTACTATCGCAAGTTTGTTAAGAATTATGGGAGAATACCAACACCTCTAACAACATTACTGAAGAAAGATGCATTTTCTTGGACTCCATAAGCAACTAAGGCCTTTGAACATTTTAAAGAGGCAATGTGCCAAACACCGGTCTTAGCTACGCAAGAATTCCCAAAAACCTTTATTGTGGAATGTGATGCCTTAGGAAATGGAATTGGTGGTTTTTTAATGCAAGAAGGAAGACCCATTACTTTCGAAATCCAGCCAATAAAAGAAAAGTATTTACACAAAACTATTTATGAGAAGGAAATGTTGGAAACACTACACACACTTAAGCAATGATGACCTTACCTAATGGGAAGGCACTTCAACATATCATGATAGTTTTAAATACTTTTTAAAACACATATTATCTTCAGAAGAGCAGAAAAAATGGGTCACAAAGATGTTTGGTTATGGCTTTTAAATTATTTACAAAAAAGGGAAGCACAATGTTGTTGCATATACACTCTCAGGAAAGGATGAGAATGTGGAAGCATTGCTTTGTGCCATTTCTATTATCCAACCAGATTGGATAACTGAAGCAAGGGATGAAGGGAAGAATGACAAAGAAGTGTCGACACTCATTCAAAAGTTGCAGCAAGATCCCAATACATATGATACATGTAGCTGAAAAAATGATTCATTATGGTACAAATATTGCTTATATATTTGTAAGAATTCCCAACTCAAACAAAAGATTCTTTTTGAATTGCACACCTCTCCCTTAGGAGGGCACTCACAAGGTTAAGAAGGATTTTTTTTGGGATGACCTTAAATATGATATTCAAAAGTTTGTAGCAGAATGTTTTGTTTGTAAACAAAATAAAGTTGAGACAATTAAGACCCAACCTATTACAACCTTTATCCATTCCAAGTCAACGTTGGGAGGAGGTTTCAATGGATTTTATCACACGTTTACCCAAGTCCAAAGGAAATGGTGTCATCATGGTGGCAGTTGATAGACTTACCAAGTATGCACATTTTTGTGCATTATCTCATCCATTTAAATCTAGTATAATTGTTACTGCATTTATATAAAAAATTCAAAATCTACATGGAAATCCAAAGATTATTGTAAGTGACAAAGATTCCATTTTCACTAGAAGTTTTTGGACGAAATTATTTCTTGTATGGGTACTCAATTAGCTCATAGCTCATCTTATCATCCTCAATCTGATGGGAAAATTGATAAAGTGAACAAATGTTTGGAAGGATATCTTCGTTGCTTTGTATCTGATAAATAGACAAAATGGGTCAAGTGGTTACCTCTTGCTGAATGGTGGTATAACACTTCCTTCCATACTGCGGAAAAAATGGCCCCATTTATGGCACTTTATGGATATCATCCACCTTCCATCACATCATATTTAAGAGAAAATTATAAGGTTCTAAGGTTCAAGTAGTGGAAGATCACATTGAGCATCAACAACAACTCCAACTCTTAAAGGATAACCTAACTTTGGCGCATAGTCGAGTGAAACAATAGTCAGATCAACATCATAGCGAAAGAAGTTTTGTTGTAGGCGACTACGTATTTTTACGACCACAACCATACAAACAAATGTCCCTAAGGCAAGCTAAGAAGGATAATAAATTATCACCAAAGTATTATGGTCCTTGCAAGGTGTTGCGAAATATTGGTACTATGACATACAAATTGAAGCTTCCTACATCTTCTCGAGTGCACCCAATTTTCCATGTTTCATGCTTAAAGAAGGTTATAGATGACATAATCCCAGTTCAAAAAATATTGCCAGAACTTGACAAGGAAGGAAAATTCATATTGGACCTTTAAGTAGTCACGGGAACAAGACATCGATAACTACGAAATCGATCAATTTCAAAGCATCTCAACAAGTGGAAGAACTTACTCTCTGAAAATACCACATGGGAGGATGAGAATTTTATACCGAAGCATCCAAAACTACTCAAGAGTTGAGGACAACACTTTTTTGAAGGAGAGGGGCATTTTAGGTCCCTATAATACTAGTGTATTCCCTTATCGTTATTGTTAGTGTAGCCCTCTTTTTGTTATTGTTGTGTCCATGTAGTCCCCATATTGTTATTATTGTGCACTTACATTATTATTGTTATGTTGACTATGATTATATTGTGACCCCTTAGACTCCTATATATAGAAAGAAGGTTTTTTCATTTGAATCATCCATTAATTGTTCATTTATGTAATGTAAAGGAGGTTTTCTCCTCAAAGTGGATAATTTTTAAGTCGTTGATCTATCTTTTCTTCTATTTTTTGAGTTGGTTGCATAACATTATTAGTTAACTTAATTTATTTGAGTTAAAATCAGTTTAACTAGTTTTCACTTATGGAGGTGTTGGCGTAAGAAGTCACTCCTTGACTGCTTAAGGAGTAAGCCTTACACATCATAGTTCATTTCAAATTTTAAAGGGGTTGTTTGAGTGGTAGGATGGCTTTCTCAAAGATTTTGAAATGATTTTATCTTCTTTAAGACATTCATGCATTTGGCAAGCTATGGCAAGTATTCTGGATAAAAGGTAGTATAGGGAGCAGAGTACACAAATGGAAGAAATATGAATAGCTGGTACCTATTTCAGGAAATATTCCTATCCTAAATCAGTCACACAACTATGATTATGGCCTTTAACACAAACTCCGTTTATGCAAAGAAAACAACACTAGAAAATATATTGCATGTATAAAGTATTCCAAAAATCCTTTATGAGACCTTCATTGACATGTTCTATTACAAACATATAACTCACAGAAAACTGAAAATAGATAATTTACTGTTAAATCCTTTAACAAATTGTCACTCACACTTACCTAGTTGCTGCAATTTATATTTTAAAAGAAATTAACAAATAAAATATACACACCACACATTAGATGTTCCTTGAATGACAAAATCCTCCAGCATGAAGCAAAAATGTTTTTTCTATTATTTTTAGTCTTCAGGCAGACTAGCATCCAACCACGGAAAAGTATTAACAAGTGGTATATATAGCAAGAGAGGAACCAACTCCATCTCTTCTAAAAAGAAGGAAACATTAATTCTAACATAACACGTGTCAAAAGACATTACATCATTATCTCCTCGAAATCTAATAGAAAAGACAGCTAGAGAAGGAAGTAGAGAAGAATTCTGGGCTGGAATGCTGAGTATATTGTCATGTAGCCCCTTTTTCTGATGAATTTTCTCCTTGTGTCTTAGGTCTTTAAGAACCGTGAAGCCCCCTGCTTGCCGATATATATCAAAAATATCATGTTCTTGAGGTGTCCACGACCATGACTGAACAATAAATACCCTGGCCAAGATAAGAATCTGTTTTCGAGCTTTGAGGATGTGCTGTTATATTTGCTAATATATATCAAAATATTTTAAAATAAGTGCTGCCAAAAATTCCTGAAAAAACCTGTAACTGCCTCTGAAATCCTTCCTATGCTTTCGAAAGCGTGCTTATATTGGCCACATATCGGGATGAGAGTGGAGCGGAGTGAAGTGAAGCGCGTGAATGGAAAGTAAGCGATAGGCATGGGAATGGAACAATAAGAAGGATAAGCTATTAAGTGGAATAATAATAAGTGGGAGGAGTAAGTGCATTAAAATATATCACAATCGCAATCACAAAGTGGAGTGAAGTGAAAACATTATCGGGGCGGAATGGCAATCCAATAGTGCAGTATGAGGTGGAAGTAGGCGAGTTCTACCAATCACATCGAGAGTTTAGGAGCGGAGGTTATAAGGCGAAAACAAAATGTTTTGCGATTGCGATAAGTGACGTGGTGGAAGGTGGGTCCTACCAAGGTGGTAACAAGGTTGCAGGATTGCGCCATGATATATTGCATTATAGCATCGGGGTTTAGGATCCGACACATAAATGGTGAGTGACGTGCTAGCGATAATGCGATGCAAGTGATGATGCGATAATGCGATGATGCAAAAATGCGATGCAGGTGATAATGCGATCTGCGATATATCACATCGAGGTATCACAATCGCAAGAGGGAGCGGAAAACATAAGGCAGGGACAAAGAAATTTGTGATTTTGCGATGCGAGAAAGGATAAAGGTCAGATTTTTTGAAGTTTTGGATTTCAATATTAAAATAAAACTATGGAATGGACTCGTGACTTAGCAAGAAATTGTTCTAACATTGAATCCATAGGGGATAGAGATCTCCCTGCGAGGCTCTAAGAAATTTTGTAGTTTCAGTGCCTTGTCATTGGGCTATGGAGTCTTATTATGAAACACATCGGTATTTACGGTGAACTTAGGCTACAACCTTGGTAAAAGAATTTTTTGAGAAAGCGCCCATTGAATGGGCCTCCAAACAACTCTGTCCCATGAAGATGTTGCAACTCAAAGTATTTTTCTACATATTATTTGAGATTTTGAAAGGACCAAGTCATAAAGCATCAAATTTGGAATTCTTACCTGAGTCATATATGAATGTTTCCCAAGGAGTAGTGAATGTTGTCTTCTCTTGATATTCTGGCTAAAATGAAACTTAATTGTACCTGAAGAAGCCATCTAACATGGAAATTCTATCTGAACCAATTACCTTTTGAAGAATATGCTCCATCTATGGGAAATGATAGTTATATTTCTTGACACACTTGTTAAGATTTCTGAAATCTACACATAGTCTCACTTCACCACTCTTCTTCCTTACTGGAACTAGATTAGCAACCCAATCTGAATATCTCAATTGAATGATGATTTTGGCATCCAAAAGTTTCTTAACTTCCTTCTCCATGACTGGTAACAATAGTGGATTGATTTTCCTTAATTTATGCTGGAAAGGCTTAGTACCATATTTCAATGGTATCCTATGCTTAATAATAGCTGTATCATATGTCTTAATATCTTCATATCTCCAGGAAAAAACATCAACAAATTCACAAAATAGCTTGTGGTATTCAACCTTAATTTCTTTTGATAAAACTTTTGACAACTTCACATACCTTGGTTCTCTTTTTGTGCCCAAATTGAAATCTTCCAATTCTGTTTCTGTTTCTGTTTCAGCGAACTGTTGTTTGACTAAGACATCATTGTGATCAAAGAGCTTCTCAAGTGGGATTAAGCCCTTGGGAATGTGACTGGTAGGCAATTGCATGATAGGCTGATCAACAATTTTTTTTTGCAGATTTTTGATGTCTTACAAATCAATATCATTCTTCATGATATCTTCATTTTGTTCAATGTTTAGGACAACAAACTCTTCAGCATCTTCAATTAGTCTTCTAATCTCTTGATCATCTTCAAACAATTTCCAATGCTAAGTCTGATCCTAACTTCCACTTCATATGTATTGGGATCTTGAATGAGCTTGCTGAAATAGAAAGTGAGTCAACCAAAATATTACTTTCTCTTGGAACAAAAGAAATGTTAAAAGCTAGGAATGAGTCTTCTACAATTCTCCATACTACATTTTCGGTAAGCTCTAAGTCTGGGATGCTTAGTTTGATAAACATGTCTGATTTGCTGAATGATAAGTTCAACATCTCCAAAACATAAATTTATGAAATATTCATGTCCTTCGCTATTTTTAAACCAATTAGCAGAGCTTCATACTCAACCACATTATTAGTTGCTTCAAATTCAAGTTTGAAATAAAATGTGGAGCTTTATTTCAAAGGGGAAATGAGAACTATTCCTGCACCATATCCTTCTTTAGAACATGAACCATGAAAAAACATTTTCCATAGCTGAGAACCTTCGTGACCGATCTGTTTTTCATCAGGCTTCAAAATTTGAAAATTATTGACAGATAGGACAACATTATCCATATGAAAAATACTTGAACCGACATCAGTAGTTCTAGCACAGATTAGATGATTAGTGGGGTCTTTGCTGTCACTAATGATATATGCCAGCTGAGCTTCTCTATAAAGTCTTCTTTTTTCTCCTCCAAAAACATGGACATTAGCATAAGTGAGATCCATTTGCAATGTTCCTCCCAACCTTTTAATCCATGACCTAGAAAGTAACATGCCAAATCTAGGAGGAATGTCAGATACAACGATATCCATCACCATTCCACTCATGGGTAATTGAAAAATGCTTACTAGAAGGTTTTTGATGACACCAAAGCATTGAAATTTCCAGGAATCAAAGGAGTAGAGATCTTGGTACTCTCTAGTTACCTCAAGACCTAGTTCTTCCATGACTACCTTGGGCATTAAATTATGTGAGGCTCCGGAGTCCATTAGGCAATTATGCATGATATTTTCATGAATATTTAGAGATAGATAGAAAGGAGGGGTAGAGTCATCTCTGTCTTTTACCAATGGAACTAAGATAATGGCGGGCTTGCCATCTTGAAGGTTAAAAAAATCGAAAGCTACTTCGGTAGGTGGGGGTTGAAGAGATTTCATAAAGGTCTTTTTGAAATCATAATTTTTCATAAGCTCTACAAGAGGAACATGAATATTTATCTTTTGAATTTCATTCTCAAAATTGAAAACAGGGGGAAGTTTGTGAGTAATTTTTACCTCAAGTGAAGGATTATTGGCTACTACCAGAATTTCCGATCATTTCTGTTTTTAAACTTGTTTTTCAATTGGAATTTTTCTGCGTCCTTATTCTTCTTGGGTTGTGCAACATGCTTTGGATTATCATCAATCTTCTTTGATCTGAGATTATATCAGCTTTGATGATTAGCTGCAATCATGGAATGATAAAGAACTACTTCAGTATTCTGAGTATATGACATGAAATCTTCATACTCTGCTTGTGTAAGATGATTCAACCCTTCTTTGTCTCCCAGACAAGTGATATCAGTAGCCTTCTCCAACCTTTCAACTTCCTCTTCATCTTCAAATATAACATTCTGCAAAGGAGGTTGGACATTTTGATCATCAACCTCTCTCCTCTCTCGTTGCAAAATTTGAGGAAAACTAGGTCTTCTAAATTGCTCCTATTAGGCAGATCAAATGAAACATTTCTGGTAGTAGTTGGTCTTGCTCCCATCTTGAGCTTAGACATTTCAGTAGTCAATGAATTGACCATCTTGGTCAGCGCATCTAACTTAGGATCAATGTCTGAAGTTCCCTGAAGTAGAAACTTCAACTTTTTTCTTTCTTTTTTCTCTGTCAATCCCTCCTCTGAGCCTATCAACTGCTAACATATTAGATTGTACCTCCAGTGTATTGTCCTGCATTTGTGTTAGTGTTGTAGATCTTCTTTCTCTCAATAATAAACAAAATCCATGATCAAAGGCACCGGTATAAGTGATTTTAGTTGAAGCTTCAGCATGCTTGATTTCAGTAGGTATTTTGTTATACATCTTATTGAATATATTGGAAAAATCGGAAATTGATTCTCCTTTTATTTTTATTGCACCAAATTCAGTGATATAATACAAAAAATCTTTCTTATCACCCCATTTCCTTAAAAATTTATCATCTAGGGTTTCAATTCCAGTGATGCTACCAATTGTCAAAGATCCGAACCATTTTATTACATCACCTTCAATAATTTGAACAAAAACTCTCATCAATACATCTTCATGCTCAATATCCAGATTGTTAGCATAAGCATAAAAATCAACAAGGTGTTCTTCAGTTGTTACCTCTCCCTCACCACTAAACTTAGGCATGTACTTGCGATAATCTCTCGCAGGTAATGCATTCTTAGGCTGAGGTAAAACCGAAGGGGCATAACTAGCAGCAACAATTGCATTCATTTGGTTAGGGGGTGGGTTTGGCCCTGCCATGGTGTGAATTGTTGGGATATGTGGAAGAATAATAGGTGGATTGTGAAAAATAGATGATGAAGCACCAACTTGTGATGTAGGTACTGTTTGTTGGGTGGAAAACAAGGGAGGTACAAGATTTTCTGCAAAATCAGAGGATACAATTCGTAGGACTTCTTTAGGAACAACCTTTGAGAAAACAGTAGTGGTAGAGGAAAAATTTCGTTTACTTTTTTTCTTGATTAGCTTTTCCGGGTTAGAAACTGGGATTATCAAAGGGGAATATGGGTTAGCCCTAGTTCTCGTCCTTCTAGGAGCCATAACTTCTCAATGGAGTCGCCAGGTGTAAAGCAATTTGAAAAGACAGTTCGAACTGTACACCTCAAAACCAGACTTATAACTTCGTCATTCACCCAAGGATAAACTACAATTCGCCTCCCTGGCAATGTCACCAAAGATGTTAGCGTAAGAAGTCACTCCTTGACTGCTTAAGGAGTACGCCTTACACATCATATTTCATTTCAAATTTTAAAGCGGTTGTTTGAGTGGTAGGATGGATTTCTCAAAGATTTTGAAATGATTTTATCTTCTTTAAGGAATTCATGCATTTGGAAAGCTGTGGCAAGTATAAATTGTGTGGATAAAAGGTAGTATAGAGAGCACAATACACAAATGGAAGAAAGATGAATAACTGGTGCCTATTTCAGGAAATATTCCTATCCTAAATCAGTCACACAACTATGATTATGGCCTTTAACACAAACTCTGTTTATGCAAAGCAAACAACACTAGAAAATAGATTGCATCTATAAATTATTCCACAAATCCTTTATGAAACATGCACTGACATGTTCTATTACAAACATATAACTTGCAGAAAACTGAAAGTAGATAATTTACTATTAAATCCTTTAACAACTTCTCACTCACACTTCACTAGTTGCTGCAATTTATATTTTAGAAGAAATTAACAAAGAAAAGATACGCACCACACATTAGATGTTATTTGAATCACAAAATCCTCCAACATGAAGCAAAACAATTTTTTCTATTATTTTTAGTCTTCAGGTAGACTAACATCCAGCCACGCAAAAGTATTAACAAGTGGTATATATAGCAAGAGAGGAACCAACTCCATTTATTCTAAAAAGAAGGAAACATTAATTCGAACATAACACGTGTTAAAAGACATTACATCCTTATCTCCTCGAAATCTAATTGAAAGGACATATGGAGAAGAAAGAAGTGAAGAATTCTGGGCTGGAATGTTGAGTGTACTGTCATGCTGGCCCTTTTTCTGCTGAATTTTCTCCTTGTGTCTTGGTTTTTTGATAACCATGAAGTCCCCTACTTGCTGATATATATCGAAAATATCATGTGCTTGAGGTGTCCGTGACCATGACTGAACAATAAATACCCTTACCAAGGTAATATATTTGTCTTCGAGCTTTGAGGATGTGCTGTTATATTTGCTGATAGATATCAAAATCTTTTAAAACAAGTGCTGCCAAAAATTCCTGAAAAAACATGTAACTGCCTCAGAAATCCTGCCTATGCTTTCGAAAGTGTGCTGATACTGGCCACGTATTGGGATGAGAGTGGAGGGGAGTGAAGTGAAGCGCGGGAATGGAAAGTAAGCGAAAGGCGTGGGAATGTAACAATAAGCGGGAGAAGGTATTAAATGGAATAATAATAAGCGGGAGGAGTAAGTGCATTAAAATATATCACAATCGCAATCACAGAGTGGAGCGGAATTAATACATTATTGGGGTGGAATGGCAATATGATAGTGCAGTATGACGTGGTGGTAGGAGGGTCCTACTAATCACATCGAGATTTTAGGAGTGGAGGTCATAAGGCGAAAACCAAATGTCTTGCGATTTGTCATTGCGATGAGTGACATGGCGGAAGGTGGGTCGTACCAAGGTGGTAACAAGGTGGCGGGATTGTGTCGCGATATATTTCATTATTGCATCAGGGTTTAGGATCTGACACATAAATGGTGAGTGACATGCAGGCAATAATGCGGTAATGCGATAATGCGAAATGCGATGCAGACGATAATATGATATGTGATAATGCGATAGTGCGAAAATGCGATGTAGACGATAATGTGATCTGTGATATATCACATCGGGGTATCGCAATTGCAAGAGGGAGCGAAAAACATAAGGCAGGGATAAAGAAATTTGTGATTTTGCGATGCGAGAAAGGATAAAGGTCGGATTTTTTCAAGTTTTGGATTTTAATCCTAAAATAAAACTATGGAATGGACTCATGAATTAGCAAGAAATTGTGCTAACAGGAGGAAATAGTGAGAGGTCAAGTGAATTAAATTAGATTTAATTGACATGCATTGATCAATTAGATAAATAATAATTAACTCAAAATAACTCACGCATGTGTACTATAAAGGGAAGTGTACTATCAGTTGTATCAACAAAAAATTGTACATGTGGTGCATGGAGTCAGAGGAAGAGCCTTGATGTATTGCACAATCATTATTGGGGAATTTCCTTGTTATTAGGGGCCTAATTACCCAAGAAAATGCGCAAGGAAATAGAGATTTCTGAGGCAAACAAATTGGTTAAGTATTGAACCAAGCTTGCCTAGGAATCACTGAGACAAACAAAGATAATGGAGAGAGCTCTCAAGCCTGAGAGAAGCATTGTATTATTCTAATATTATTTGGCTTATGCAATATACAAATAACAGGGTTTTTAGCTGAGGCTTTCCCATATAAATCTTTGTGTTGTGTGATTGAAATTATTTCTCTTTCTTGTTCATGTGATTATGCGATCGTAATTGGTTTCTGAAATTGTAAAGTAGATTTAAGTATTTTGTTTTAGCACATTACAAATATCATTTTGAATCTACGTGGATTTTATACAGGAGGTTGTTCTGTTAAGGAAACAAAAACAAGTATGTGGGTATGATACACTCTCTTTTGGGGGAAATTAGTGAGAAAAAGCTTTAACGTTGTTACATTCGTGAAATGCACACACACTAATGGGAGTATTAAAGAATTTTTGAGGTAAAAAATGGGTCTCAAAACAAAAATGTACAAAAAAAGAACTTTATAAGAACCAATAGGATTCAATAGGATGATGTCAAGCGTGGGGGATGATTCACCATTTTTTTTTTCTTTCTAATTAATACTATTTCTATTATATGGCACATAAAATACATTTAGAAACTTTCCCGCCGGAGTTGCTATGTTAGCCGATTCCGACAGGTGTGGAGTTCAAAAGCACAAAAAAAAGACTGCCCCAGTTGGGGAAACTAGTCCAAATATTGTTGCCTCGAATGGTGAAACCAACATTAATAGGAACTGTCCAAAAATTTAAAGTATTGAGTAGGGAAGAACATGAAAACCGAGAAATGGAACCTAGCTGAGCTAGGAAACCTTTTGAAATGGATGTTGAAGCGGTGAGTCATGCTACTGGTCGTGTGGAGGAGGCTCTTCTACTATGAAGCAACCATAGTCGTCAGAGGAGTCCTCTTCGTTCTTCGATGGCTGCACCATAGGCTCAGGCATGGTAGCTGAACGCACTCCTGCATCCTTCTCCTTGTCATCCGCTGCAGAGCCATCACTACCTTCACTTTTGGAGGAACTCATGGGTGATTTGATAGGCAAGGCCTTTGATTTCCTAGACAGCTGAGGGTGAGAAGATGCAATGGTGGATTTTATGAGACGTTTTCGAGGGCCCGAGCCAATGGAGATGGACGGAGCATCCTGAAAATGCACAGACAGAGTCGCAGAGATGAGAGGATGGTCAAGAGAGCCAGAGGAATCGAAATTGAGCTGGGAGGCTGCCGAATTGTCCTCATGGAGGGGGGGATGGTTGTCATCTCGGTTGGAAATGGGAGGGCAAGAGGACTGGCCATTGCCTCGGCCCCTTCTACATCGCATTCTGTGCCTCCATAGCATGGAAATGCAGGAGGCCAATGGAACAACTAGGGGAGAAGCAGATAGGAGGTAGGAAGGCTTAAGCAACAGAGGAGGCGGAGAACGGAGGCCACGGAGCTCAAGAGCGAGAATGGAGGAATGAACTGAGAAATCCAGACGGAAATAGAATATTGCATAAGTTAAAGAGCTGGGTGCCATGAAGAAGCGAGAGGGGCAACCGACTAGACGATAGTAAAGGCTCGAACCAGGTGGAGTATTGCCTGCAACAAGAGAACAACTGCAAAATTTATGACAAAGAATGGCTATCATATGGAGGCCATGCACAGCCATGTGCCTTGCGGAGGAGCCGCCACATCCCTCTTTCTATAGATAACCCGCATCCGTGTGGATGATTCACCATTTTGGAGTAAAAAAAAAAAAAAAAAAAACCAAAACAAAACAAAACAAATTTTTAAACTCAAAATTTCAACCTCTCCCTATGATTTTACTAAAATCTCAAGTGAGAGCACTTTTTGGATGCAAAATTTAAGTTTGCATCCAAGGAGTACCCATGTTGCATACTTTCAATGGACCCTACTACATGAAAAATGTGAAATACATGGAAAAACGTGATTGCAATCACATTTGTTCATGTATTTCATATTTTTCATGTAGTATGGTCCATCGAAAGTATGCAACATGGGTACTCCTTGGATGAAAAATTAAATTCCGCATCCAACGAGTGTTGCCACTTGAAATTTGAGTAAAATCATATGAAGATAAGTTGAACATACGATTTGAAAAAATAGTTTTATTTATTTATTTTATTTTTAATTTTCCTCCAAAACTTGATAAGGTAATCTAATACTATTTTATTATTTCCACTATTATTTTATAATATTCATTAGGAGGCCCATTTTAGACCTAAAAATTTCTCTAATGGATATTTAGAGAGAACAAGTTCTTTGAGAGCATAGGGAAGTATTAAGAAGGCACCACAAATAACTTTGTTATAGGAAAGGAAGAATTCCTCTAGGGGTGGAGGTGAGAATGCATATAGGAAGATTGGTGTGCGAAGGAGGTATGCACTCAGGAAAATTAGAGAAAGATAAAGGAGAAGGATTGTTGATGCATTTTGTGTTTCTAACCCTTGAGTAGTTAGTGGGTGGAGGCGGTGTGGCCTTAGGACAACCTGTCTCAACTGTTAACATTATTTAAACTTCTATGAAAGCACTCTTACTCAAGCTCTGAAATCTAGCTTGGGGGTGACAACTACAAGTAAGCTTGGCTACAACTTGTCTAAGGTTGGGTGGAGATTTAGAGTCTCAGTCTTAGTTGCCAGCGATTTAACATCGCCGGATAAGTACTGATGTAACTCTGTGTGCATGAAAATTTTATATGATTGATTATTGAACTATTTATGTGCCATCATTAGTGGGCCTTGTTGTCGCCTAAGATGTACCCCTAAATGTGGGAATTTTTTTCAACCCAACAAGGTATAGTATTTAAGGCGCAACACTTAGAGAAGGGTCTGTTACTTATTCCAAACTCTCTCCGTTTAAGTTCTCTCCTAGGTAAGCTAGTGAGCAATATTAATGTGATGGATTCAATTAGATAAATATGGAAACCAATGAGATAAAAGAATGAGAGACCAATGCATTATAAATAATGCCTAAATGAAATTACAATACTTGCAAGATAATAATGCTTCAAATTACAAGATAGAAAATGCTACAAGAGAAACGTTAGTTCACTATTTAAATATGCACAATAAGACAGAAGTTGCAAGATAAATGAAACTTGTACTTTCAATAGATGCAAAAAGATACAGAAAAATATCAAAGGACAATGAAAAAGTAATTCAAAATACAAGTACGAGAAAAATACGATGCAATATTGCAAGTAAGATGAAATGCTCACAAATCAACAAATGCAAGATGAATGAATGCAATATTAGGCTATTTGTGATGCAAGAATCTTAGTTGATTTTAAATTATATGCCTAATCTATGGTGAAACTTCCCCTCAATTTATCAAAACTCGGTAAGGACCAACGAGTAGTTGAAAAGAAGGCTAAGAAGAGGAGACACTTAGTACATCATTAACGATACCCCTCTAGGCTCTTTAACCACCCACATGATTTATTTCTTACAAGGGCTTGGCCACATGTTTTAACCTTTCATCGAAACTCAAATTTATCAAATTTAATGAAAATTAGGGAAGGTTGTGCTAAAATTTCTATCAACCAAGCTTATGCTTGGATGTAAATTTTAGTGATGCAAGCCTAGATCTAATATGCAAATGGAATCCTGAATTGACATAAAATTATAACATGATGCTTCAAAGAGAGAAATCCTAACCCACTTATGATTATGATAAGCACTTTGAGCACAAAATTATAATTAGATTAGCTTATAAAAAATGATTAATGAAGCATGTAAAGATTCACTCAATCAAATGAAGCATTAGGGAAATAACACAAGTGCCTTGATAACAAATTGTCTTAATGTGACATTGAATTATTGATTAGATTTAGGAATTTCACTTCACTTATAATGTGTTTTTTAAAATCAATAGAGAAAATGTGAATTATAGAGCACAAGTAGTTATCTAAATGATGACATTACAGATTCCTAATTAATGAATTGAAAATATACTATTTTAATCTAAAACACAAGTGAGATAAAGACAAGAATTAATCAAATTTAAATTATATCACGTAGAAATTAGGTCAAATAATTAAAAATGAAGTCTACATCTAACAATAACTAAATAAAACAATTTAAGAGATTAGAACTAAAATGAAATGAACATGCAAAGGAAACTAATCTAATGAGAGTAAGAGAACATGTTAGAAATTATATCTAAATATTAAGATGAAAACTAATCTAAGTTAGTCACCACCATAAGAAATCCTCCCATTTAAATAATGAGGTGGGATGCCATGGGAGAGAGACTCCAAGCTCTTTTATTAAAATTACAAAGAGAAACCTTTAGATAAGAGAAAGGGTTTTAAACTTTAATAAGGGTTTACAAATTAAATTTAATTACCCTTCCTCAAGTTAACTGATGAGATAAATTTTATTTATAGTGATTTTACAAAATTTAAAATGATAATATTTATCTCAAGAAAGGAAATGAATTCTCTAAATGAAATTCACTCTAAAAAATGACATAGAAGCTCCAAGGAAGAAATACGCAAGGGATAAGGGGAAAACCTTGCGACCAGGAAAATTTAAATGTTAAATTCCAAGATCAACCTTAATATTTCTCAAGAAGTTTCCGCCCAAATGTTATAGAGATTCTCACTCATGAAATTTCTTGTGGTCGAGGAGATTGTGCTCATATTTGAAGACGAATTCCAGAAAATAAATCTATCTTTCTCTAAAAAACTGAAGGCAGTTTCCAACAAAAAAATCAGATTTGAAATTTTCTGAGCCCATGTGATGACTTTCCCAAATCGAACTTGAAAATTTTCCTTTTTAAAGAAAAAATAAAAAAAATTATGACCATACCTTTCGGGAATCTCGCTTAAGATGTAAGGAGGAGGTTCCTTGGTTCAATATTGAAGAATGTAACTAGTGTTAGTCTTCATAATTGTATTTTTCAAAATAAAATTTTAATGTGAAAGAAAAATATTTTTGAAGCATGGGTTTCATGCTCTTTTATTTATTTTCTAGGTAATAGCCTCTATTGAAAGCTTCTATGTTTTTTCATGAGTCAAAATAGTCTTTGTAAAATTTATTAGACACCTCTTGGGAATTTGTATCATGCAAAGGAATTTATTTTTTAGTCAAAAGTGTCATTTGTCACCTCCTCACCAAGTCGGTCCTGTCCTGAAAAAGTCATCCCAAAAAGAGGGAATTCGACCTAGCAAAAACAATATAAATAGAGAGAGATTGACTCATTTGGAAGCACACACTCACAAGTTCAATCTACAAGATAAAGAAGATGAAAAATATGGAAAATTGTAGAAGAAGAATACCTAATTGAAGGAAGAAACAAAATCTAAGTTTCGGGCATCTATCTCTCACACGTGCGGAGTCATGCATGGTTTTTGGATGAGTAGCTGGGGGACCGAAATTCTGAAGTAGAAGCAGGTCTGAAATTCTGTAGTCGGGGGGCTATAATTCTAGATTTAAGCTGCATATAGGGAGCTGATAATTGATACCTTGGTAGAATAAATCTACTTGAAGGAAGGGATGAATTTTTGCTTGGAGGAGGTCTTTGTCTAGGTCAAAAGGGTCTTGGATTGTCTCATATTGATTTGAATCTACTAGTTGAAGAGTTGGTCTGGGTTTTCCCCTAGATAATGTTTTTTGTTGGTCAAAGTTGTCATTGATGTCAATATTAGCATTTTTGAAGATGCCAAAAACCTAACCCTAAATGTAAAATGCATGCCAAAAACCTAACCCTAAATGTAAAATGCAATATTATTGAGACCCTAAGAGCAAGCCCTAGGTTGAGCATTGATTGAAAACCCTATGCATGATGACCTAACTCTAGCTTGCAAGAAGCTTGGAAACCCTAAGTCTGACAAACCCTAGTCCCAAAAATCCCTATTCTAAATGTATACCCTATTCAAAACCCTACCTATATTAAACCCTAATGTCTGTATTCCTAAATGTATACCCTATTAAAATCCCTAACTCTATCAATCCCATATTTCCCAATTCCTATTCATGCTACCTTTTTTTATTACCCTATTCTTATCACTATTTCAATTAAAATTATAATAATAAATATTACTAATTTTTTTTCCTAGCTCCTATACATTATTTACCTCGCTTTCATTGAAAAGCCAAAACATAAAAATACATATAAATTACTCCACTATGTATGTCGGCCTCATCAAATACAGGTCATCTCCTCCAAACGATGATGTCTTTCATCATTGAATCTGTATATATGCTTGAAGATTCAACTCATTTCCAACACTGAACTAGGTCAATAATTAACATAAGGAGAAGTAAATATAAAGTTCACATCTCATGAACTTGCGGGATAGAGATCAGAAGAACTGAAGGAACTTAAGAGAAATTTAGATTTGTTGGAAAAATTGTGGTGCATTGTGGTTCTATTTTTTTGGCTCCGTTGGTGACTAAGGAGTGCAACGAATTAGAAAGATTTGATCGAAATTTTGGACAAACGTTGAAATACCTCAACACATAACTTAGATCTATTGCATAATACAAAATTTCAATGCGATTGTGACTTGTCCTATTTATGGATCTGGGTATCTATGTAAGCCTTAGTATATTGCAGATCTGTTGGAAGCCTTCAATAGTTAGACCTGTAGCAAGCAAGAATACTTCAGACCTGTAGGTAACTAAAATTGGACCAATAAATAATAACTAGACCTATGGAGAATTGTTTTGGCTACAAACCTTATTAGTTCTCTTGAAAAGAAAAAACTTGTTTGTACATAATTCTTGAAGAACATTCTTTGAAACATTATTGGGCTTTGTTAAAGAGATTTAGAGTATCATTAGAGCAGTCTTGTTGAAGAAAGTGTTCTCGACATAGGAGATTTTTGAAGCATATTAAAAATGAATTCTTGAGAAGATTTGGGTTAGTAGATAGTTACATCTTGTAGATAAAATTAATAAAGAGATTTAGAAGAAAGCCTTTTATAAGGTGACTGTGGAGATACATTTGTAACAGTCAAATTGAAGCAGAATTAGACCAGACTCTTTGAGTAGACTTGTGGACAAATCTAAATTGGAGGCACAATTTTGGTACTCTTGTTTGGTTAACATCTTGTGAAGGTTCTCCTTGGTATTAGAACTTGGATTGTTGACTTGTTGGAGAATAATTTATTGAGTAATTCATTGAAGACCTGGAAACAACCTCATTGAAGAACTTGCCTAGCAACAATATTAAAGCTTACCAAGAAAAATGTGCTGAGAAAATCTTGTGGAAAACCCTTTTGGAAGATGACTTGGAGACATTAGTGGGGACCTCATAATGATGGAAGTCCTCATGATTTGACCTTGAAGAATATTATTTGGGTGATATGAAGATTTGTGGAGACACCTTCTAAGAATCATTGATGAGATAATTGAGGCCATTTGTTGAAGGCTAATTTGAAGATATTGTCAAGGATTGTTTTAGAATATTTTGGGAGGCGTTGAAGAACCATTCAACCTAAATTGAAGAGCTGAAGCAGATTGATAGTGTTTGTGTCCTAGAGGATAAGTTTCCTAAAAAATATCAGATTTGAGCCTTGAAGCATTATTGTACTTGATTCACTGTAAAGAGGATTGGAGTCCTCGTTAATATTATTAATAAAATTATTTATCTTGTTATTGTTCATTTTGTGTTCTGTTTATAAGTGATCTTAACTAGCATAAAAATAACAATTTTGAAAGAAATACTGATTCACCCCTCCTAGTATTTACAACAATTGGTATCAAATCTAGTACCTTCACTCTCAGCCTAACATCTTGAAGGTAGTTCCTTAGAACATAAATGAAAAGGTAAAGGAAGAAAGACTCTGTTGACGGTGCTGTATACTACCAACATACAGGGGATATCCCTGAGATAAGGTCCCAACTAGACCTCACAGTGTTTGGTGTAGGAGTCCCATCCAGAATATGACCCGCCTACTGTTTAGTTAAAGATATGCCTTGTATTTAGCTTTCAACATGAGAGAGAAGTGTGAATGTCCTTTTGAATGAGCAAGTGAGTGCACCTTGTTAATGTTCAATTTCATATGTATCAATTTTGTCTTACTACATAGGGGAAAATGAAGTGAGCATCTAAGAGAGAAGTAATAGTACTACCCTAATGGAGACACACATGAGAGAGAAAGGTTCGTCTGACATCAAGCGAAATAGTTCATAGAGATGTGGCGATCATTATAAACATAAAAACATATTTCCAATAATTAAGCACCAAATTCACTGAAATAGTTCAATTAATCCAATACGTATGAAAGAAAACATGAACCATAAATATTCAAATAATAGTCTTAGAAAAATTCACAATACATGTGTGAAAATGTGCTAGCATGGAAGACTTTGATATTAATAAGAAGTCCCAAGATACATAAATACAATGACCACCACTAGCTCCAACAGTGGAGCATTAGAGCCACTACTTTCTCTAGAAAAGTACTAACTTTTTATCGCTAATGCCTTGTGGGGGAAGCCAAGGTTAAAATTCCTATACATGAGAAATGATGATCCTTTTATAACTTTAGGCATGGCCTTTCACATCCTCATGACTCTTGAATTTCCAATTTTTGTTGACCTTTGGAATTATATAAAAATTATAATTCCAAATGAATTTTGGAATTACATATGACTTTTGGTATTACGTCTTTTGGAGTTCCATGACTCTTTAGTTCATACATGACTCTTTTAATTCCACTTATTTGTTTTTACAATGATTATAACAATACATCATGACTTCCACATCATCATGTGATGAGGATTGACATGTTACTATATTTGATGATTGGAACTAATAGTGACTGATGACATGGACTTCTTCAATGGTGATGTGATTGTCACTTGTGTCTTCCTTCTTCAAGAAAATTTGATTGTCGATGTTTCAGCCCTCTAAGTGATCTTTGATCTAATGGAGTCTTCGGGGTGCATTGATCATCAAGATTCAAATATGTTCTTTGTTCTTTAAATGCTTCCTTTGTTTGTTCTCTTTTCCCAATCTTCCTCATGTGCGCTTGCCATGATGTTCTTGAAATACCTGTTGCTACTGTAGTGACCAAACCTATGAGTTACTCGATGAGCGCTAGGCTTTACATTTTTTTTTTAATATAAAATAAAACACAGTAACTAGGAATTTAAATCATAATCATACAAGTTTGAAACTTGATAAAATTAAATCAAGTATGTCAAGTACATAAATTTAACCTCCTACCACATACATGTATTTAACTTGATTATAAGTACGTGACATCATCATAATTAAAAACAATATAACTAATACATGTATTGTTCACCCTTAAACGAGAACCAAACTTGATTTGCTGCTGCTTGAGCTCCTTTGTAGTCGTCTACCTCCAAGCTTGAATGTTGTCGTGCTTAGTCCGAACGTAATGACCCACCAGTTTACCTCCTAGCCTACTCCTTGGGTACTCTCCTTCCCTGCGGACCCCCGAGCTGCAATGGGGTTGTACAACGAAGGAATGTGCTAGCTGATAGAGGTGAGCCCCTCTTGGCTCAAGAGTCCCCTCTCTATAATACTCTATCCCACCAAACTCACTATAGCTCGTAACCACTAAAAATGACATAATCTCCTCCATCCAACAATAGGGTAAACAAAAAGCCCTTTTCCCCTTCCATTTCATTTTATTTTATAGAAGGCTTCATACGTGACACTTGGAATTTCATTCATAAATAATTAATTTTTATTAACTCAAAATTTGATTATTCACCCACCCATGTGTCACCCTCTCATCAAGACTCTCCAAAAATAATTTACTTAATTATTCATTTAAAATAGTATTTTTCCTCAACCCAACAAGACCTCCTATTTCTTCTCCTAGTTGTCTCTTGATTCCCCCTTTTCTGCTCCTTAATTTTTGTTTATTACTGAAATTAATTGACAAGTCTTAGATTTTGTCCCCTATCCTACCTCAATTTGCGTTTATGATGAATATTATTATGCTGGCTCTTGCCACATGGAAGTTCTCTAAATTTCTCAAATTTTAATTTATTAATCTTATTTTAATTCACCACCCTCTTCTCTGAATGAAGTTTTTAATAAATTTTTCTACTTAACTCCATGTCCCTCTTTCCCCCTTTTTCCTAATTAAGTCTTATGTATTTAATATTTTGTTTTAACATGGAAATGGTAGAATTATCAAGGTAAAATATTTTATCTCTTCCTATTCCTCCCTTAACCTAAGTTGTATCCTTGATTTAATTACTTTGGTTCTAACATCCTATATCACTTGATATGAATAGTTGAATTTTCATAAATTGATTATACTTATTAGTTTCTTTAATGATGTCGAGGGTGTCAAGCTGGTCATGCCCTTCAAGAACTTCCATTCGAAGTTCCAAGGGTGCCATGCCTAAGAATTTATTTCTGATACCAAGGGTGCCAAGTCGGTCGTGCCCTTCAAGAATTTCTCTTGAAATTCCAAGGGTGCCACACCACTTGCCCTTCAAGTATCCAGTGGTTACGAGGGGAAAGCTACATGTGCAACGCCAGAGACCCTTATCATCTCGTATGTTGCTTGCTATAGTGAGACTAATGGTGCCGGGGATCAAGGAATCCGCCTTGATGCGCGCCCCCCAGAAAATCCTTGTGAGCGAACCAAATTTGGGACCTGCCCTCACGACATCGTGATATTCAAGGTGAAGGTATTTCAACCTTTCCAGCCTTAGTCACAGCGGGAGTGTTAGTGGGTGAGATCAGAAACAATGTTCCACCCCTCCCATGTTGTTCCATTCAATTGTACAACCCCATCACCCATATGTGAGTCATTTGGCCAAGCAACTAACATGTTCCTGCAACCACTGACATATCATCAGAGTATATGTAATATATATAACAAGTTTCAAATTGAACTTGGAATTTCAAAGACAAAATATTAATTTCTATCAAACCAGATGTTATCCACTCATCATATGCGAGTGCCTCTGGTCGTTTCCTGTCATACTCAATCATCATCAGTAACAAATTTCTTAGTGTTAGAAACATCAACATGACCTAGTCATTCTCATCATTGTTTATTTTGAATCAGAATTAATGTAAGTAGTTAACATATGGGACACATCCCTCCTGTTTATCGTAATCATAATATCAATGGTACATTAACATATTAATCAAAGGCATTATCATCGTAGGAAACATATCTATCCATAAAATCTATCATCATCATGAGATCGATAGAGAACCTGCATATCCATTAACGCTACAATCACATCAAATAAAAAAAACATGCATATCCATAAATGCTATCATCATCATAGTATCAATCACATCCACTAATAATAGAGTCACGTGTTTGGATCCTCAACCTGAGGTCCTCAAAGAATAAAGTGCGGGTCTTAAGGCTAAATAATGTTAAAATTCATATCACTGTCAGTCAACTAGAGTAGGGCACTACATATACCTCCTCTTAATAGTGGACTTCGTCTCGAAGTCCTTGGAATAGATAAGGAAAACGATGATGCATCTCTTCGGCATCTTCCCAAGTGGCTGAACTAGGACTGTGATTATCCCACTGGACCTTAACCTGGTCCAATAATCGTCGTCTAAGCTGCAAGGTTCATTGGTCCAATATGCGAACTAGTTCGAACATCATCTCGCCCTCGTCCAAAACCTGCAAGTGATCTAAGTCAATAACATGTGATGGATCTGAAATATAATGACGCAAAACAGAAACATGAAACACATCATGAATACGTGCTAGGGATGGAGGTAATGCAAGTCTATATGCTATCGGCCCTTTTCTTTCTAAAACTTCAAAAGGTCCCACAAACCGTGGAGACAATTTTGCTCCCTTTCCAAATATTATAGAGCTCTTTTGGGGCCTTACTCTCAGGAATACCCTATCTCCCACTTCATAACTTCGGTCTATTTGATGAGAGTCAACATAACTCTTTTTTCGATCTTGTGCTTCTTTTAGCCTCCCTTTAATCATAGTCATTTTTTCTTCCATCTCTTGCACCACTTCTGGCCCTATTAATACTTGGTCCTCTAGTCGGTCCCAACTAAGAGGTGTTCTGCATGGTCTTCCATACAAGAATTCAAATGGTGCCATCTTGATGGAACTTTGATAACTGTTATTGTAAGCAAATTCCACCAAAGGTAAAAACTCCTCCCATTTCTTTTGTTGGTCCATTACATACATTCATAGCATGTCTTCGAGGATTTGATTAGTCCTCTCTGTCTGACCATATGTCTCAGGGTGGTATGTAGTGCTGAAGTTCAATTGGGTTCCCAAGGCTTCTTGGAAACTGGTCCAAAACCTTCCTGTAAACACTGCTCCCCTGTCTGATATGATCTTCCTAGGAACTCCATGTAATATTACAATCTCATCAATAAAAACTCTCGCTATCTCTGGTGCCTTATATGTAGTCTTAACTGGTATAAAATGGGCACTCTTGGTCAATGTGTCCACCACTACAAATATGGAATCATGTCGTCTTGAGGTCATTGGTAGTCCCACAATGAAGTCCATTGATATAACTTCCCATTTAGATTCTGGTATCTAATGGGGTTGCAATAACCCTGCTGGATGTCTGTATTCAGCTTTTACTCGCTGACACTCTAAGCATATTGCTACAAAGTTTACAATGTCCTTCTTCATTCCTTTCCAAAAGAAAAGTGGTATTAGGTCAGCACTCATCTTCTTAACACCAGGGTGTGCCATGTATACTGCACGATGTGCTTCATTCAAGATCAACTGGCGTATATCTTCATTTGGTGGCACGTATATCCTTCCCCGGAATCGTAGAAGTACATCACCATCAAGGGAGTATTCTTCATATTTTGGGATTCTCATTTTGTCCTCCCTCAAACTCTTGCTAACCTCCTTGTACCAGGTGTCCTTAAATTGCAGGTCAAGCAACTTCTCCCTTAAGTTTGTCTTTAAGGGAATCATCGAAAATATTCGAGGCCTCCTACTTAAAGCATTAGCGACCCTATTTACTGTTCCTTTTATGTAAGTAATCTCAAAATCATATTCACTAATAAGCTCAGACCATCTTCTTTGCCTTGAATTTAAGTGGTCTTGAGTGAATATGTGTTGCAGTCCACAATGGTCAGTTCTAAGTTCAAACTTCATTCCTAGAAGGTAGTGTCTCCAAATATTTAGTGCATAAACAATTGCTGCCATTTCTAGATCATGGGTTGCGTAGTTCTCTTCATGGGTTCTAATTTTTCTCGATGCATATGCTATTACTCTTCCTTCCTACATCAATACACAACCCAACCCTTGCTTGGAGGCATCAGTGCAAACCAAAAATTCTTGTTCCATATCTGGCACTTTCAAAATTGGTGCCGTTGTTAACAATACTTTCAACTTTTGGAATGCCTCTTCACATTTTTCAGTCCAAATAAATTTCTTGTTCTTTCTTTGGAGCTCGGTAATGGGGCTTGCTACCCTTGAAAATCCTTCGACAAATCTACGATAATGCCCTGCCATGCCCATGAAACTTCGTATTTCATGAACATTGGTTGGTGCTGGCCATTCCATGATGGCCTCTATCTTTGTCGGGTCTACCGCAATGCCATCCCCAGAGATAATGTGCCCAAGATAATGAATCTTTGATTGGTAAAAGGAACACTTTGACAGTTTTCCATACAATTGGTTTTCTCTAAGGCATTGAAGAACTATCCTCAAGTGTTCGTCATGATCTTCTGGGGTCTTTGAGTAGGTAAAAATGTCATCAATAAATACTTGTACAAATTTGTCTAAGTAATCACGGAATATCACATTCATCAAACTCATGAAAACACCCGGGGCATTTGTCAGTTCGAAGGGTAAAACTACAAATTCATAATGCCCAAATCTTGTCTTAAAGGCTCTCTTTGGAATATCTTCTTCCTTGATTCTTAATTGATGATATCCTGAACTCAAATTTATTTTTGAAAACACAGTTTCCCTCTTCATTTGATCAAACAAGTCATCTATCCTAGGTAAAGGATATTGATTCTTTATTGTCACTTTGTTCAACTGGCGGTAGTCAATGCACAGTCGCCAAGAACCATCCTTTTTCTTAACGAAAATCATGGGAGCTCCCCACAGAGATATGCTGGGTCGTATGAACCCCAAGTCCAACAATTCCTTTAGTTGTATTTGCAATTCCTTTAGTTCTGGAGCTGACATACGATAAGGTGTCTTTGCAATAGGCTCAGTGCCTGGTTTAAGGTCGATGGTGAAATCAATTTCCCTTTTTGGGGGTGAGCCAGGTAATTATTCAGGAAATACATCCTTGAATTCAACAAGAATTGGATGTTTATCAAAGTTTTCCGAATCACCCTTATCATTTAGAGCCATCACCATGAACATTTGACACCCCTTTCATCTATATTTCATTAGTTTCATGGAGGAGATGAACCTTAGGGATACTCCTCGGTTCTTTCCCCTCAATGATCTTCTTTGTCCATCATCATCTATGAAATATAGTACCTTGTCTTTGCAATCTAGGAGTGCCTCATGTCGCTCCAACCAATCCATTCCTATAACTACGTCATAGACTCCTAAAATCGTAGAATACAAGGATACCTTGGTTTTACATACACCCAGGTCCACCTCACAATCCCTTACCATTTTTCCTACATTTCTTTTCATACCACATGCCATTTTTACATGTCTAAAATCATGTTGAGCAATTGATTTGTGTTTAATCCTTGATAATGCATTTAAATAAATAAAAGAATAAGTAGCTCCTGGATCTATTAAAATGACAAAACTCATACCATCAATGTTACCTGTGGTCTCCAATACAGTGGATTGGTGTTCGACCTGACGATTGTTCACCGCTGCATGGATGCAATGAGCCTTCCCCAGGTCCCCCACCCTAGATGCTTTCTAAGTTGAGTTGGTATTACCTGTCTTTTGAGGGCAATCCCTCTTGTAGTGAGCACCTTCACACGTCCAAAACCCCCTCTTAGGAGCTTGGCTTCTATTATTGACTGAACTGGGAGTTGGCCTGGAACTCTGTTGGAAAGAGCCAGACTGTTGGGATCGATGCTGAGGTGGTGTGACTTGGTGTTGCCGCATAAGACGATAACATTGTTGCTGACGAGCTTGCTGAGGTAACCTATGCAGCTGCTGAGTTGGATGCCTATATGGTGTTCCGGTAGACCACTTTTGATGATTGAGCACATGACCCCTTGGAAAATTTCTACGTTCCATACTATTTCCATTGTTTACTCCTGATCCCGCGGGCTTGTTTGTCTTACTAGGTCCACTATTCATGATCTCCTCCTCTGCAATAATTGCTCGTTGAACTGCTTCGTGCAAGGTGCGAGGCGTTAAGATCCTAACCTTAGTCCAGACGTTACCATTTAATCCAAACATAAATTTGTTCACCTTGAGTCTTTATGTGTTTAAGTGAGGGGCATAATGGAGTAATTCCATGAAACGAGCCTCATACTCCGGTACTGAACGACTCCCTTGCTTTAAAGCATTGAATTCATTTAATTGCCTCTCAATAAATTCCTCTGATAGGTAGCGTTCTCTAAACTTTTCTTCAAACAATTCCCAAGTTACTCCTGAGATATCCATCCCCAATTGGGGTAATAAAGTCTTCCACCAAAGTAGTGCGTTTCTGTTTAGCTGGAATATACCCATCTTGGCTTTCATGTTTGAGGTATACTCTCTCAAGGTAAAGCACATAGCCATGTTTTCTAACCATGCCTCCGTATATTGACCATCTGTGGATCCCCAAAACTCTGGAAATTTTACTTTTTCCAAATCTCGACGTACATCATTTCTTGTAGTGTTTCGGGGTGCTTCTTCTGGTATGGTTGGTCCTCCATGATCTCGTTCCAGATGGTTTATTAATGCCTCAGACATGTGCTGGAATGATTTCATTAAGTTTAACACTTCTCCTGTTGGTATTTGTTCTTGTGTTGAGATGTTTTCCTCATCATTGGGTGGGGTGGTAGGAGTTGACTGTTGAGGTGGCGCCACGTTGCGCCCTCTAGTTTCCCCACTCCTTCTTGTACTTCTTCTAACCATGGTTCACCAATGAATCCTGCCAAAATTTAACACAATTTTCCTTATAAGAAAAAATCAATCAATTAAAATTTTTGAACAACCTAAGTGGTTCTATAAGATTTAGTTCACTCATGATTTTCAAACCTTCTTGTACAATTTGTATAACTTATCATAATTGGCTTAGACTTCATTATGTCATGTAAATTTTAGAGGTGGTTGGTAGCATTATTATAACATAGACTAAGATGGTCATAGTAAAAGGAGAGAAATCAAGTCTCTAATTATTTTGTGATGTCAATAATGGAAGTACAACTTATTATTAATAATATGCATAGATAAATATCAATTGTAAAGACAATAATTAATAATCAAAGAATATATAAGAATAAATTCCATTGTTTATATAGGAAGTAATTAATTTATGAATGTAATGATTATATATATATATATAAAGTTAAATGTCCATCATTTAGATAGGTTAGATGCCCTAATGACCTACGCGGGCATTAGAGAATTATTTGACTATCATAATATTCCATGCCTTCAAAATAAATCTTGCTTATTCTAAATATGTGATACAAAACTTGCAAACAAAATTCAATTGCAATCAAAGCTTGCACTCTCAAACTTACATTTTATAAAAAAAATATTTTAAATTTATATATATAAAAGTAATAATAACATCCAACATCATTCTTAACAGTTTCAAATAGAATATATGATACAAAACTTGCAACCAAACTTCAATAACTTATATTTCATAAAAATAATAAATTCAATTATATATATATATATTAAATCAAATTACCATTTGAAAATAATATTTGATATATAAAGTATAACCTTCTTTACATAAACATTAAACTCTAAAATGTCATAAATATAAGAAATCATAAAAAATATAAGAATTCATAAATTGCATTGTGCATATAACTTTAACTAGCAATTGCACCATATGTTGCAAAGGAAACGCAGTAAAGAAGTAACATAGAAAAGAGTAGCATAGAGAAAATTGCCAAGCAAGGACGCCATGAATGGGGAAATGTTTCCCAAAATGTGGTGAAAAAAAATTAAAAAAATCTAATCTTTCTTGTGTTTCTAAAGAATAGTAGTTATTTTTAATGGTAGAAATATACTCATGCCATGTTTCAAAAATCTATCCTGTGATATGTGTATCTGGATTTCTCAAAAAATATATTAAAACTTGATAGTTGTAAGTGAAAATTTCCAAAATTTCTGCTAAATTATCTTAAAATACTACCAAAATTTCCATTGTTTTCAAGTAAAATTGTGACCATGTATGCATAGAATCATCGTGTAGATATAGAAATGGAAGATAAGATTAGGGTTTAATGAAGAAGAGAATTACTTTTCATGGTTTCCAATTGCTATCATGTATGGAAGTCGCGAAACAATTGGATTAATTAACTACAGAAAGTGGTCCCACTCAACCAGGAAACCTGTAACATAGCTAAGGTCTCCAATATGGAAACTAAATCCACCTCTCCCTCCAACACTTTCTCTTTTATGGCTTCTATTACCCCAAGTGACCTTGGCTGACCATATCAATCACATGAGCTATTCAAGCATAGCACAGACGAGCTATTCAAAATACTTTGACATAATTTATTTTTTCAGTTATGGCTTCAAAATTCATTGAGAAGAAATAATCTATTGAAAGAGCTCCTCAATCCTGAAGCTGTTAAATTTTTTAATTTTAATTAATTAATATTAAATTTAAAATATTTCAAAAGTATTTAAAACTTACTTCTTATTTTAATAATTCATATATATCTCCCTCATAACGTCCCTCTCGTCTCTGTGTCTGTTCTTTAGGCAGGGATAAGATTTACCCAATACCAACACCATCAAAGAAAATGCAAATGAAAAAATTAAGATAATCTAAACAAACTCTATAATTGAGGGCTCATTATCTGAACGAACTGTTTAATTGATCCATAAACACAAATTGCACAATGAAGAAGTATGTAAAAGATACTAGATTGTATATATACCTTGCTTATTATTTAATAATAAGTAAACTGTCAATAAATGACCAGATGATCAAGAGAAAGATATGAATTATCCATAATAAATATTTTGATGTCAATTCCATTATGAGGTTCAACTTTCCCCTTCATAATTCTGGCTAGTTCCAAAATTCAAATGGATATTTTGAATAAAGGTCCAATCTGCCCATTCATGATTCTGACTTGTTGCAGAATGCAAAGAAATATTTTGATGCCAATTCTATTATGAAGGTCCAATATACCCCTTCATGATTCTGGCTACTTCCATTATGCAATGGAATAGATCTTCAAGTTTCAGTAAAATTGTTTCTACATATTTAAATAAGGTAAAAATAAAAATATTCAAATTATAAAACATACGAACATTTTCTTTCGTATCATGAAAAACAGAGCACTTTAAAAATAGGGTGCTTATAATATATATATAAGCAAAAAAGTAAGAGGCTAGCTAACTTATATCTCACAAGCAAATTCCAATAAACCTACTACTCAAATCTTGGGTGCCACGAAAATGATTTTTTTATTTTAAGTGCCACCTCACTTCTGATTGGCTTCCATATCTCGCTGGGATGGCCACCTACCTCATGAAAATATTTCACGTTTGTGGTTCAGATTTAGTGTTTCAGTCACTCAGAGTAATCAGATATGACCAGATGATAAAGAGAAAGATATGAATTATCCATAATAAATATTTTGATGTCAATTCCATTATGAGGTTCAACTTGCCCCTTCATAATTCTAGCTAGTTCCAAAATGCAAAGGGATATTTTGAATAAAGGCCCAATCTGCCCATTCATGATTCTGACTTGTTGCAGAATGCAAAGAAATATTTTGATGCCAATTCTATTATGAAGGTCCAATCTACCCCTTCATGATTCTGGCTACTTCCATTATGCAACATAATAGATCTTCAAGTTTCAGTAAAATTATTTCTACATATTTAAATAAGGTAAAAATAAAAATAATCAAATTATAAAGCATACGAACATTTTCTTTCGTATCATGAAAAACAGAGCACTTTAAAAATAGGGTGATTATAATATATATATGCAAAAAAGTAAAAGGCTAGCTAACTTATATCTCACCAGCAAATTCCAATAAACCTACTACTCAAAACTTGGGTGCCACGAAAATGATTTTTTTATTTTAAGTGCCACCTCACTTCTGATTGGCTTCCATATCCTGCTGGGATGGCCACCTACCTCATGAAAATATTTCACATTTGTGGTTCAGATTTAGTGTTTCTGTCACTCAGAGTAATCAGATGAGTTGAGTTGGCTTGAATAAGAGGTGACATGGATGGCAATATATTTCACAGAATAGCTTGCTTACACCGTAATACCTCTCTGTTTATGGTTCGTTACTGTGAAACGAGAATTCCATGAAGTTTCAGACAGTTAAAATTGAAGCCAAAATGAAATAGAACTCTCATTAGAAAGTTCTGCAAAGGTTTTGTGTGTGGTGGCGCACGAACCCAAAGTTTGTGAAATTGTCGAGCAGGGACGCCATGAATGGGGGAATGTTTCCCCAAATGTGGTGAAAAAAAATTCAAAAAATATAATCTTTCTTGTGTTTTTGAAGAATAGTAGTTATTTTTAATGGTAGAAATATACTCATACCATGTTTCAAAAATCTATCCTGTGATATATGTATATGGATTTCTCAAAAAAAAAAAAATCTTAAAACTCGATAGGTGTAAGTCAAATTTTCCAAATTTTCTGCTAAATTATCTCAAAATACTACAAAAATTTCCATTGTTTTTGAGTAAAATTGTGACAATGTATGCATAGTATCATCGATATAGAATCATCGTGTAGATATAGAAATGGAAGATAAGATTAGGATTTAATGAAGAAGAAATTTACCTTTCATGGTTTCCAATGGCTGTCATGTATGGCACTCGCGAAGCAATTGGATTGATTAACTACAAAAAGTAGTCCCACTTAACCAAGAAACTTGTAGCATAGCTAATGTATCCAATATGAAAGCTGAATCCACCTCTCCCTCCAGCGCTTTCTCTTTTATAACTTCTATTATCCCAAGTGACCCTGGCTTTTCTCTTTTATGACTTCTATTATCCCAAGTGAACCTGGCTGACCATATCAATCACACGAGCTATTCAAACATAGCACACACGAGCTATTCAAACTACTTTGACAAGATTTATTTTTCGGTTATGGCTTCAAAATTCATTGAGAAGAAATAATATATTGAAAGAGCTCCTCAATCATGAAGCTGTTAAATTTTTTTACTTAAAATACATCATTATTAATTAATCAATATTAAATTTAAAATATTTCAAAAGTATTTAAAACTTACTTCTTACTTTAATAATTCATACATATATTCCAATAATTCATCCATATCTCCCTCACAACGTTCACAACGTTCCTCTCATCTCTGTGTTCGTCTCTGTGTCTATGCTCTTTAGCAAGGAATAAGATTTACCCAATACCAACTATGCTCTTTAGCAAGGAATAAGATTTACCCAATACCAACACGATGAAAGCAAATGCAAATGAACAAATTAAGATAATCTAAACTAACTTTGTAATTGAGGGCCCATTATCTAAATGAACTGTTTAATTGATCAATAAACACAAATTGCACAATGAAAAAGTATGTAAAAAATACTGGATTGTATATATACCCGACTGATTATTTAATAATAAGCAAACTGTTAATAAATGACCAGATGATCAAGAGAAGGATATGAATTATCCATAATAAATATTTTGATGCCAATTCGATTATGAGGTCCAACTTGCCCAATCGTGATTCTGGCTAGTTCCATAATGCAAAGGGATATTTTGAATGAAGGTCCAATCTGCCCATTCATGATTCTAGCTTGTTGCAAAATGCAAAGAAATATTTTGATGCCAATTCTATTATGAAGGTCCAATCTGCCCCTTCATGATTCTGGCTACTTACATTATGCAACGGAATAAAAGTTAATCTTCACGTTTCAGTGACAATATCCAACTTGCCATTCATGATTCTGGCCAGCTCCACTATGAAAAGCAATAGATGTTAATCTCCACCATTTTTTCTAACAAATATAAAACATTTATGTTGTTATGTGTATTCTTTTAACATTTTTAAAAGGTCTTGATCTAGGAAGTAAATTGGAACTTGATAAAGCTCCAGAACCATGACCACGTCCAGTGCAACATTAAGTGTATTTGGATAACCCGTCGAGAGAATGAAAAAAAATACAAATGAATAATTTACCAATAAAATATTCGTACTAGATTTTGCAGCCAATGGGTATCACAAAATCTTCCATTTGTGATCTTACTAGCTACTTCTAAGCTCTAAAACTCAAGGACCTAAATTCAAGCCGTATATGTGGATAGTAATTTAAAAATTCAAAATAAAATAAAATAAATAATTTAATTAACTTATTCTATTTTATAAACATTTAATTTAATATAAAATAAAATAATTAATTTAACTAACTTATTATTTTCAATAATATTATTCGTAAACAAAAGTACTCACCATAGCCAAAATTCCAATTCTTTGAAGCTTTCAAGCAAATAGTCACGGCAAAGTCAAAGCTGTCTAGCTCGAACCTTACCTATTGACTAATTCACTGTGACTGACCGGCCTAACTGAAAGAAAAGCATAATTACTTATATAAGATATATCATTAATTACTGGAAGTAATGCCAAGCCAGTGAATAAATAGACAATCAATCTATCATCTCTATATCGGAACTAGCGATATAAGCTCCTTTGATTTAGCAAAGTGATATTATCCGAAGATAGAAGATCTCCTCACTATCTCAGTTCATATCCAAGAAAGGATCCTAAGCATGAAAGTCCAAATGAAATGCCACAAAACCCTATCTCACCCAAGTTCATTCATCCCTGTGACTCTAGTTACCGAAAAAAAAAAGTAATTACGCACTACCTGGCATCCGAGTAGATCAATATCGAATCCAAGGGGTGCCGAAGAGAAGTGATAGTTGTGAGCGTGATTCTCAACTAAAGAAAGAAGAATTCTATTCCTCAGTTAGAGCACAATCCTAAGATAAATACACATTCATTTTCCCCAATTCATTAATCATAGAAGTCGAAGAATTCAATGATGAGTTTTTTTTTCTTTTTTTTCCTTCACTTAGAAGATTGATCTGTCTGTGCGTGCGGGTCATTTTTATTTGTAATATATGGTGAGAATATACTTAGATTGCAGTTGTGGTCGACTTCAGATAAAAATTGATTGTTTTGTCATTAATATTATTGGGTTTGAATCATAGGAACGGTAAATAACTTGCCAATCACGCGTCGAGAAATTCGGCTGATTTAGATTTTTACCTATCTCAGCAGGTTGTTGAGATTTACCCATATGGGTAACATCGTTTCTGGGTAATTATGCTGGTTCTAATTAATACAGGGTTTATCTCAGATGGTGTTCATATTGTAGTTTCACCTGGAAATACGATTCGGTTTGTTTTTAGAGTTTTTGATGTTTTGCTGAAAGTTTATTTATTTATTTATTCTCGTTTTGGCTATCATAAGCTCCTAATTGAAATAGTGTGTGTGTAGGAAAAATCATTCGGCAAAATCAATTCACTTTCACCAGTGTGCTTCCGGCATGTGCTATTTTGGGGGAGCTCAAGTATGGGGAAATATCCATGATGAGGTTAATAAGAGTAGATTGCAGTCAGATGTCTTTGAGGGCAGTGCGCTTATAGATATGTATGTTAAATGTAGGAGTATAAAGGATGCACACAATGTGTTTGACGAAATGTCCGAACGGAATGTAATTATGTTGAATTCTATTATTGCAGGGTATGCACAGAGTGGTCAGGTTGAGGAGGCTTTGGCACTGTTTTATGAGATGCGAAAAGCAGGGATATGCTTAATTGAGTTCACTTGTGGTAGTGTTTTTCCAGCATGTGCAAGCGTGGGAGATATTGGACATGGCAAGGAGATCCATAGAGAAGTAATTGTCAGTGGATTTGAAACTGATGTATTTATAGGGAGTGCCCTTGTAGATATTACAACAAATAATTAAGTAAATTATGCAAGGATTTACAGAGTGACTTGAGCAATACATAACAGAACATCAGTAATTTCTGAAATTCTATTCATTTCTTAATTTTAAAGATGATTTTAATTTTTTTTTCAAAACTTCTATGATGTGATTATTCCTGCCTATGGGTTTTCGTAATGAAACCCAATTTACACAAATGCCTACAAATGTTATACTGACCTTCTCTAGGTACATGGTTACATTTAAGTAGATTGGTTATTGTCCCAACTTCTACCAAGATATTCATATCTGCCTAGGAACTTCTGACAATGTTTAAGCAGAACTGAGAAGATCTTATATTTTGAAATAGATATTAGAGACAGATCATTTGAACTTGGTTGGCCTGAAAAATGCAATGAGGATACATGAAAACCCACTGGCATTACTTTGCATGTAAGATGAATCTAAATAAATTCAAAGCAGCATTTCATAGTGTTTTGATGCTATTATCCAAGTAGGAAAGGAATGCAGAGGATTGAAACAACGTGGTCTAAAGACTGAAACCAAACTGTAAATTTGGGAAAAGAGGGAAAAATCAAATAAAAGAAAAAAAAGAATAGGCAGAGTAAAGAAAAGACAACACCAACAACGGACTGTTGGTCCATGCAGTGACAACGAAGTTTAAGTTGATGAGTTAATAGGCATTGATGCATAATAGATTTACAAACAAATTCTTAGAACTTATAATTTGTCATAATCTACAGGGTATGGCTATGAGTCACGAAAAGATGTAATTGCAAGTACAAAAGGGTCCACTATTTCAGTTCTAGGAAGAAACAAGAGACGAAAGAATCCGTTCTGACTCTCAAGGGAATTATGTAGAAGCATATCCAAAAACCCTAACCCCTCAATCTTCTCTTCGTAATATTACAGTCTGCCTTTGGGCCTCCGGAAATCTTGAATTCCGATATTTTTCTTAATACAAGCTAATGTTTTTATTTTATTTTATTTCAGATTTGTTTCCTCAGAGTTCATTCAATCAAAGCCGTTTCTTTTTGGACGTTGTTATTATTATAGAAATTTGGAAGCACTCCATGGGCTGAATTCATCATTCAAAATTACTTCCCTGCGATGGTTATGGATGGATAATCGGTATAACAGAGTTTGATTTTGTCATAGAACAAAACAAAATCAAGAAGGTTTCTAAGTCCACAACGACTACAAAACTATGGCTCTCAAAAATACAAGAAAACCTTAATACTTTATGGGCCTATAGGTCCTAGAGGTTGAACCTTGCTCTGATACCAAGTGTAGTGAACAAACCTATGAGTTACTAGATGAGCGCTAGGCTTTACATATATATATATTTTTTAATATAAAATAAAACACAGTGACTAGGAATTTAAATCATAATCATACAAGTTTGAAACTTGGTAAAATTAAATCAAGTATGTCAAGTACATAAATTTAACTTCCTACCACATACATGTATTTAACTTGATTATAGGCACATGACATCATCATAATTAAAAACAATATAACTAATACATGTACCGTTCACCCTTAGACGAGAACCAAACTTGATTTGCCGTTGCTTGAGCTCCTTTGTAGTCGTCTACCTCCAAGTTTGAATGTTGTCGTGCTTAGTCGAACGTAATGACCCACCAGTTGACCTCCCAGCCTACTCCTTGGGTACTCTCCTTCCCCGCGGACCCCCGAGCTGCAATGGGGTTGTACAACGAAGGAATGTACTAGTCGATAGAGGTGAGCCCCTCTTGGCTCAAGAGTCCCCTCTCTATAATACTCTATCCCACCAAACTCACTATAGCTCGTAACCACTCAAAATGACATAATCTCCTCCATCCAACAATAGGGTAAACAAAAAGCCTCTTTTCCCTTCCATTTCCCTTTCTTTTATAGAAGGCTTCATAAGTGACACTTGGAATTTCATGCATAAATAATTAATTTTTATTAATTCAAAATTTGATTATTCACCCACCTATGTGTCACCCTCTCATCAAGACTCTCAAAAAATAATTTACTTAATTATTCATTTAAAATAGTATTTTTCCTCAACCCAACAAGACCTCCTATTTCTTCTCCTAGTTGTCTCTTGATTCCCCCTTTTCTACTCCTTAATTTTTGTTTATTATTGAAGTTAATTTATAAGTCTTAGATTTGGTCCCCGATCCTACCTCAATTTTCCTTTATGATGAATATTCTTATGCTAGCTCTTGCCACATGGAAGTTCTCTAAATTTCTCAAATTTTAATTTATTAATCTTAGTTTAATTCACCACACTTTTCTCTTAATGAAGTTTTTAATAAATTTTTCTACTTAACTCTATTTCCCTCTTTCCCCCTTTTGCCTAATTAAGTCTTATGTATTTAATGTTTTGTTTTAACATGGGAAGGGTAGAGTTATCAAGATAAAATATTTTATCTCTTCCTATTCCTCCCTTACCCTAAGTTTTATCCTTGATTTAATTCCTTTGGTTTCAACATCCTATATCACTTGATATGAATAGTTGAATTTTCATATATTGATTATACTTATTAGTTTCTTTAATAATGTCGAGGGTGTCAAGCTGGTCATGCCCTTAAAGAACTTCCATTCGAATTTCCAAGAGTGCCATGCCTAAGAATTTATTTCTGATACCAAGGGTGTCAAGTCGGTCGTGCCCTTCAAGAATTTCTCTTGAAATTCCAAGGGTGCCACACCACTTTCCCTTCAAGTATCCAGTGGTTACGAGGGGAAAACTACATGTGCAACGCCAGAGACCCCTATCATCTCGTATGTTTCCTGCTATAGTGAGACTAATGGTGCTGGGGATCAAGGAATCCGCCTTGATGCGCACCCCCTAGAAAATTCTCGTGAGCGAACCAAATTTGGGACCTGCCCTCACGACATCGTGATCTTCAAGGTGAAGGTATTTCGACCTTTCCAGCCTAAGTCACGACGAGAGTGCTAGTGGGTGAGATCAGGAACACTGTTCCACCCCTACCATGTTGTTCCATTCAATTGTACAACCCCATTACCCATATGTGAGTCATTCGGCCAAGCAACTAACATGTTCTTGCAACCACTGACATATCATCAGAGTATATGTAATATATATAACAAGTTTCAAACTGAACTTGGAATTTCAAAGACAAAATATTAATTTCTATCAAACCAGATGTTATCCACTCATCATACGTGAGTGCCTCTGGTCGTTTCCTGTCATACTCAATCATCATCAGTAACAAAGTTCTAAGTGTTAGAAACATCAACATGACCTAGTCATTCTCATCATTATTTATTTTGAATCAGAATTAATGTAAGTATGGGACACATCCCTCCTGTTTATCATAATCATAATATCAATGGTACATTAACATATTCATCAAAGACATTATCATCGTAACATCAATAGGAAACATATCTATCCATAAAATCTATCATCATCATGATATCAATAGAGAACCTACATATCCATTAACGCTACAATCATATCAGATAAAAAAAACATGCATATCCATAAATGCTATCATCATCATTGTATCAGTCAAATCCACTAATAATAGAGTCACGTGTCCGGATCCTCAACCTGAGGTCCTCAAAGAATAAAGTGCGGGTCTTAGGGATAAATAATGTTAAAATTCATATCACTTTCAGTCAACTAGAGTAGGGCACTACAACTGCAATCATTCATGGAAAACAACCATCAACTTGAAAGCCTCCCATTCTACCATGCTTTACGCCAATTTTCTGTTCATGCCTTTTCAATGTGCTCAAAAGGGAGAAAAGGAGGTTCTGAGTGCATGGGAACACTTTGAAAGGTTGAAGGGCTGAGAGAAAGAGGCTTCAGGAGTTAGGCATGCGCTCATTATATCAAGATAGAGAGAGGTAGTCAAGGCAGGGAGCATGGCACAAGTTCAAAGGATGAAGGGGAAGGCTTCATGCTTCCAAAGTGCATTATGAACTCAAGGGAGAGAATAAGGGAACATGGCACACTCCTAAAGGCTGAAGGATGAAGGCTACAAGCCTTTAAGGTGTGCTCATGTGCTCAAGAAGCCCAGGAGGGTGCATGGCACAAGTCTGAAGGCCGAAGGGAAAATATTCATGCCTTCATAGTGCACTCATGTGCTTAAAGGGTCTAGAGGGTGAATGGAACATTGGGGAAGGCCGAGGGGTGAAGCTTAGGGCCTTTGAGGTGCACTTATGCGTTCAAGGAGGGTGCACTTCTTCGAGTCAAAGGAGTGTGCTTAAAGGAAGAATTAGTATCTTGAAGGGTGTAGTTCAGAACAAGGAAGGGGAAAGAGAATTAAGGAGCGCGCTTAACACCCTTGGAGGGAACATAACACAATTATGAACAATGAAATATTTTTGATCAAGGCTTCAGAGTGTGCTCATGAACTCTTGGCCTCAATGGGTTTGCATTGAAACCAAATATTTGTCTAAGTATGGTATATAGGGTGAGGGGTGAACATGATAAATTTAAACATAAAACCATGTGTGACTCATACCAAATCATCAATAAAAATTAGACGAGCTTGAAAAATGATAAATATACCTCAAAACACCACTTTGTCCACATTCCCCAAGTACAACGACTGAAGTGTGTGTGACTGTGACCCACAAGTGTCGTTTTACAACAACAAAGATGTTACAACCATGAAATGCACTTAAATATGTTCTAATCAATGCGACAACACTTGAGACCATTCAAGGACACTTGAAACACATAGAATAACATAAGGCAACACTTGATGATTAAGGCGAAATTTTATACGACAGTGATAGTAGGCTCCAAAATTCGAACGTAGTGAAATTTTGGAGGGTGTTGTAGCAATGACAACACTTGGCGACATGTTGGGCAGACTTCAACTTATTTGTCTAGGAATATATTTTGGTTAAGGGCTAGAACTTCAGGAAGTATTCATTTCCTCAATTTCCATTTTTCAACCCGGTTCTATACATAACATCCCACTTTCCTCTTCTTGGTTGGACATACACAAAAGGTACACCATATCAAAATAGTTTCAGTCCACGAAACGTTAATGTGTCTAGCGAGTTTATGATATTCATAGTATGAGTTTTCATCTCTAGTGTTTCTCTGCTGCTAGCAGGCCCAAACAGTACCTCGAAAAAGACACTTCAGGAGCACAAATGTTTCTTCACTGCCTCCGAGCATGGACAATACCCTGGAGAAGTCACTTGCTTCACCTCCTTTTGCAAGAAGCCTTCATCTTTTGTCACCCTTTATTTATTTATTTAATAGAACTGTGTATTGAAACTTATTATTTTCAATGGGAAGAAGAGGGATCCTAACTTATTGAGAGAAAAGGAGGTTTCCCTTTCAGGGAAGTATTTTAAGACCTCTGATATTGGTTTAATCGCTTTAGATTTTCCCCTTATCCCTTCTCTAATAGATTGGACAAGTGTTGACACACTGTTGGAAATACTAAGAGGGGGGGGGGGTGAATCAATATTTCTTATCAATTAAAACTTTTTAAATCTTTTCAGAGTATTAGTTAATCTTAAATTATTCTTGATGTTTATCTAGTAACAACAGTAAAAAATAGAACACAATAGGCACACAAATTTTAGGCGGAAAACCCCCTCCGGGTCAAAAACCACCGAATGCTTTTCTAATAAATTATTTAATATTCATCCCCAACTAAAATGAAAGGTACAACTTCCTGGAATTATAGAAAATCATTCTTCTCCATCTCCCACTGGAAGGACACCCCAATGCCCTGGTTTCTTTAGCAGTCAACTGAATGGATGCCCCGACATCCTAGACCAACCTACCACCTTGAAGTGTTCACAGGCTCCAACCTGTAGGTGACTTCATGCACCAACCTAATGTTGAGAATTTGGAGGGCTCGAGGTTAATACAAATTCTCTTCTTGATAATTACTTGTGAGATTGCTTGAGTTGCTTATGTCATTTATTTAGCTTAGTTAGTCTTTCATCAAGTCAATTATCAAAATGCACGAGACACAAAAATTAGGCTCCTAGATCCAGGGAAAAACCTCTCATTCTTGGAGAGGAAAACCTGCAAATAATTCTTCTTATAGATCTTCAAATGACAAGTACCATGACCTAGACTCAAACCCTTGAATTAGATATGCTTCCTAGACCTTGATACAACTTCTTCAGATAATTCAAAACTCGAATCTTCTCCTTTATAACAATCCGCACTGTTCCGTGCTTGACCTAGAGAACTCGGTCTATTTTCACACCTTCCAAACTGATCTCTTTTCATGCACTGTGTGAGTGACCTTACTTTAGTAAATCTGCACTTTGAATGTTGTACTTTACTTCTTCTATGTCAAGCTGTCTCAGAATTCCACATACTTCTTTTATTATATAAAAATTGTATATAATATCTTCTTGACCATCCACATTATTATTTCTTCCTTAAATCTATTATGCAGTTCAGTGCAAATCCACATATGATATCTCTTTAGGTTGTCCGCACTTACATCTAGATTTTATTCTGTTTCAAATCTGAGCCTGAATCTGTCTTCCATCTGCACCTTTTCTTTTCTTATATCCACACCTTTATCATTAAAGAGATCCGTAATACTTCACAAAACTATCTGCAAATCTGTCACCGTGATTACCTTGATTTCTGAGCTTGCTTCTGCCTGAAATACTCACACTTATTTCTTTTCTACTATCCACATTTTTCCTTAGGAAAAATCCACAAATATTGTTGTCCATATGGCTGTAGAACAGGTGTTATATATACAGTGCCAAGACTGGCTTTGAGCCCTACCCTTCAACCAAAATTTAGGCCGACTTTAACAAATATTGTAGGCTAACTTTACTACATTATTTTCTAGCGTTGAATAAGGATGTCTTGAGAGTTGTTAGGAGGATGTCTTCAACATTGTTTGAGGGCTGTTAGGTGTGCTTCTTCCACAAGGTCGTGGAGCATGTATATAGCTAAACTAGGTCCTTCACGAATATGAAACTTAATTATACTTTATGCCTAGAAGACTCAAATCTAATAGACATCAAGAAGAAATCCATCTACTTAATAAATCTTGCTCATGAAACCCATGAAGAAAGTACAACAAAAATACATTTTATTATTTTGACTTCTTCTTTTCATAAGTACATAATTACATAGTCAACATGAAGACCGACTTAGTTACACTTTTCAAAACTCCCTCTTAAATAGGGAGGTATTCCTACAGGTACATGGTCACTTTCAAATTGAAGAATCTCATAATAAGAATCGGATTGGTAATCACAACTGTATAACATCATATCAACCGACATTGTCCTAGTGCAAGGCCTTGACTAACAACCCCATCTCTCAATGAGACAATGGGATACAATGCTGGTGAGACACATGACTAATAGACACCATAGTAATTGTCTCTCCAAGGTACATACCCCACCTAGGTGTTCCCAGAATATGACCTTCTTGGAATATTCTTTTCTTGGGTAGCCAACCCTCAAAGAATATCGGTTCATGACTACTCTTATCTTGAATTCCCTATCTCATTCTCAAAGAGTATCGAATGTGAGAAAATTACCCAAGCCTCCATTGTGTCTTCGAGGTGAAGACCAGAATGATGTGTCTATCCATTCTCTTCACATGGCCTTCACTAAGACTTATGACTGCTAGTCCTAGTCTAGTGCATGACACATGTAATAGAGAATCACATACGTCATTCTCTCTTAACACAAGAATGAAATACTTCAAGTTTATTCCAAGAAAGAAACTTACAACCAATCTTCCTCTCATCCAGGGTCCTGTAGCAGCAATCCAACTACTCATGAAGAATTCCTCCCCTTGATGTCATGGATTTCGATGTTGAGGAATCTTCAACTTTTGGCTTCATAGGCACAAATCATCCATCACTTTCAGTCATGATTCATGTCCATTATCAAAAAGTGATTCATCAGTCTTTCTCATCTGGTCCACTGTTATGCCATGCTGCTTTCCTTCAAATCATCTCCAAGGATTATGTATCATTTCTCATGATTAACAGCCCTACACAAATTCATCCAGATAAACATATAAATATGAACCTTTTAAAACAAAAGGTTACCTTAGTGATGATCTTTCACCATGACATCTTCTCGTAGGTATGGACATCCTCTGAAACATCTCCTAATGATATGTTTCGTCAAGGGTATTCTTCTTTATCAGACTTCTGTCCGAGTCCAAGATTGGATTTTAGGCCGAACCTTCAACCAACATTTAGGCCGACTTTAAAAAATATTGTAGGCTGTCTTTAACACATTATTTTCCAGCGTTGAATAAGGATGTCTTGAGGGTTGTTAGGAGAATGTCTTCAATGTTGTTTGAGGGATGTTAGGTGCCCTTATTCCACAAGGTCTTGGAGCATGTATATAGCTAGATTAGGTCCTTCAGGAATATGACACTTAATTATACTTTATACCTAGAAGAGTCAAACCTAATAGACATCAAGAAGAAGTACATCTACTTAATAAATCTTGCTCATGAAACTCATGAAGCAAGTACAACAAAAATACATTTTACTATTTTGACTTCTTTTCACAAGTACATAATTACATATTCAACATGAAGACCGACCTAGTTACACTTTTCAACACCTAACACCTCTCTGCCACCCTATAATGATAAAAAACAAGACAAAAATGTGGAGTCTCGTACCAGGGACAATGATCCACGATACAATATGATTCACAATTATTTTCTTGAACTAGACCAGTTACCCTATCACACTATGACCTACAACCCAACCATAACATTATCCAACAATGACACTTATACCTCCCAACAATGCCTCTCCAACTCTAGGAAGATTGCCTCTTTTACAATAATGACTCTTTTACAATTTTACAATGATGATACTGAATTTTGACACGACTTGATACTTGAATTGACACTGCTTCTTTGAACACTAGCACCTGTTGAGGTTTTGTTGTGTTTGCTTCAAGTAATGGTATTTGGCATTGCATTGTCCTTATAGTATGTGTCTGAGTTGTCCTATTGTGTCCTCCTTCCTGCACATGCAAGAACCAAACCAATATATAAACAAAATACTTACACTGTCTTGCAAACCATATGTCAGAGAAATATTCAAAATTCAAATGTAAATATGTTTAACATTTATGAACAAAACCCAATTAAACATACATACAAAATACTTACACTGTCCTACAAAAATACATGTAATAGATGATATTCAAATTAAAATTCAAACAGTAATCATACATACCTTGTTGTAGCAGACTTACCCTTGAATGTTTATGTGTTGTCCTTACTGCAGTGATCCTTGAATGCATATTTTTTCTTGCCTTCTAGAAGCTCGATGTCAAATATGCTGTATATGTGTAATTTCATATCTCCTAGGTTTGATATTTCGTCTTGTGGTATGCATATGAGTCCTCTTTCCAACCCTGTAGGTCTGATCAACATTGGATGCTTCAAGAAATAGTTATGCCCAATCTCCTACGATGACTTGATTATATAATGGTTCAGTAGAGAGAACTTGTACGAAGTGCCAGGTGTCACCGTTTCAACCTTTGGTCCTGAAAATGATTCAAACAAAACTACAACTTATCCTCTTTCTGTCATTTTTTACGAAATTTTAATCCAATGCTCAGAGAGAAAGTTATGACTATTTTCCCAAGGTCACCTGTTTGACATGAAATTCGGGACCCTGCAAAAACCTCAGCTTCCTCAGATCATATCTCCAAAAATATAGAAAACCAATATCCGAAATTCTGACACGAGCTTCATCAGAATTTATCCCATATGGGTTTTTAGTTTCAACATTTGAAGCTTCATAGATAAAACGTTATAGCGAAAATTCCATGTTGACCTGTTATAAGTAGCGAAATCCTTACCTGAGGAGGATATGAGGGTCACAATTTATATAAATGATTATGTTGAGAGGGTATTCAAAAAGTGAACATTGGAGGGATTTTAAGAGCTTAGAAATTATTAATTATTGAAAATTCAAGGACCACAACCAATGATTAGTGTCTTTCCACAACCTCATGGGGTTTTAGCCACTAACTGGGGTTACTAACTTCAAACATGAATATCTCTCAAACCGTGAAGAATTATGTGGCATGCCATATATCAACAGAAACATATTGACAAGTAGAAACCATCCAAAATATCCTTGACTCGGAATAGAGTAAGTTTTCAAGTCAAAATTCCTATGCAAGATCGGGGTAGCCCCTGGTGCTGCTTCGGTTGACATTAATGACAACCACTGATCAACACACACAAGTATATTTATACCAAGTCTAGTAGTTTAGATATTAACATAGACACAAATATAATAGGTTCTCTCAAGGTTCTCGTATTGGACTAATCATTTTTTTTGTTTGGGCTTAACTTAAGATATTACATTTACCAACAAAAAGCCAAGCATTGTGGTTGTCACACTTCTCTTTCATTACACCACAAATTATTTTGAGCCATGCACTTTTACACAAGGGTCTTATTTATGTACAATGACCAACAAACCGACATGAAAATATACGTCTTAACATACTACAAGTATGTCTGGCACAAATAAAAGGAGAGGAAACAAAACATACTATACAAGAAGTGCAACTTGTAGCTGCTATTGAAAGTAATGTTTCAAATCTCGTCCATTTATGGGAGGGGGGTCAATCCTCCCATATAAATATCTTAGCTTGAAATTATTGTGACTGAGCCTTTCATTGATAGTAGAAGGTCTAATCCATAAAGGTTGAAACTTTGTGTGTTTACCCTTTTCTTCATGGGGTTTATCCCACTTAAAAAATAGGTCACCCACATCAAAGCTCTTTTCCCTTGTGAACTTCTTATCGAACCAACAATTTACATTGTTTTGATGCACAACAAACATGTCCTTGGATTTGAGCCTTTCTTCCTCTAGTTTTATTAAAGTGTTTATCTGCTCTAAACCAGAAGGCAAGGTCTACCTTGTGACTCTTGGGAGTTACAAGGCTGGAAGATACATGTTTTGGGGAAAGATAGTTTATTTACTGTAAAATAGAAAGTACGACGAGGTTTTAAGAAAAGGATTAGAGGTAACATGATTTACCCAAAGTGCATTGGTCAAAACGTTATGCCAGTTCCTTTGCTCAGAGAAGATGGTTTTCTTAATTATGCGATGCATGTTTCAACCAAACCATTTTCCTGTAGATAATAATTAGATGCATGTTTCATTATGATCTCATTTTCTAATGTGAATTCATAAAGTTTTAATGATGAAAAGTAAGTCGCATTATCAAAGACAAGTGACATAGGAACTCCAAACTTGATTATAATATTATGTTGCAAGAAGTAGATGACTACCTGGTCATTTACTTGTCTGAGAGGAATTGCTTTTGACCACCAAGTGAAGTAATCTATCACCGTAAGAATATATTGGTGTTGCTTTGACGAATGGGAAAAATATCTACGATAACATTTAGGTCCCAATGTTGGAATGGTTCCTAAACTGCTACTGGTAGCAGTGGGGCAACTGACCTTTGATTGCGGCCGAAACATCTCTGACAAGCTTGGAACTTGCGGACATAGGCGTGAACATATTTGAATAGAGTAGGCCAATAATAACCAACCCTCATAAATTTATGTGTTGTATGGCTCCCACATAGTGACCACCTGTCGGTACATCATGAAAATATCTAAGTACTTTCTCTGTATCCTATGACTCCAGGCAACTTAGCAGGACACCATTGTGGTGATTTATAAAAAGCACTCTATGGACTAGTTGGTAGGATAGAGATTTCAAATGGATCACCCTATTCTATTTATTTGATAAGTGCATAGGTAGGGTTCCATGCTCTAGAATTTTTTTAAATATGAATACCATGGTGGTGTAGACGTGAACTGGTGAAGATGTTCAATATTGTACATTTGTATCTCCAGCTCCCAACCTGAAAGATCTTGCTTAGGGGCATCTCTTGCTTCAACTGCTAGCTTACAAAGGCCATGACCCTTTATGGTATGAACTAGTTTGAACTCCATATAATATTATTGTAGATAGGTCATCCAATTATCCCTCTTCTCACCCAACTCTTTCTTCATGAACAATGTTCTTACTGTTGGATGAGGTACAAAAATGATCCTGTGAGATTTCAACAGATAGGGCCTGAAGTGCTTAACTACCTTGTAAGTAACATATGCTTGTTTTTCAATGACAAGATAATTTAATTATGGCCCTTGTAGACTACCACACATAAAGGAGATAGTCCTCTCATTTCCTTCAAAATCCTTTTGAGTCAACACTTCTGAAATTGATGAATACGAATCAAAAGTATAGAGAAAGAAATATTTGGCATAGTTTGGATTGAATAATGCGGGTGAATCTGAGCGAAAGTTTCCTTCTCCCGTTTATCCCATTTGTATACTGCATCTTTCCTAATCATATCCTGTATAGGCTTAACTATTTGAGCGTAATCATAGATGAATTTTCTTAGGAAATTTATTTTCCCTATGAAACACTGCATGACCTTCTTATTCACTACAAAACGGGATCTGTGTGATGGCTTTTACCCTCAGGATCAATTTTAATTATGCTTTTCGTAATGATGTGTCCTAAGAGGATCCCTTTAGACTCACCAAATATGCTCTTCTTGGGATTAAGATAAATCCAATACTTTTGAAACCTCTTGAATATATGTTTCAAATGATGTATGTGATCTAATATTTTCTTGGAAAGCATAATAACATCATCCAAATAAACGACGACACTCTAACCTATAATGCCATGAAAGGTAGTGTCCATTTCTATTAGGAAAGTTTCCCCAACGTTGATAAGCAAAGATTACTTCCTCTTGAAGGTAGTCTTCAATCTGTATGGTTTGCGCTACTAGCACTTGATTTTAACCATAGAAACTATATAATAGAGAAAACATCTCAGACCCAAATATTGCCTGAAGGATTTGTTTCATGGATGACACTGGGTAATTATCTTTATCAAAAGCTTGGTTGAGATTTCAGAAATAAACACAACCTTATTTCACTAAACTTATTTCTATTTGGGACCAAGTTGGAAACCCAAGTGGAATGTCTGACTTTTAAAGATGATCCAAGCATCCAAAAACTTTCTCAATTCCTTTTGGGTAAGGGTATCCAACGTTAGATGAAATTTTCATAAAATTTGTTGGAAAGGCTTTGCCCCTTCTTCTATAGGAATGACATGCTGGATAATACAATTATCATATGTCTTTAAATAATCATATGCCCATGCAAATAAATCATGATATTGTTTGAATAAGTGAATAAATGCCCGTCGCTCTTGTGGAGAACAACACATATCGAGGTTTACATACTTCATATCTTCTTGTGTTACCAGATTGAGTTGTTCAGATGATAACTTTGAACTCGAATATGATTATTTTGCCCTTGTATGGAAGCCATAAATGTGAATAGTATATTGCAAAATACCCTTGTAATTTTCTAGACCAATCTCTACTAAGGAGTACACCATAGGCTTATGGGATATCCACAATTACAATATTTATACATTGATGAAATCGATAATCTTTTAATAATATAATAAGAACATTATTGAGTTCACCAGGAGCTTGGACAAGAGATTTGTCCATTTGAATAATTTGTGCATCAACTTTGTCCCATTTAGCATTTATTTTCTTTGCAAAAGATAATGGAATTACATTTACAAATGCACTAGAATCGATTAAAAAATTATGGAAATTATAATTAAAAATTCAAAAGTTAATAAAAATAGGGGGCATAGAGTGCTAGCTTCTAGTGTTTCAATATTAACTACAAATTCAAGGGAACGAGAAGAATTATCAGACACCTTTTGAGAGGAAAAAGATTTATCACCCGATAAAGGTTATGAAAAGTCTTGGAAAATTAGTTCACGCTGGCCTACGATATTTGCGTACTCATAGATAGAGATATTGGCTCACATTTTCTTCAAATATTAAACTATGTTATAATCAATTGTTTCACCTCTAGCAGGAAACGCTGAAGTGTATGGAGGGGTGTCTTTATTCGATACTTTCAGAGTGATGGACTTACCCTTGTTGCTGGAAGAAGTTATATTACAATTTGTTGAATATGTAGACTTACTTTGTGCATTCTGAGCAGGATTGACCGGTGGTGAGATTCTTCTTAGCAACTGCTCCTTTAAATTATGTCTCATAAACCCCTGTTCAGAGATGTTTCATTTACTCCTTAAACTATATCGACCATTTTACTTCTGAGGGGGCCTCACTTGGTGGTGGTTCTTCAATATTATTCTTGTTTTCTAAAGAGCTTCCTGGATTATCCACAGTATCACGAAACATTTGTTGACGTTTCGAATCCCAACGGGGATCCATGTTCTTGTTGTTGAGAATTTGGAGGGTTGATGATTAATTCAAATTCTCTTCTTGATAATTACTTGTGAGCTTACTTGATTACTTATGTCTTCTCTTCTTAGCTTATTTATTCTTTCATCAAGTCAATTATCAAAATACAAGAGACATAAAATTAGGCTCTTCGAGCTAGGAAAAAACCTATCCCTCTTGGAGAGGAAAACCCACGATAAATTATTCTTATAGAATTTCAGATGACAAGTACCATGACCAAGACTCATACCCTTGACCTATGTATACCTCCAAGACCTTGTCACTGCTTCTTTGTCGACCTCCAATGCTAATCCTTATTTTCTACACCAACCTGGACTGTCCTGCACCAATATTAGAGAACTCGGTCTCTAAGTTTATCTTCAAACACGTCTTCTTTTTTATTCAGTTATTGGAGACAATATCATTTGAGATCTTATATTTCACTTTACATATCCTTGAATTTGGATATATTTTACTTTCTATTATAAACTGTGATTAGGAATGTAAATGACAAATTTAATTTACCTTCCTCTTTTCTCACACTGCAATAACCCTTAGAATTCATATCACAACATGACCATCAATATTATCCCTTCAAATTACATGACATCTGAATGATTCTAATGCATAGAACACAAAATTTATCGAACTTCCTTCAAAATTCTCCGCATGTATCTCAGATTGACCGCACACTAATCCACAACACATATTTGCACTCTTAGCTTTATAACTATCAACATATCTTCTGTCCTTAAACCTACATTTTATTTTGTCCTAAAGTCCGTTCTCAGACACATACTTGTTCAAAGTATATTCTTACTGATCCACACTTTGATTTTAGAGCTATCCGCAAAAACTTGACTCCACAATGATCCACATACTCATCAATATATAATGCACTGTTCCTCATTTAGGCCGACTCTACAATTTGTTGTGTAGGCTGACTTTACCACTTTCCATAGGCCAACATGGAGAGAATCTATTCCAACGTTAATGAGGGTTGTCATGAACCATTACTCCATAGATAAATGACAAAGTCTTGGACCATATTTGTTGACTAGACTCTTCATATTCATGACCATTAATTACATTTATAACTAGAATACAAATCCTAATAGAAATCAAGAAGAATTCTACTGACCTATAATACAACCTTGCTCATGAAAACCATGAAGCAAGAATAAAAAAAATACATTTTATTATCTTTGTCTTCCTTGCATAAATACATAATTACATAGTCAATATGAAGACCGATCCTAGTTACACTTTTCAACACTCCCTCTTAACTAGGGAGGTGTTCATACATGTACATTGTCACTTTCAAAATGAATATCTCATAAGAAGAATTGGATTGCTAATCACATATATATAACATCACATCAACCAACATTGTCCTAGTGCAAGGCCTTGACTAACAACCCCATTTCTCAATGAGACACATGACTTATAGACACCATAGTCATTGTCTCTCCAAGTTACATACCCCACCCATGTGTTCTTAGAGTACGAACTTCTTGGACTATTCTTCTCTTGGGTAGCAAGCCCTTAAAGAATATTGGTCCCCGACTAATATTATCTTGAATGTCATATAACATTCTCAAAGAGTATCGAATGCCAGATGATTACCCAATCCTCCATTCTGTCTTCCAGGTGAAGACCAGAATGATGTGTCTATCCATTCTCTCCACATGGCCTTCACTGAGACTTACGACTATTGGTCCTGGTCTAGTGTATGACACATGTATTAGAGAATCATATACGCCACTCCATCTTAACTTATGAAGGACATAATTCAAGTTTCTTCCGAGTAAGAAACTTATCACCAGGCTCCCTCTCAATTAGGGACCTGCAGCAACAATGGTGAGACACCAAACTGCTCATGAAGAATTCTTCCCCTCGATGTCATGGATTTCGATATTGAGGAATATTCACCTTTGGCTTCATATGACACAGATCATCCATCACTTTCACCATGAGTCATGTCAATTTTCAGAAAGTGATTCATCATACTTCCTTATCTGGTCCACCTTTATGCCATGCTACTTTCCTTCGAACCATCTCCCAAGGATCTTACATCCTTTCATATGATTGGTAGCCTTGCATAAACTCATCCAAATAAACATATTCCAATGAAATTTTAAATCAAAAGTTACCTCAGTGATGATCTTTCTCCATGAAATCTTCCTCTAGGAATCAACATCTTCTATTCAGATTGGCACATCTCCTAAAGATATGTCTTGTTAAGGGTCTTCTTCTTTACTAGACTTTTATCAGAGTCTACATATCCTCCCAGGAGATCTTCTAGTCAAGTCTTCTTGGCTTCCGGATGATAACTACCTCTTGACATGGTTGCACTTCATGATCTCTTCCTTTCTTTCCACATATATTCATTCCTAGGAACTTCAAATTTCCAGTTCCTTGTTTGTATACAACCACCTCATATTCCATATGAGGACATATTATGTTGATTTCATTTGATAATAGCAACTTTTGTAATGCAAGAGATCCTCCTTTCTCTGATCATACTTCTAAAGATATAAGTTCATTATCTGCAACCATATGACATGAATTCACAACATCCAGTGTCAGCATATAAATATATATACCTCATACCTTTTTCCTTTGAGTCATCATGTAGAAATTTTACTAGAATGAAGAGCTTCATTCCATTGACATGCTTCATCAATATGTCATCACATCCTAATCCTAGAATTCTGTAGCATAATATTCTATATGAAAAATTTCTAATTCCTTTCTAATCAGTGAATTCATAGAGAAATCCATTAGAAAAATGCTAGCACCTGTTTCCATGATGACCTTTGATCTTGATGGCTGCGTTCCAGCAAATTTGTTTATCAATGAGAGTTTCCAGGAGCTGTTTCACCAAGAGATCCTACCATGCTTCTATCATACTTCTATTAATATACATTGCTTCCTATCATATTATTTTACAACCAACATAAATCACTTAAGGAGGAAGATGATCTCAATCATAATAGAGATCTCTCGCTTCTTCTTTCTTACATTTCTTTGCATCAGGTTCTTCCCTTTCATATATGACACGGGCTTCTTCCTTTTTCCTCTTGTCCTTTCCAAATTAAGGAAAGTCTCTTTTATAATGTCCAATTTCATTACATCCAAAGCATCATACTTTGTCCATATTTCTTGTTTTATTCTGAGGACCAAGTTTTCCGAATCTTCCTTTCTTCTTGGATATGGTTGCAAAGGATTGATTCCCTTCACTTGATTCTGTATCATCTTTGGCTTTTAATCTTGTTTCTTCTATTTTACATAGAGACCATAAATCGTGGAATGGTGTTGCTTCCTTCTTCCCTTATAAGCTTGACGTGAAGTTTCCCCATTATTATAGTAGAGAATTTAGCACCACGGTAGTCATCTCAGTATCATAGATTACTTCTCCCAATTCCTGCAGTTGGTCTCTTATTTCAGAAATCCTCATAAAGTATGAAGTGATTCCTTCTTCTCTTGAAAATTTAATTTTCTATAGTTCTTGTCTTAGAGAGATTCCTTCTCCTACAATAATCACAGAGAATAGCTCCACCAATTTCTCATATATATATTTTGAAGACTTCAATTTTGATACATAGGGAATGAGTGAGTCCTTAATGGATTTTATGAGAATCCTCTAGGCTATGATTTCTCCCTTCATGTACTTGGCATGAGCTGTAGCATCTTCTTTTGAGGGTTGAATTGTAGATCCGTCGATGTAGTCCATAAATTCGTTTCAATTAGATTCAAATATGTTCTTTTCTTCCATGCACTAAAGTTTGGTGACCCAACCAATTTGTTGCTCTCTTTACAATAAGTCATCTTGATAGATTTAAATAAGTTCATAGATACTTAGTTGAGTAGAGTGACTTACAACTTCCTTGATGATGATGAAGATGAAGTTAGGATCTTCTTCTGAGATTGAAATATCCAATGTAGGTGATCTTGGATCCTTGATGATAAAGGATATCTCTAAAAGATGATGTTTATTTCAACAATGTCTTGAATATAGATCTTTGATGGAAAAGATTATTTTCTTGATGAATTGATCCTTTGAGTGAGATTGAAGATCTTTCTTGAAATAGCTTGAGAATATTACTTGCAAACTAATTTGACTTTTCAGCGCAAACTTTGACCTTGAATTTGATTTTTGCTTCCTTAAGTGTCTCCTTGCTAAGTAGCCCTTGTGTTTTAACACCTTAGCTCTGATACCATGTTGAGAATTTGGAGGGTCGATGATTAATTCAAATTCTCTTCTTGATAATTACTTGTGAGCTTACTTGATTTACTTATGTCTTCTATTCTTAGCTTATTTAATCTTTCATAAAGTCAATTATCAAAATAGAAGACATACAAAATTAGGGTCTTCGAGCCAGGGAAAATCCTCTCCCTCTTGGAGAGGAAAACCCACGATAAATTATTCTTATAGAATTTCAGATGACAAGTGCCATGACGAAGACTCAGAACCTTGACCTATGTATGCCTCCAAGACCTTGTCACTGCTTCTTTGTCCACCTCCAACACTAATCCTTCTTTCCTACACCAACCTGCACTATCCTGCACCAACACTAGAGAACCCGGTCTCTAAGTTTATCTTCAAACAATTTTTATTGTTGATTCAGTTATTGGAGACAAGATCATTCAAGATCTTATATTTCACTTCACATATCCTTGAATCTGGAGATATATTACTTTCTCTTATAAACTGTGATTAGGAAGGTAAATCACATATTTACCTTCCTCTTTTCTCACACTGCAATAACTCTTATTATTCGTATCACATAATGATCATCAATATTTTCCATTCACATTACATGACATCTGAATGCTTCTAATGCATAAACCATAGTCTTTATCGAACTTCCTTCAGAATTCTCTGCATGTATCTCAGGTTGACCACACACTAATCCGTAGCACAGACCTGCACTCTTAGCTTCAAAATTTTTTGTATATATTTCTGTCCTTAAACCCTCATTTTATTTTGTCCTAAAGTCCATACTCAGCCACAAAATTGTTTGAAGTATATTTTAAATGATCCACACTTTGATTTCAGAACTATCCGCAAAAACTTGACTAAAAAATGATCCGTAGACTCATCAATATATAATGCACTATTCCTTATTTAGGTCGACTCTACAATATTCTATGTAGGACTTCTTTACATGGAGAGCATATATTACAATGCTAATGAGGGTTTTCATGAGGGTTGTCATGATCCATTCCTCCATATGTAAATGACAAGGTATGGGAGCATATTTGTTGACTAGACACTTCATATTCATGACCCTTAAATTACATTTATAACTAGAAGAAAAATCCTAATAGACATCAAGAGGAAGTCTATTGACCTATACTAAAACCTTGCTCATGAAACCCATGAAGCAAGCCTAGCAAAAATAAATTTTATTATATTTTTCTTATTATTTACATAAATACATAATTACATAGTCAATATGAAGATCGATCCTAGTTACACTTTTCAACACATGTCACCATTAAAAACATAATTGAAAGTAATCACTGCATGTCCAATACCCTTGTTTTATTCAGCCACTGTAGGTTCCTCTGCTTCTTCTGTATTTTTTTCCTGCTCACCTGCTAAAAAGGAAATCTCAATGTGTGCAACCAAAGTGTTCATGTTGCGGTTCCACTGTGGGCATGCATTTTATGAATGATATTCATGATGGAAAGAACAACAGTTTTCCATGCAAATATTCTGAATATTCAACACATCATTCAAACTCTGGTCATATTTGGCTGGCTAATTGCCACTGTTACTACTATTATTATTCCTTTGAAAAGGGAAGGACTTGGGAATCTTGCTTCTAGTATAAGTCTCGCTCAAGCTTTTCTTCAGCTCTAAAAAGTCATTAGTAAGTGTTTTCACAATCCCGATCAAGCATTTGATATTTGATGATTCCTTATCCTTATTACTACTTGAAGAAGACCGAGTCCTCCGACTAGTTTCCTTGGAGTCTTTTGATTCATCATCATCCGTAATAAATCCAATATTGCACAATTCCTTCTTGATGGCAATTTCTTCTTCAAAGTTTTGTGCCGATGTTTCCTTTGCAACTCTTTTAATTAATTGGGAAATGTTAGTGGGCAAGGAAGATGTGTAATAATCAATATTGATCAAATCGGGTGGTTCTGTGCCCTGGGGAAACTTGTTCAATATACGATTGAAATTTTTATTGAATTCTTTCACTTTCTCTTTTTTCCCCATCTAGATGTTTTCGAGGTCTTTCAGTAACATGGTGGGAGTCTTGTTGTCAACAAATTTCTCTAGAAATAAATTCTTAAACTCACTCCAAATATGGAATGAATTAATAGGGAGACTATGGTACCATGTCACTGCTCTAGCTTCTAATGTATAAGGGAAAATTTAGCAAGAAACATCATCATTACTTACTTCCAACATCCGTATATGCATGTATAAAGCGTCAATGTGATCTTCTGCCTTTGTATTCTCGTCTAGATCGAACTCTGTTAATTTTTTTTCCGGATATCTAGAAATATTATAAAGATTGTTCGAAAGAGAAAGAGGCCCTTCGACCATCCCATCCTCTCGGTCAACCATGTATTTTTCTCTTGGTTCCTACTCCTTTTTCAAAATATTAGGAGTCCTCTCCTTCACCGTTTAATATGTAAAAAATGTCATCATAAATTCGTACCCTTCATTAAGAGGTGTAATTTGATCTTGATGCGCTGTATCGTTTACGGATTCTGTTGACTCTTCAAGAGTAGAAAAGACCAAATATTTCATTGTAGAGACTAATATATTGGTACGAATTTTATTTATTCTTCAAAAAATGTGGGAGATTCTGCGCTCCAGGAATTAATTTGATAGCCTTTGCATACTGACGGGTTAAAAGTCGAAGTGACTGGATTTGTTCATAAGTAACCACGCAAGTCAACTCTGGGCCAGGCTGAGAAAATAATCCTAGTTTAGGAACATGAGTTAGAGTGGTGCTCAAAATATTTCAACCTTGTCCAAAATATGAATGATTAGGGTGTGCGAAATTATCAACCATAAAAAACTGGTTTCCCTCCTAGCACCAGAATTTTGACGGTGATGGATACTGCCAACATACATGGGATCTCTCCGATATAAGGTCCCAACTATACCTCACACCATTTGGTGTTGGAGTACCATCTGGAATACAACCCAAATTCCGTTTACTTAAAGATATGCCTTGGCTTTAGCTGTTATCATGAGAGAGAAGCGCAAATGTTCTTTTGAATAAGCAAGTGAGTGCACCTTGTGAATGTTCAATTGCAGATGTATCAAATTTCTCTTACTACGGAGGGGAAAATGAAATGAGAATCTAAGAGAGAAGAAATAGTACTACCCTAATGAAGACACACATGAAAGAGAAATGCTCATCTGACATCAATCACAATAGTTCACAAAGATGCAACGATAATTATAACCATAACAACACATTTCCAATAAGTAAGCACCAAAATCATCGAAATAGTTCAATTACTCCAGTATGTATGATAACAAACATGAACCATAAAAATTCAAAGAATAATATTAGAAACATTCAAAATCCATGTGTGAAAATGTGCAGGCCTCGAAGGATTCGATATTAAGTAAAAGTCCCAAGATACATAAATACAATGAACACCACTAACTCCAATAGTGGAGCGTTACAACCGCTAATTCCCCCCCAAAAGTACTAACTCTATCTCTCTAATTCCTTGTGGGAGAAGCCAAGGTTAAAATTTCTTTACATGAGAAATGATGATCCTTTTATAACTTGAGGCATGACTTTTCACATCCTCATGACTCTTGACTTTCCAACTTCTAATGACCTTTGGACTTCTACAACCTTTGGAATTCCAAATGACTTTTGGAATTACATATGACTTTTGATATTACATGTATTTTGGACTTCCATGCCTTTTTATTTGTAGGAATTTACAGGGTAAGTTCCTTAGATCAAACACAAAAGGTCACCGCTCACAAAAGGATCACAGATTAATACTCCAGTATTTGACATGGTTGAAACCCCCGAAGAGGGAAGCAGTCCACAACCTGAGCCAACATGACCACTTCAAGAAATTTATTAATATAAAGAAATCAAATTTACATAAGCTTTCCTCATAAACGGTCACTGGAAAAATGACCCTCCATGCTCTTTAAATAGAGATCATGGACCAATCGGGGTTTAAGCCACGGATGAAGTGTCGATAATACCGATGAGAGAATGAAACGTTAGATCACTACACATCGTGACTGTCAGATTATAAGTTACAAAGTAAATACTAAAGAAGCAAACTTGACCTAACTTTACGCTAGACCAAGTTATACTTTTCTATTTCCTATGTGTCAGAATATCCTAACATCCCCCCTTAAGAACAAATTGGGATAAGATTGAAGGATTTACAAAGGTGAAACAATAGGAGAAGGAAGGAGGCATTAGAGCCTATTCCCCCTTAATGATAACTTTCCTGAAATCCAAGCATAGATCGAAGTTTGGTAAACTTTTCTTATGTGAGAGCCTTTGTAAAGATATAAACAACTTGATCATTGTTTGAACAATAGTGCACTTCAAGAACATGATCATGAATGAGCTTTTTGATGAAGTGCATGTGTAGCTCAATGTGTTTACTGTGCTGATGCTGAAGTAGATTTTTGCATAGCTGAATGGCACTCTGATTATCACACCAAATTGTAGTTGGATGCTGCTGATGAAGACCAAATTTAGACAGGATATGATGAAGCCACACGGATTCCTTGCTGGCTTCAACAACACCACGATACTCTGCTTCTACCAAGGAAAGAGAGATGACACTTTGTTTTTGAAAAGACCATGTAATAGGTCCTGAACCAAGAGTGAATACATAACCTGCAGTAGAATTTCGATCATCAAGGTCACTAAGCCTAATCAGAACAAGTGAAACCAACCAACAATGGAGATGCTCCTGCATTGTAATGAATCCCGAACTAAACTGTACCTCACATATATCAAGTTATTCTTTTAGCTGCTTTCCAGTGACTTTCATGAGGTTTGTGCATAAACCGATCAACAAGAACAATGACAAAGGAAAGGTCAGGATGAGTATGGGTTAGATACATAAGTTTACCAACACGTTGCCAGTATAAGGTAACATCAACTTCAGGGGAAGTACAAGTGATTGAAATCTTGACTCCAGACTGAAAGAGAGAAGGGGTTGGCTTACATTCTTCCAAGTGAAATTGGCATAGAAGATCACAGACATACTTGGACTGAGAAAGGGTAATACCTTCTTTGGATTACAAGGCTTGAAGACCAAGGAAATAATGCAAGTTTCCTAAGTCTGTCATTTCAAACTTCTTTTTGAGGCTATACTTCACATGGTTTATATGGTTGGGATCAATATCAGTAAGGATAAGATCATCAACATAAAGAACAAGGATGAATAAGGACCTACCCACTTTCTTGGTGTAGACAATGTTGTCGAAATGACATCTAGAAAATCCATTATCTAAGAGAAAGTTATTCATTTTGGCATACCAAGCCCGAGGCACTTGTTTGATACCATAGAGAGACTTCCTAAGGCAGAAAACAAGGCTAGAGTATTTTTGGATAAAGCTAAGGGGTTGTTCCATGTAGATTTTTTCATGCAAGTCCCCATGTAAGAAGGCAGATTTAACATCCATTTGATGGACTTCCCATTGAAAGTAGGCAGCAAGGAAAATAACAAGGCGAATATAGTTCATTTTTGAATAATGGGATAAGGTTTCAGTATAGTCAATGACTTCAACTTGTGAAAATACTTTAACAACAAGATGAGCTTTATGTTTATCCACTTTTCCATTTGGTCCAAACTTTGTCTTGTAAACCCATTTGCATCTGACAAGTTTTCTTCCCTTTGGAAGAGGAACAAGATCCCAAGTTTCATTTTCCAATAAGGAACAATATTCTTCATTCATAGCTGCATCTCAATTTGGATGACCTGAAGCTTCTAAAAAGGTATCTTGATCATGATTTTCTAGAACTTGAGCCAATAAGGAAGAGGCTCTGTCGAACTGAGAACGTGTGCAATGGTGATCTGCAGGGTCACCCGCAAGAGAACTTGCTGCATCCCTAGTAGAGTGGACCCATTTTGGAAGCTGTGGAGCTGAAGGAAGATCCTAAGGAGGTGGAGGAGGATTTTCATCCTCGTTTTCATCATCCGAAGTAAAAGGAATGCTGTCAGAAGTAGAAGAGATAGAGAGAGGTGGCACATATGACGAATCAGGCTCGCAGGCCAAAGGTGGCACACCCGCCAAAATAGGCTCACATGTCGATATATGTTCATCAAATTTTAAATCTCTTCTAATGATAACATTTTTGGATTTAGGTTGAAGAAGTCTATATCCTTTGACATCTTCAAAATATCCAACAAAAATACATTTTCACTCTTAGGTTTTAAGGCTTTATGTTTCTCATATGGAATATGGGACCAAGCTTCACTTCCCCAAACACGAAAGTGACATACATCTGGTTTGATTGAGATCCAAGCTTCTTTTGAAGTGATATTCCTTAGAACTTTAGTAGGAGTGCGATTTACTATGTAATTTTTACATTTAATTGATTCTGCCCAAAAATTAAGACTAAGTCCTTTGGATTGAAGCATACAATTAGCCATTTTTTTTAGAGTGTGATTCTTCCTTTCAGCTACACCATTTTTTTGTGGAGTATGTAGAACAATTTATTGCAATTGAATGCCATGCTCAATGCAAAGGTTGATAATTTTTTTGTTAACATATTCTCCTCCATTGTTAGATCTTAACTTAAGAATTTGATGTTCAGATTGTTTCTCAACAAAGGCCTTAAAGGCCAAGAACATGTTAAAAAATTCACTCTTCTGTTTTAAGAAGTATACCGAAGTGTGTTTGGAAAAATCATCAATGAGAGTTAAGAAGTACTTGTAGCTAGAGAAAGAAACAACTGGAAGTGGACCACATAAATCACTGTGCACAAGCTGCAAAGGGGTTGAAGTGTGCCGGGAGGCATGTTTGTCAAACTATCCCGATGATGTTTTGCGAGTACACAACTGAAACAAACACCATCTCGACAAGATACCATAGGAAGACCTGTCACCATATTTTCTTTACATCAAGTTTTAAGAGAGCGATAGTTTAAGTGACCAAATCACTCATGCCAAAGTTTTCTCACTTCACTTCATCATCATGAGCAACAAAAAAGAAAGGAAGACGTGGTGACCCAAAGTTGTCAAACTTATATAACCTTGTGGAATCATCAACAATGCCAGTATCTAAAATATGTCTTGGATCTCTTAGGTCCTTAATTAAAACATCATGAGGTGAGAATTCTACGATTTTCCCTTCACTTGAAGGAGTTATCTGAGAAATGGATATAAGGTTGCAAGATAGGGTAGGAACACATAATGCATCATTAAACTAACCATTATCTAGATGAATGGTTTTAGACCCTACAACACCAAGAGATCTATCATCACCAACATAAATATTTTTGGTGTTAAAAATCATTTAAAGAAGAAAAGATGGCTTTATTTTTGGCCATGTTGTAAGAGGCTACAGAATCAATGAGCCACTCATGAAAATGAGAAGAAGAAGATACATTCAATGCATAACCATACCTTGATGCTTGTAATATTCCCAATTAGCTATAAGCTAGTTGGAATTTTAAAATTTGTTTTTGATTCTTAGTTTGATGAATAAGAGGGTATGGAGACCCATAAATCTCCTTAGTAGGAATAAAATCACTTCTAATGGGAATGGAGATCATTTTAGTAGCTTGATTAAGCACCCTTGTGTGTGAAAAGGGGCTAGAGCATGTAGTCTGGGTCAAATTTGATCAAATCAACAACGCTGATGTTGTCCAGGTAAATCCCCTCTGCTGACAGAGGCAATACCTCTAGCCCTAGCACGGGTCTATCAACTATGGGAACATACTAACATCTACCTTCCTAGATTGTAAATGAAATTTAGAGCAAGGAAGATGACCTACCTCGTTCTGATGCTATGTTGTCGTCTTCCGTCGAACCTTCTTGATCCGTCACTCTTCTCAAACTCGATACACGCTGCTACCAATGTTCGATTACCTGTACAGACAGTCAAGACACCAGAACAAGCGTAAAACCATGACAAAAATAAAACAATTACAACCTATCTAGCTGATCAAGGAATTCTAGAAATCTTATTATATACGTAAACAAGAGTTGAAGATAAACATCAGATGCATTTTATTATGATAAAGACAAGGGGAGTTTACAACCAAGCCTTGATGTTGAGGCTCTCCTTCGGCAGGTCTATATTCAAGCACATTTGCCACACCCTCACACACAAAGGTCCAAGATCCCACTATGTTCTCAACACACACAAACAATCACACTCTGCACTATTCTCCCGAAGCTATGATTGCTTCCTCTCTATGTTAACTCTTTCAGCTATCTATTTAACTAGCTTCATCAATGGAAGATGGCTGTATTTATAGAGGAGAGGAGGAGGTTGGGATCCCTAAAATAGTGGAAGGGAGGCCTTATCCCTTGGGAGGTTTCCCCATAAGGTGGAAACAAGAGGCCAAAGGAGGAAGGCCGTGGTTATTCAGTAGAACCACTTCCTATGACTCATCCACGAAGTTGTTGTGATTGAAAATTCACCTATATTTTTAAAAAACTTTCCATAAAAAGATTGGCGCGGGCTCAGTGTTAATTTTCCAGCTCGGTGCGGGCGTGTAACTGGCTACTCGCGCCAAGGCAAAAACATGTGCTTTTAGTGGTCTGCTCAGGAAATGGTCAACAAAGGGAATGTTGTCCTCATGGCAAGGGATGCAATGATGGTATTTTCAAGGCATGGAATTGCTTATTGATCACAGAAATGACCCTCCAATGGGCGAGATGGGGATTGCAGGGACAGTGACAAATTACAGTGTAACAGATGCCCCCTAAAGTATGAAGTTCGAACATGAGCGAGGGGTGAAATGCTTTACAAGTACGTGCAAGGAACCAAATGCTACTATTGGGACACCTACAAATCAAGCATAGATACATATACATAACTGAAATCTCTGTTGAAAATACATGAATCCGTGGTATAGGTGCAACTATTCATCAAGAAAAGGATCATGTGAATGGATCCTTGGTATGGACGCAACCATCTGAATGAAGGGATCATATGAAATAGATACACGGCATGGGAGCATCCATCCATCTAAAGAATCATGTATATAATCATGAATGACTCATCACTCCTCATAACCTGAACTTTTGTGATCGAAGCCCAGGGTCTTGCGCTCCAACACCACCCGATCAAAGTACAAATTCCAACATGTGAATAGACGTGTTGAAGTCGAACATGCTAGAAAATCACTTGATTATCGGTCAATGATGTGAACCGTTAACAAGTGTGAGAGAAACCACCAATAATGACGATGGCTCTCAAGGTACAACTAGTACAATCCATGAAATGTGAACAGTGAGCTAAAGTTGAACACCCGTGAAATCACCCGATCGAAGGCCGATGATGTGAACCTGTCGTCGAATGCGAAGAAATTTCCATTAGGGCATGCAAGCTCTAAGTTACCAGAAAGGAGTCTCCAGATCAACTTCCTGGATAATGAGCTGAAGTCGACAGGAAGTGATCCGTCGAAGGAGGGTCATAATGAATCCCACATCATCGACACGAAACATAGAAGGTAATATGAGTGTGAATCAAGACTAAAACAGAGGATCAAGGAATGTACAAACTGCAGAAGGATTTTCTCTTGAACATATCGACGACACGACTTTGGAATTTGGCAGCATTTGACTCAAATAGGATTAGAGGTCATGTTGACACGATTTTTAATCGAATGAGAAGCAAACGGATTTCCCGAACCCATGGAGGAAAAGTGACAGAGTGAAGATATTCCAACCCGACACAAACTGCAGACAAGTGTTATGTTCAAGAGTGACATACTGCCGACACAACTGATGAATACCTTCCATTTCCCCCCACCATTTCTAGCGAGTACCTCTTTATTTTTACACAAGTTTGAAGAGGATAGCATATGCTTGTCATATAAGTTTTTCCTTCGAACAAATCCAACCTAGTACATTTTACGAGTCCTAGGAAGGAGGAACTCGGTTAACATCATGAAGACGGAGTCCGATGTCATCAGTTTTTAACGAGTCTGACAAAGGGAGAACTCGACATATTTTCATGTTTAGAGAGTTTGAAAAGAAAGTGGAAAAGAAAACTCCAGCAAGGTCCTTTTCGTAAATAGTATGTCAGATCCGAAAAGGTAGAAAACAATATCTGAGAGAACCTCTTAGTCGTGATAGGCTAAGGTATTCATTTTTCGTAAATAATCCATTCCAACCCGAAAAAGGGTTAAACGTATACTGGGTAGATATCGTTTTGCAGCCATTTAACGAGTTCAAAATGACAAACGTCTTGACAATATTTTCAATTTTAGAGAGTCAGAAAAGAGCTGAAAGTTGACTCCTCCTGGAGGAACGAGTGGTATAAAGGGTAGCAACTGGTTTCAGTAATGGCGGAATTTCTCAGAACAAGTAAAGGTCAAGAGGCTGGCTAACAAGACCACTCATTGTAGCGGTTCCTCAGGAATGGGTAAAACAACCAAGTGAAGGCGTATGATAAGCCAAGCAAATGGTGACGATGGAATGAAAAAAACAAGGCTCATCCGGCAAAATAGGCTGATAAAATGGCAATAACGAGAGGCAAAATGGGAATGGTTTCATTTTTATACAAGCTTGAAATCAGGGAACTCTGCTTGAAGTTGGTTTCATTTTTACACAAGCTTGAAACAAAGATAAACTATGCTTGAAAAAAGATTTGCATGCCCCAGCATGGTGACTCAATTCGAGGTACATGCCCCCCATGCTTCAATCTATATGAAAGGCAGATGGAGTGAAAGTTCAAATATGAGATCAAGTGAAAGACTCGACTGGGATTTTACGAGATCGTATCAAAGACTCGAATTGAACAGGAACATGTTTCATTGTTTTAACAAGGTTGACACATTAAAAGAACTATCCTCAAGGCCTGATTCATTTTTTTTAATGAGGTTGACATAGAAGACGAACTATCCTCATAAGAGCTTGTTTCATTTTTTAAGGAGCTTGACACAAGAAAACGAACTATGCTCTGAAGACCTTGTTTCATTTTTTAAGGAGCTTGACACAAGAAAAACGAACTATGCTTCGAGGACCTTGTTTCATTTTTTAAGGAGCTTGACACAAGAAAAACAAACTATGCTCCGAAGACCTTATCATGTTGAATAAGAAGTTGTGGCTTCCAAGAGTTCCGCACCGGATGGTAGAATAACATCTCAGAAATCAGGACCCAATGCCCCCAACACATGATGCACAATGGCACTGTCACTGAATGCGGGCATGGGATAGGTAGCCACATAATTAACCTGTGGTGGGGAAGATACAACTGGCGGATAAAGATCTGGCAGAGATGACGGTGGGTCAGCTGCCATATCAAGACCAAAGAATGACAACTGATCAATGGTCACGATCCGACCTTTGTGTGGAAAACATATCACACGAAAGAGGGAGGAGACAAGTGCACCCATGACATAAGTATAGTCGTTCCCCAAGATTAAATTGAAATCCAAGGGGCCTGAAACAACCATCACGTCTATATAGATGGTTTTCCCTCCCAAAGTAATAGGGAACTTTGGAAGGATCCCTAACGGTTGATTGATTCCTCAGTTAAAAGCCAACAGATTCTGGGTAACAGGCATAAGCGATGGAGAGCCAAAAGCTTGCCAAGTAGTTGAAAATAGAACACTAACAGATGCACCTTCATCTATAATCATGCTAGGTATGACCATCTCAAAGATTTGCACCGTGATCTCAAAAGGCACATAAGAAGGAAGGCGGTATCTCGAAAATTGACTCCAATCGAAGGAAGCGACCAAACTATTTGGAGGAGGTACCACCGAATTGAGATGGTTTTCCCTTGGTGTTACCAGAGCAAGAGGATCATCCTCCTAGACCTCCATCATGGGAGCAAGAGGAGAAAATTCTTGAATCACAAGGATGGGATGATTTTTCTCCAAGTCCGAGGAATCTGAAGAAACAAGAGGAACGTGAGAGGGATGAGATCCACTCTCGATGGAAAAGCCCTGATGAACCATAGGCAGGATCAAGTCAACCGATTCCACGTCCAATGGTTGGTCAGGAACGGATTCCTGAATTTGAATTTCCGGGGGAGCGGGATTGACCAAGGATGACCCTTGACTGATCGTGGAATCAACTAGCGGAGGACCCAAAGAAAGTTTTTGGTAACTAGCCAAAAGGCAGGGTGCAGAAACAGTAGATTTGTTCAACACTCTCTTGGCTTCATCCATGTACGGACAAAGGTGAATGGGATGATGCCCTTCACACAACTTACAGGGATTGGTAATCTTACCCTGTTTCTTATGAGTCTTATCAGCACTAGTCGAAGATGTGCTACTAATATGACTTCTGAAGCCAAAGGCAACGGCAGACGACTGTCGGACCATACTTCAAGTACCTTGGGAATGCCAGGGCAGTCTCAAAGAAGGTGGTCACCTTTGCACAACATGCAAGGGAATTTGAATTTTCGTGGAAGGTTGGATGGTTTCTTAGGCGCAATAGCTGTAACATTAGCCTCTCGCTTATCTGAGTTCTTCTTCTTTGCCTTCTTCTTCTTCTTAGCCACCTAGTTACTGGAATCCAAAATTTCACCAGGCGAAGTAGAAGAGGAGGACAAAGAAACAAGAGAAGAAGGGGAGAGGGCCACTTTAGAATCAACATGATGTTGTTTAGGTGGAGGAGATGATTGTACAGAGGGCGGAATACTCGAGACCACAAAGGTCGAGAATAACCAAACAGGGAACCCAACGGTTAACCCAAGAAGGGACAATGTTGGAATATAAGGAGCACCAACATTCCCAAAAGTAGGAAAAGGACCAGGATTCCCTTAGAAGGGGATTCCTTGGTTGGTAAACTCCGGAAACATTGCCATTAGAAACAACCTTAAAACAAAATACTAAGGAAGATAACTTTAACCAGGAATATTTCGTGGGCAGTTAATTTTTTAAGACATTGAAACAAAACTCTGTCGTTTCATATTTTAAGAGTCGAGAAACAGGCAAAAGGTGACTCTATCACTTTCAAGTTGAAATGAGCGTGAAAGGACAAGCGCTCGAGCATATTTTCACTTTTAGAGAGTCACAAAAAGACCAAAATGACTACTCAGGTAATCTAAGCAAGAGGGTGTACTAAGTTTCCGTGAACTGCAAGATACACCTTGGTGATCAAATGAAAGAGAAATGACCAAGGACTTTTCGTACGTGCAGGTAGTCTCCCTGAATGCTGTGTTCAGTGTATCACGATTATAGGGTGGCAGACTCGGCTTCCTATGGATAAAGGATTGCAACCTATAGGGGTCTCCCTTTATATACTTGACGGTACGGGGAGCACAAGTCCATACTAGTGTTGTCTAAAGCTATATGGCAAATGAAAGCTACTAGGTTTTAAGACGTCGGAACACGTCTCTAGCCTAGACCACTAAAAATGTGTCGTTAGGTTTCAATGCTTTCGTAGGTCAATTAAATAAATTTTGAAGTTGATCTTGAATTATGTCTCGGTTTCAAGGCCCTACCTCATGTCATTTGAAAATCTCCTATATGCAGCTATATGAGGAGAGAAATCTTTCAATTCGATGAATGCTATCTAATTAAGGGAAGAGCTTCAAAAAATGATGAAACAAACAACAACACTGTAAAACAAATTTTTCCAAACTAGATGAATTTCACTATCCAAAAGTAATCTAAAACATTCAATGATGTGAATTATGCAATGTAATCTATGCAAAATCCTCTTTTTTGAAATCTATGCAATTGTAATCTATGCACAATTTACTTTTTCGTTTGAAAGAACGAGAATGAAATCAACGCTTTTTTCGATGAAATGAAAATCTACTTGATGCATGCTTTTAATGAAAGAGAATGCACTCAATGCGATTTTTAGCTTTCAATCATTAAACAATGTAATCTAAGTTCAATGATAAATCTCAAAAAGTACTTCTCAATGCAATGTGATCTAATGTATTTTAACGAAAAGCAAACTGTAAGACGAAAACTAAATGAACGCAATTTTTCTTAATGAAGGATGAATGCAAAAGGGATGAAAACAAACACTAAGAATGCAATCGTTGTTTTAAACACTTTGTAACGAAATTCCTTAAAAGGCTACAAGACCTATGAGGTCAAGCACAAAAAGGACTTCCAAAGCATGAGCTCAAAACAAGGCATTCATTCCCTTTTACATCAAGCAATCAAAGAAAGAAGACTTTTCAACTGAACAATGAGCAATGTAATCTATGCTCACAAGTGAAAAAGTAGAGGGGAGAGCGATTAAATCATACAAAGAAAAAGACTAGAAGGGAAAGACACATTGGTGGAGGAATTAGGGAAAAAACCTCAATTTTTCACTCACCCTGAAATTGGCACGAATTTTGTGGGTGAAACTAGCGCCAACTGGCGCGACTTGCTCACTGACAACTTGCGCCAATGGCCAATTAGCACAGGTTGCTAACTGACAACTAGCACCAATCGGCGCTACTGTTAGAAAAATAAAAGCACCAATATCTAAACAGGAAAATACAAAGAATTTCTCCCAACCAAGACCAGACTCACCACTTCAAGCAAAAAATAAAAGATCGTGATTGATGAAAAACATAGGAACAAATAGGGGAATGGTCGTTTGACTAAATCCATCGAATGAATAAGACCTCAAAGAGTGACAAAGTCAAAGGAAACTCCCCAGTGGAGTCGCCAACTTGCTGTCTAGGTAAATCCCCTTTGCGGATAGAGGCGATCCCTCTAGCCCTAGGGTGGGTCTAGCAACTACGGGAACATACTAACATCTACCCTCCTAGATTGTAAATGAAATTCAGAGCAAGGAAGATGACCTACCTCGTTCTAATGCTATGTTGTCGTCTTTCGTCAAAACTTCTTGATCCATCGCTCTTCTCAAACTTGATACACGTTGCTAGCAACGTTCGATTACCTTTACAGATAGTCAAGAAACCACGACAAGCGTAAAACCATGACAAACATAAAACAATTACAACCTATTTGGTTGATCAAGGAATGCTAGAAATATCATTATATACTTAAACAAGAGTGGAAGATAAACATCAAATGCATTTTATTATGATAAAGACAAGGGGAGTTTACAACCAAGCCTTGATATTGAGGCTCTCCTTCAGTAGGTCTGTATCCAAGCCCGTTTGCCACACCCTCACACACAAAGGTCCAAGATCCCACTATGTTCCCAACACACACAAACAAACACACTCTGCACTATTCTCCCAAAACTATGATTGCTTCCTCTCTATGTTAACTCTTTCAGCTATCTGTTCAAATAGCTTCATCAATGGAAGATGGCTATATTTATAGAGGAGAGGAGGAGGTTGGGATCCATAAAATAGTGGAAGGGAGGCCTTATCCCTTGGGAGGTTTCCCCATAAGGTGGAAATAAGAGGCCAAAGGAGGAAGGCCGTGGTTATTCAGTCGAACCACTCCGTATGACTCATTCATGAAGTTGTTGTGATCGAAACTTCGCCTCTATTTTTAAAAAACTTTCCATAAACAGATTTGCGTGGGTAGCTAACTAAGACAGAGCGCCAACTGGTGCAGGCTCAGTGTTAATTTTCCAGCTTGGCGCAGGTGTGTAACTGGCTACTCGCGCCAAGGAAAAAACATGTGTTTTTAGTGGTCTGATTAGGAAATGATCAACAGAGGGAATGTTGTCCTCATGGAAAGGGATGCAATGATGGTATTTTCAAGGCATGACACTGCTTATTGATCACAGAAACGATCCTACAACGGGCGAGATGGGGATTGCAGGTACAATGACAAATTACTGTGTAACAGCTGGTATGGAAGGAGTGGCATTCATTGTGGGACAACGCAGTTTTGGAGGGAGACTCTATGCATGGCAGTAGTGGCTTTAATGAGTGGGGCCCAAGGTGAGGAAGGTCACCAAGCATATAAGGAAGGGGATGACAACCATAGAGGGGATGTTTTTGGATTATTATTTTGTCTATGGTCTGTATGACTAGTTGCTCTCTTTAGCTGTTTAGCTAAGATTGCAGTGTTGTTTAGCACAAGCGTGTTCCTGAGTGAGAATCCCACCTTCATCCTCGGGGGACTTTGAATGCCTACTCAGGAGAAGTATTTGCACTATATTTCCACATTTCGGCATCAAGCCAAGTTCCATATTTCTTCTACAACGCAGTTTCTGCAGAGGGTCGTGCTGTGTTGCAGGGTGCAACAATGGAGAGTTGATTTGGGTGATTTTTGAACTATATTTCAGTGGAGGAAGGTTTCCTTCCATTGGGAGGCTAGTAAAGAAGGCCCTTGAGCCTTATTGTAGCATTTGGCACCAAGCCACATTATTATTATCCCCTACTATGCAATTTTAGTCTTGGACTGCGTTATTTTAGGGAGGAATTGCAGGGGTGGTTTCAATACACCATTTGGGGAGATGGTTTTCTGGTGAAGGGATCAACCTTTCACTTGGAAAGTCTATTTGGAGAAGGCTTCATTCTATGCTACATCATATCATCCACATCTTTGCAGCTATTTATCTACAGTGAATCTTCAGCCCTAGGGCTTTGGTTCACCTTTTGTATTTTGGTGTATTTTCCGGAAAACATCTTGGGTTGTATTGGGAGGTTGACATAGAGCCTTGATCTTCATGTATGATATTTCTTGAGGCATATATCAGCCATTTTATATCATTGTATATTCATATGCTGTAGATGTGTTCATCATGACTGCTCTATAGCAGCTCTTCGGCGTTCTGTGTATTAGCAACATCTCACTTTTTAGGGGGTTTATTCATTGGAGGCTTGTTTTCTCGTATTATATTATTTGTGCCTTAATGTATTATGTTTATTTGCTGAATAAAGTGGCTCCATATTGGTCTCTCATGTTTATGCATTAATATTCATTGCTACTTTCCATGTTTATGTACTATATTGCTGCTTTTCCTGTTTAGGAATATTATAGTGATATCAGAGCATAATATTGGCTCATCCTATGCACATTAAGCCAATATGTCATCAGAAGAAGGAGATCCTCTCACAGATAGAGATAAGAGGTATCTCAAAAGAAGAAATTGGACATATGATTATACAGATGATAAAGAAGACAAGGGTAAAACTCCCATATCAGGAGAGGAGGATGAAAAGGAGTTCCCTATGTTTCTTCTTCGAACTATGCAAGACATTGCAAGAGAAATAAAGGATATGAGGATGGATAGACACAAATAATTCCCTAAAGGGTTTCTACATGGAGAGGGCTCCGACATTTCTCATCACTGGAGTGATCAACCAGTGAAGAAACATGTTTCCCAACGGTCTACAATGCCTACATTTTTAGCAGCGGGAAATTGAGGGTTTCAAGAACAAGAAGCTCTTGAAGATTATTTTATTGAATACGAGTCTCAGTCTCAGAGATTCAAGGATCACTTGAGCTTTCAAGAGTTCTGTCAGATCAAGAACGATAGGAGACCTCGACATCACAATAGAGGTGGAAGATTCATACGAAATCATGATCTTCACCGGACTATGGGCATATTTTTCTTACCCAACTTTGATGGGTCATTAAAATGCATTACCAAATCATGGGTAGAGAAGCTAGACATCTACTTCCAGTTGAACCAAGTACCAGAGATGGAGGCCATCAAAATAACAGTGCTGCACCTGAAGGGTGAAGCACATGATTGGTGGTTTCATGGAATTTCTACATTGGGTCATGCCAATGTGACTGCATATTCAGAGTTCACAAGGAGGTTGGTGGAGAGGTTTGATCGAAGACACCCAGAGGCACCTTTCATTGGGCTAGCTAAGCTCAAACAATTAGGTAATCCAGAAACTTATATTTCTGAATTTATAAAAGTTTCTGTTATGGTTCTTGATTTTTCTGCAGCAAGGAGGGCCCATTTGTTTATTGATGGGCTAGCAGAACCTATACATGGGTTGGTTAAATCTAACAAACCCACTACCCTTCAAGATGCCATTGAGAGGGCTAGAGATCTACAAGTTGCCTTGCCAAAAGTAAAGGCAACATTCCAGCAAAAGCCCACTTTTACATCAAAGGGAAAATATGAGAAGGCTCATCCTTCAAGGGAGGGACAAAAAAAAGTACCTCTTAGTGATGATGTATGAAGAGACTTGAGGAGCAGGAGGCTTTACTTCACATGCCAAGAATCATGGGCACCTAGACATAGATGTGCATCAGAGAAGGAAAACTATATAGAAGTCTTTTTAGATGATGAGGAGGAGGAAGAAGAAGAACCAGAAGGAGGTCACAATGTTGGGATAGCAGGAGAGGATCCACCACCACCAGGAGGTGGGAATGGAGAATTTGATCCAATTGGAGGGGCCCTTGCATCATGGAGAGAAGTACCGAAGTACTTGACCTTGAGGGTTTGAGGTTCCATTCAGGATTAGAGGGTTTCAATTTTGATTGATAGTGGGGCTACCCACAACTTTATTGATGCCCAAATAGTGCAGAGGAGGGAAATACCCACTGATGATTTTGAGGGATTTTCAGTTTTGGTCCCAGGAGCTAGAACTATGCAGCGCATGCATTATGTTCCATATTTATCTGTAACCATGGGGACATATACATTGACTGATCACTTCTTTGTGGTTGACATACCTAACACCAATGTGATATTGGGTGTGCAGTGGTTGATTACTTTGGGGAAGGTCACCACAGATTGGGAGACTTTGCAGATGGATTGGATGGATAGAAAAAGTGGCAAACATCAGATGATTAGGGGCATGCACACAAATCCCTCACAGATAAATTCTAAATAGAAAACAGAGCTGGATTTGCGTAGTGGAAGCAAGGACCTAACAATCCTATCAGTTATGCAGATGACTTTGGCCCATGAGACATTACTGTTTAGTGGAATTCCACCTGGGAGGCCACCTGATCAGGAGCTGGTGAGAAATGTCTCACAACATGTTGCACCACTCATAGATCCAGGAGGAGTGGGAGCATTGGCAGGTCATGGTACAACGTAGAGAGTCTTGGGTAGGCTCAAGGAGGAGGGAGACATTCTCCCACTATCATCATTACCCACTCTCACACCACATCTTGCGCAAAGAGAGGATGCTACAAGGATGGAGGATGGCACCATCATGGTGAAAGGAGACTACTCCTTGACTTTGGAGGCTCAGAAGATATTCTCACTTGGGGAGTAATCTTCCACACATGGTAGAGGATAGTGGCCACTCATGCATACATTGGCCAAACTCAAGAAGTTTTGGATAGGTGATAGCTTTGCATGGAATACTAACCTACAAAAGCTTCAACCTTTACTTGAGCATGGGCAACAACAAGAGGAGCAACAGAGGAAGGATAGCAGCATCCCGGTATGTGAATTTGGCATAGGATATGTCAAAGAAGGGGTCAACCACATGAAAGATTTTTTATATGATAGATCATCCGCGCTATCACTATGGAGGATAGATCCTTATTGGAAATCCCAGCTGTTGGTGGATTATTCCAAGGATATTTTTACATGCATGATACTTGATGACCAGCTATTAGATGAGGGATATTCAGTAAAAGATGGGGTCATCTACTATCAGAGTAGGATATTCTTATCTAGAGCATCCGAGCTCAAGGAGAGGTTACTACATGCAACACATGAAGATTTTCTCTTTAGCCACACTTATTCCATGAGAGCATACCACACCATCATGGAGGGGTTCACTTGGGAAGGCTTTGAAGAGGAGATATATAACCAATTTAGGAGATGCATTATGTGGAGATGGAGGAGAGACATAAATCTTTGATGGATTTATCACAACCATCTCTTTCCTCTTTGGGAATGAGAGGGGACCTATCTATGAGGCACTCCATTAGTATGATCGAAGTATATGGTAAGGATCATGTTTTTATGCATAATGATTTACTTGATGAATATTTTCATTCCTTTACCACATATGTGCATGCCATTGCTCTAAGTGGGGGAATTCTTCCTTATAAACTTCATGGTCAACTTGAGGCCATAAACAACGTTGAGCATGGCCACTCCCTGGGAGGATATAAGGAGATGACATATCATTCACGGTGTACTCCAATGGCACCAAAAATTACTCACCTTCTCAAATCATGTGAGAAGAATATGGCAGCAAAAAAGTGGTGGGGAAGCCACTTATTATATCATGTTCTGAGGTAGTCAGGAGACATACTGAGTTGGTTCCACATGTGGGAATATGATCCTTCTCTAGTATTACATATGGCAACTTATGTATCCTTGGATATGATCCCATACATTGATGGTGTCCTTATTCTTATTGTGGGGATGAATGGAGGAAAGATGCAAGGATGGAATGTGCCCATTGGGAATGAGATACTCCATGTTTCTTATGCTTCATGTTTCAGGGAGAACATTGGGCAAACCATGATTGCTACGTTGGGTCTTTGGTTTCCTTATGAGGTGAGTCATTGGAATCTCATAAGTACTTGGGAGAAGCATTTCATGGAGGGATTGAATGGGAGACACTTGATATATAAGGAGAACTTATCAAATGGAGGTGTCAAAAAGGAAGGGGGAGAAGAGTTGCAGCACTCACCTTTACAGTTGCTTGAGGACAAGCAACATTTGGGAGGGGAGGACTGTAATATTCCCAATTAGCTATAAGCTAGTTGGAATATTAAATTTTGTTTTTGATTTTTAGTTTGATGAATAAGAGGGTATGGAGACTCATAAATATCCTTAGTAGGAATAAAATAACTCCTAATGTGAATGGAGATCATTTTAGTAGCTTGATTAAGCATGCTTGTGTGTGAAAAGGGGCTAGATCATGTAGACTGGGTCAACTTTAACCAAATCAACAATGCTGGTATGGAAGGAGTGGCATTCATTGTGGGACAACACATTTTTGGAGGGAGACTCCATGCATGGAAGTAGTGGCTTTAATGAGTGAGGCCCAAGGTGAGGAAGCTCACCAAGCATATAAGGAAGGGGATGACAACCATAGAGGGGATGTTTTTGGATTATTATTTTGTCTTTAGTCTGTATGACTAGTTGCTCTCTTCAGCTGTTTAGCTAAGACTGCAATGCTGTTTAACACAAGGGTGTTCCCGAGCGGGAATATCACCTTCATCCTCAGGGGACTTCGAGTGCCTACTCAGGAGAAGTATTTGCACTATATTTTCACATTCCGACATCAGGCCAAGCTCCATATTTCTTCTGCAATGCAGGTTTTGTAGAGGGTTGTGCTGTGTTGCAGGGTGCAGCAGTGGAAAGTTGATTTGGGTGATTTCTGAACTAGATTTTAGTGGAGGAAGGTTTCCTTCCAATGGGAGGCTAGTAAAGAAGGCCCTTGAGCCTTATTGCAGCATTTTACACCAAGCCACATTATTATTATCCCCTACAACACAATTTCAGTCTTGGAATGCGTTATTTTAGGGAGGAGTTGCAGGGGTGGTTTTAGTACACCATTTGGGGAGATGGTTTTCCAGTGAAGGGATCAACCTTTCACCTAGAGAGTTTATTGGGAGAAGGTTTCATTCTATGCTACATCAGATCAACCACATCTTTGCAACTATTTATCTACAGTGAATCTTCAGCCCTAGGGCTTTGGTTAACCTTTTGTATTTTGGTGTATTTTCCGGTAATCCTCTTGGGTTCTATTGGGAGGTTGAAATAGAGCCTTGATCTTCATGTATGATATTTATTGAGGCATATATCATCCATTTTATATCATTATATATTCATATGTTGTAGATGTGTTCATCATGACTGCGCTGTAGCAGCTCTTCGACATTCTGTGTATTAGCAACACCTCACTTTTGAAAGGGTTTATTCATTGGAGGCTTGTTTGCTCCTATTGTATGATTTTTTCCTCAATGTATTATGTTTATTTGCTGTTGATTTGCTGAATAAAGTGGCTCCATATTGGTCTCTCATGTTTATGCATTAATCTTCACTGCTACTTTCCATGTTTATGTACTATATTACTGCTTTTCCTGTTTAGAAATATTACAATGCTTGACAACCAAATGCAGAAATTGCCATCCCCAAAGATGAAGTTGAAGAGTTCTCCAAATGGATATTGTGCTTCTTCATTGTTGTTTCCAAGGCTTCCATCCTCTTAAAATTTTTTGACTCTACGTGGCCATCATGATTAGAGAAGTTGCAATTTATATCTGTCTTCTTCCCTTTGTTTTTATTTGCCTTATCAGTTTGTTGAGTTGCTTTTTCAGTTTGCGGCTGAGATTTATTAAGACCCTTGTTTGGTTTAGGACCATTATTTTTAGGATGTTGCTTCTTAGGATTCTTTGGATTTGGTTGCTATTGGGCTGCTAAGGCTTTCTTAGAAGAGTTTCCAGTATTAATAAGACCAAGGTGTAAGAGTTTTTCTTGTTCTCTTATCAAAGAATAGGAAAATGCATTAAAATAGGGGGAATTGTAGGGTTTTCCTTGAGAAATGAGGGCTTATCTAGTGGAATGGAAGGTGGAAACAAATACATAGTATGCAGGGCCTAACCTAGCAAGAATGGAATAGATAAGACTACCATCTTCCTTTTTTACCTTAAAACCTTCTAAGAGAAGTCTAAGCGTCTTGAATTTGGACAAAAAATCTTCAATAGAGGAGAAACTATTGGGGTCCAAGGTAAGAAACTCATTTTCAAGTTGGTGGGCTCTGATTTCATTTTGAATGCCAAATTCAATATTTAGATTTTTCATAGCTTCATCAAGGGAATCAATTTCTTGGATATGAAATCTAAGATATTTAGTAATGGACATTCATATCAACCTTTGTGATTGATCTTGTTTATTTTCTCATTTATCCTTTTTATCTTCATTGGTAGGTTTATATTATCGTCTTCAGGCTATTCTATAAATCCCTTTACTTCTAAGTAAGCCTACCATGTAGGATAACCCTTGGAAATAATTAGTGATGTGAAGAATAACCGGACATGCACTTTCCATTTTTAAAAACTGAAGCTGTAAAGGTTGAAACTAATTGCTCCAATGGAAATGTCTTGAAAAATTAGGTTGGTTAAAAAAAAACGGCTCTCAAAATGACTTCTGGATGAAGAAGTTATGTCTTTTTGAAGAAAAGTTGTAGTAGATGTCAAGTAGTCACGTGATAGGTTGAAAGTTGATGATGGAGTTGTACATTTAAAAAAAATCCCCCCCTCCTTTCCAAACTTAATATATTAAGCTCACCTTTTTTGTTGTTGTTGTAAAAATACTATTTTATGTGACCCACTTTTATAAATAAGTGAGAGTCACTTTTTACAATGTTACTTTATGAAATAATGACCAAGTAGACTGTAACTTAAATAAAAGATAAAGTGACTTTAGACTTTTATAATGGGTGAGAAACATTATTACATAAAGTAACTTTAAAACATAAATTACATGTAATTTTTAAACTAACTTGAAAAAAAGCCTTTTAGAAAAAGTAACTTGACAAAAATACTTGAACCCACGACCTCTATTCTCATAAAGTAACTTTACATCAAGTGAGCTAGTTAAAAATTTTAGTAATTGTTGGAAAGGAAGAAGGGTTTTTATTTTTCTATTTACTTTTTATTTTTTTATTTTAGATTGCGTGTTTTTTTTCCTGTAAAAACCCAACCATGCAAAAAACAAAAAACAAATATACAGACATTGCAACATAATGTTAGATTTATGGTTAGTCCTCTCGGAAACTAAATAAATTTCTCGCTATTTCTGATTTCCCAAGATCACACAAAGTCGCGGGGAAAGAGCATACGTAGGATATAAATCCCAACTTTCTATTTCTGGTTTTCCAGATCGCACAGAGTGCAAAGCGTAAAACATACCCAGAGAAGAGGGTATAGAACCGGTAATAAAAAATTATAACAAACCAAAATAGACAGAGGGATAAATAAATATAACTGCAAAAAATTCTTTATACCTCTATATCTAAAATGACATAACTAGGGAAACCAAAAACCTTTTCGCATGAAACGAAAATGTTTCCTCACTGGAACAGAGGCTCCAAACATAATAGAGCAGTTCTCTCAGCCCAAAAGTGGTCAAAAACAATAGATCTGGAAAAAGACAGTCACATGCAGTCAAACCAACTTCAGATTTGGATCAACAATGAATGCGGCCCTCAAACAACTTAGATACCATGTAGGAATTTACAGGATAAGTTCCTTAGATCAAACACCAAAGGTCACTGCTCAAAAACAGATCACAGATCAATACACTATTATTTGACGTGGTTAAAACATTTTAAGAGAGAAACAATCCACAACCTAAGCCAATGCGACCACTTTAGATAATTTATTAATATAAAGAAATAAAATTTACATAAGCTTCTCTCATAAACGGTCACTAGACAAATGAATCTCCATGCTATTTAAATAGAGATCATGGACCAATCAGGTGTTAACCCACGTATCAAGTGTCGATAATACTGAGGAGAGAATGAACCGTCAGATCACTACATATCGTGACCGTCAGATTATAAGTTACAAAATTACATACTAAATAAACACACTTTACCTAACTTTATGCTAGACCATGTTATACTTAACTATTTCTAATGTGTCGGAATATTCTAACATTATTTCATACATGACTCTTGGACTTCCACTTATTTGTATTTTTTATGATTAGAACAATACCTTATGGTTTCAACATGATCATGTGATGTGGTTTGACATGCCACTATCCTTGATTATTGAGACTAACAATGACTGTTGACATGGACTTCTTCAGTCGTGGCATGGCTTCCACTTGTGTTTTTATATATTGAGAAAATTTGATCATTGATGTCTCCACCCTCCAAATGGTATTTCATCTAATGAATTCTGTGCTTTTGTCATCAAGATTCAAGTATGTTCTTTGTTTTTTCAATTCTTTGTTTGTTCTCTTTGTCTGATCTTCCTCATGTGCAATTTCCACGATGTTATTGAAATACCTGTTGCTCTAATCATTCATGAAAAGAAACCATCACCCTAAATATCTCATATTCTACCATTTTTTATTCCATTTTTTTGTTCATGCCTTTTCATTGTGCTCAAAAGGGACAAAAGGAGCTTCTGGGCGCACTTTGAAAGGCTAACGGGTTGAGAGAAGGAGGCGTTAGGGATTCGACATGCACTCATGCCTCAAGAGAGAGAGGCAGTCAAGGCAGGGTGCATGGAGCAAGTCCAAAAGATGAAGTTGAAGGTTTTGGGCTTCCCAAGTGTGCTTTGCACTCATGGGAGGGATTGAGGGTGTAGGGTGTTGGTCAAAGTTGTCATTGATATCAATATGTCATTGTTTGAGATGGAAAATGTTCTAACTCCTGTGATGGATGAATGAAACTCTTGTGTTTTTTCCATAACCACATGCAAACCCTAGGAGAAAAACCTAAGCATGAATATGATGCACATTCCCTAGCTACATGATAAAACACTAAAATCCTAGCTTCGTGATTCCCTAGACTTGCTAAAATGCCCATGAACATTGGATATCACTAGATTATTGATAATGAAGCCCTAAATGCCTAATGAAATTCAATGAAGCCCATGATGTCATTGAAGATGCCCTAATCCTTATAAATGAAGAACACATGTGAAGGACCTCGCATAAACTTGAAGGCCTAATTCTATGAAGAAGGAGCCCAAACATTTTCCAAATGATAAAATTCCTAAAGGATGCCATGGATAGAATAATAATGACAGTTCACAAAATATAATTTTATGGATGGACAAATGACCTCATTTAAAGGTGAAATTAGCACTAGCTTGTAGAGAACTTTTCCCCCTTTCCAACAAGATATTAGTCGCCTTCTAACTCCTATTAGATGGAGAGAAATTGAATTTAGAAGTTAGAAAAATCATTATTTTTGGTAAGACAACGTGTAGGCTCATAATACTTGGCCATGTGACATGTCTATTAATTATAGGTCAAAACCAGTATAAATATGAGTCTGAACTCCTCATTCCAACCATCAATATTAGTGAAGAACATCACAGGAAGATAGATAAGAGGGATAGAAGCATGAAAGAAGACAATGATATAAAAAATAATACTTGTTTGGGAAAAATACTGTAATTATATCTTAAAATTCAGATTCTTTTAAGCCAGTGGAAGAGGGATTGTACCAGACCTTAGACTAGTGATAGGTGCAGACAATATACTTGTGGAAGAAGTTTAGTCTGCTAACTGTGGAGCACGGGTAAGAACCTAGTGGTAAACCTGTCTTCGACCTGTGATCTCAGATTTGTGATTAGAACCTTAGAACTTCAGACTATTAGCCCGAATTTAATCACGATGAAAAACTCATACAATTTCCTATGAGATAGTTCTCACTTCAGAACTGTGGAAGTGTTGCTGGCATAAACTTAGCATTTTTAGAAGGCTTGTGAAGTGACATTGGTAAGGATCAAAGCTACAAATTTTTTTGTAGACATGTAGTATACATCATTGGAGAGTAATATTAGAAGAAGAATAAGCTCCCTGCTAGGATTTGTGGACTATTGTACAAAACATTGTGGAGTCTCGGTGCCATAACAACTCATAACAATGACCTATTTCAATAACCTGAAAGGCTCGGTGATTGAATTTGTGGAGGAACTGTAGAAGGATTGCAGAGGGTCGGATCAGTAAGTAGAGGGCTGAGACAATTATCCGTGGAATCTTAGGTTTATAGCTCAGTTTATTGAACATAACTAAAGATTGGATCTACACCTTTGCACCTGTAGTCTTAGTACCTCGAACCTGTAATCACCAGAGTGTTGTGCCTCAGACTAGTGGACAACTAATTATGGAGGACATACCTCAGGCTTGGACCTGAGCACATATGTTAAAAGTGTGTATAGTCACCTTGGAAAATTAGTATTGTGACATTTGGTTGGCAACTTGTGCACATATTAAAATAAAATCCATTAAGCATAATTTGGAGGACAGTTGGAAGAATAAGTGGCATTGGAGTATACATGTGAAGAGACGTGGTTGATGAAGCATCATAGGAGTACACTTTTTTAAAGAGTAGACCCTAGGAAAGGACTATATCTAGCTGGCCATGAAGTGGAATTTTGAAGCAGCTTTTGACAACACACACTTGGATCACTTATGAAGTGATCTTGTAGATCTTGGAGAGTACTTTGGAGCTGACATTGAAGAACCATTGAAGGATATTGGAAACATCTAGAAGCTTATCTTGGAGAAATTATTGGAGACCATGATGCATTATTGAAGTCATCATGAGGTAACCTTGAAGATTCTTTTTGGGTGAAATGAAGAGTTGTGGTGAAAACTTCTGAGAAGATACAAATTTTCATTGATGAAGTGATTTGGAGAAGGCATTGTTGAAGGTGAAGATATTTTCAGGGATGGTTGTAGTAGATATTGGGAGCCTTGATGAATCGTTGAATCCCTATTGAAGAATTAAAGCCGTGGGTTGGAGCCCTAAAGGATAGGAGTTCTCAAGAAGACCAAGTTGGAGCCTACACTAGTGAAAGGGTTAGAGCCCTAGAGGTTGTTCCCTCATAGAGACAAGGTTGGAGCCTTGTGAAGTCCAAGTCGATGCTTAGAAAAGTACAGGTTGGAGCCCGGTGATTTGAATATTGGAGTCTTCATCTAGGGTTGGAGCCCTGATATATTATTGTACTTGATTCATTGTAAAGAGGATTGGAAACCTCATCATTTCTGATTAATAAAATTATTATTCTATGATTGTTCATTTTGTGTTCTAATAATGAGTGATCTTAAATCATAAAATTAACGATTGAAAAGAAATACCAATTCACCCCCCCTCCCAAAATTTCCAACAATTGGTATCAGATCCAGTACCTTCACTCATAACCTAACAACTCGAAGGTAGATCCTTATAACACAAATGGAAATATTAAGGAAGAAAGGCTCCAAACCATGTGGAAATGTCTCTTTCTTAGGCAATAATTAAGATGAAAATTAGGTTGACAAAGCCCTTATGTTGAATGGAACAAATTATGAAGTATGGAAAGGTAGTATGAATTTTATTTTGATGGTTCAAGGTTTTTAAGTCTGGGAATCAATGATTACTGAAAGAACAATGGAATAATAATCTAAGGAATATAATGCAAGAGCGATAAAGGCAATCTTGAATGGGCTACCAGATTCTATAAATGCCAAAGTGGAAAAATATTCATCAACAAAATATATGTCAGACAAACTTCGAGATCTTCACTCAAAAGGAGAATTGACCATGACCTATAATCAAGAATACAATGGAAAGCAAGAAGGAAATCCAAAACCCATTAAGGAATGTTGTGAAACCAGCTCCAAAAATAGAAGAAAAGATATATCAACGCCTTAGAAATAAGCCACTTCGAGGGGGAAACCTCCAATACATTACATTAATGAGCAATTCTTGGATGATACAAATTACAAAACCTCCTTTCTATATATAAGAGTCCATGGGGCCACAACCTAACAATAATAATGTAAGGACACAATAATAACAATATGGGGGTTACATGGGTACAAAAATAACAATAAGGGGGGCTACACTAACATAATAAGGGACTACACTATTAATATAGGGACTTAACAAGGAAGCTGAAAACAAGAGTGAAGATATCAAGGCCAAGGAAGACCTAGGAGATGAAGAAATTGAAGAAGACTTCAAAGAAGATCTCAAGGAAAAACTTGAAGTTTCCTCAGAAGAGATAAGTAGTCTGGAAAAGGAAAATGAGGAGCTCAGGAAGAAATCACAATATGTTGACCATGTCCTTGACAAGACAAGGAATGAAGTTGACCTATTCAAGATTCAAGTACAAGAAAGAGATGAGGAGCTCACCAAGCTTAAGGATGAATTTCATCACAAAAAGAAAAGGCATCATGAAGAAGTCACATCCATTACAAATAAATTGGATAAAGCAAAGAAAATGGAAGACATCCATCTTGAAAAAAGACACGAGGACTTGAACAAACTTGAAGCGAAAATTGTTCAATACAAGGAAGAGGAATTCTCCCTTAAATCTCAACTGGAAGAAGAAAAGAAAAATTCGCAAGGATATGAAAAGGTGATGGAAGCTTTGGTCCTCCTAGAAGGAAAAATCGATGAAGCAGAAAATGAAAGAAATGCCATGACATGCCAACTTGAAGAAAAAGATGAAGGTATCTCCAAATTAAAATCAGATGTCACCTCATTTAAGGCCCAATCACGTGAAACAATGAGAATGAAGGAATAAATCAAGAACCATCTAGAAATGACGAATGAAGAATGCAAGATGATTAAAGAAGAAATTAATCTCCTAAGGAAACAAGTTGACTATCTAAACAAGAGTCTAAAGAGCTCTCAATCCCTAGATGACATCCTACGTCATCAAAGATCTCCTCTTGATAATTCAGGTTGTGGATATGTAGGTGAACCGTCAAACAAAATTGATGCAAACCCTAATGCTTCAAGCAACAAGGATGTGGATAAAATTGGAAGAAATATTGATGCCCCTAGTTCCAACGAAAGAAAGGAGAAGAGTTAAGATGACAATGTAAGAAATGCTACTCCAAGAATATATGTCGATGGTGTCAAGAATGCAAGAGGAAATAAATTTAATCAAAGGATCCCAAGATATAATGAATTTATAATTACATCAAGTAAATCTCCATCCTAAAAGTACCAAAGTATATTTTTTGGTTATTTCTATTTTTGTACAAATTTTGGGCATATCGAAAAGGATTTTAGGGCATACCACAAGGAAAAATATAATGGTCCCCATCAGTCTCCTAGAAGCAAATTTTCAAGAAGAAGTCATGATTCCTCATTCATGAACAAGATGGAGCGCTTTAAATGTCATAACATTGGACATATGGCTCATGATTGTAACTTGACTTGGGTACTTAAACAAACTAAAACCATGACTACCAAGCCATAAAATAAGGTTACACAAATATGGAGAAGAAATAAAATCGGATAAAAAATCCTCTTGAACACTCAAGGTATCAACCCATGTTGTTAATCTAATGAGCACATCTTTGGGAGATATAAAATTCCATGTTTCTGATAATGAAATTCTTCCAAAAAGGAGACCATGCATACTGTTAGGGGGAGCTTGTTATTCCTGAATATTCTTGCAGAAGCTATCCATGAAGAGCCCTATGAAACCCTTGATGAGTCACACATAATCATATCTTGATAGATAATATCTCGGGAGTAATTCCATTGAAGAAAATCTTGATATTGTTGAAGATGTCTTCCACCTGATCACAAGGCAACGCTATATCTTATCTTGAGCAAAAAGAAGAGCTAGAGAAGTTTATTGCAGGAAGGGGGAGTTGGTTGATCATCTACTTCATCCATTTCCATGAAGGCATGCAAAGGCTTAGGGGGAGCGAGTCCATTAAAGAAAAGAATAATGACAGGGGGACTTGCAAGGAGAAACATATCGAGAAGGAACATGTTAAGGGGAGCACAAGTCAAACACTATAGATGACGAAGATTTATGACATGAAGACCAACATAATTACAGTTTGGGGAAACATATCTATCATGGATAATTGATAAAGAAAGGAAGAAAACATGAGAGAGCACCATGTCAAGAAGAAAAACATATCTATTCATATATATTCATCCTAACTCTTGTGATGGATGAATAAGCCTCCTGTGTTGTTTTCCTAACCTCATGCAAACCCTAGGAGAAAAATCTAAGAATGAAGATGATGCACATTCCCTAGCTACATGATAAAACCCTAAAGTCCTAACTTCATGTTGCCCTAGCCTTGCTAAAATTCCCATGAAACAATGTATATAACCAGGTTATTGATAATGAAGCCCTAAATGCCTAATGAAATTCAATGAAGACCATGATGTCATTTAATATTCCCTAATCCTTATAAATGAAGAACACACGTGAAGGACCCAACATAAATTTGGAGGCGTAAGTCTATTAAGAAGGAGTCCTAACATTGTCCAAATGACAAAAATCCTAAAGGCTTCCATGGATAAAATAGTAATGACAGTTCACAAAATATAATTTTATGGATGGAAAAATGACCTCATTTAAAGGTGAAATTGGAACCAACTTGTAGGGGACATTTTTCCCTTTCCAACAAGCTATTACTCACCTTCTAAATTTTTTAAGATTTAGAGAAAGTGAATTATAAGCTAGAAAATCGTTATTTTTGGTAAGACAACTTGTGTAGGCTCATAATACTTGTCCATGTGACATGTCTATTCATTATAGGTCAGAACCATTATAAATATGAGTCTGAACTCTTCGTTCCAGCCATCAATATTAGTGAAGAACTTCACATGAAGACATATAAGAGGGATAAAAGCAAGACAAAAGCGAAGGAGATAAAAAAAATACTTGTTTGGGAAAAACACTGTAATTATCTCTTAAAATTTGGATTCTTTTAAGCTTGTGGAAGGATTGTATCAAACCTTAGACTAGTGACATGTGTAGACAATATACTTGTGGAAGAAGCTTGGTCTGCTGACTTTGGAGCTCGGGTATGGAACCTGTGGTAAACTTGTCTTCGATCTGTGAGCTCAGATATGTGATTAGAGCCTCAATACTTTAGACTATTAACTTGAATTTCTTGTGAGCCAATCCTCACTTCAGAACTGTGGAAGTGTTGCTAGCCCAGACTTAGCATTTGTAGAAGGCTTTGGCAATGACTTTGGTAAGTCTCAGAGGTACAAAATTTTGTGTAGATATGTAGCCTACATCATTGGAGAGTTCAAATTAGAAGAACAATAATCTTGATGCTAGGATTTTTTGACTATTATACAAAAAATTGTGGAGTCTCGGTGTCATAACAACTCATAACAACGACCTGTTTCACTAACCTTAATGGATTGATGCTTGGATTTGTTGAGGAATTGTAGAAGGATTGTAGAGGCTCAAATTATTAAGTAGAGGGATCATAGAGTCATCCGTGGAAGCTTAGGTTTATAGCTCAGTTTATTGAACATACCTCAAGCTCAAATCTACACATGTGCACATGTAGTCTCAGTACCTCAGACCTGTAATCACCAGAGTGTTGTGCCTCAGACTAGTGGACAACTACTTGTGGAGGACAAAACTCAGGCTTGGACCTGAGCACATATGTGACAAGTGTGGACAGTCACCTTGGAAACTCAGTATTGTGACATATGGTTGGCATATTGGGAACCTCTTAAAATGCAATCCATTAGGAATCATTTGGAGGACAATTGGAAGAAGGATAATCATTGGAGTATACATGTGAATAGAGGTTGTTGATGAAGCATCATAAGAGTACACTTTTTTAAAGAGCAGACCCTTGGAAAGGACTATAGCTAGCTGGCCCTGAAGTGGATTTTTGAAGCAACTTTTGAAGATACTTAGATCACTTGTGAAGTGACCTTGTAGATATTGGGGAGTACTTTGGAGCTGATATTGAAGACCCATTGAAGGATATTGGAAACATCTAGAAGCTGATCTTGGAGACATTATTGGAGACCATGACACATTGCTGAAGTCATCATGAGGTAACCTTGAAGATTTTGCTTGGGTGAAATGAAGAGTCGTGGTGATAACTTCTGAGAAGATGAAGGTTATCATTGATGAAGTGATTTGGAGAAGGCATTGTTGAAGGTGAAAATATTTTCAGGGCTAGTTGTAGTAGATATTGGGAGCCTTGAAGAATCGTTGAATCCATATTGAAGAATTGAAGTCGTGGGTTGGAGCCCTAAAGGATAGGAGTCCTCAAGAAGACCATGTTGGATCCTATACCAGTGAAAGGGTTGAAGCCCTAGAGGTTGGTGCCTCATAGATACAAGGTTGGAGCCTTGAGAAGATAGGGTTGGAGCGCTTGAGGTTGGAGCCTCGTGAAGTCCAAGTTGGTGCTTGGAAAAGTACATGTTGGAGCCTAGTGATTTGAATATTGGAGTCTTGATCTAAGGTTGGAGCCCTGATCTCTTATTCTACTTGATTCATTGTAAAGAGGATTGGAGTCCTCATCATTTCTGATTCATAAAATTATTATTCTATCGTTGTTCATTTTATGTTCTAATTACAAGTGATCTTAATTGGTAAAAATTGAAAATAAACACTGATTCACCCCCTATCAGTATTTCCAACACAACACGCATTCGTGAAGGCTGAAGGATGAAGGCTTCAAACCTTCAAGGTGCGCTGATGTGCTCAGGAGGCACAGGAGGGCGTGAAGCTTGAAAGATGAATGCTTCAAACCTTCAAGGTGAATTGATGTGCTCAAGAGGCCCAGGAGGGCACATGGCACAAATCTGAAGGCCAAAGGGAAAATATTCATGAATTCAGAGTGTGCTTATGCATTTAAAGGGTCTGGAGGGAACATGGAGCATTGGTGAAGGATGAAGGGTGAATCTTAAGGCCTTCGTGGTGTGCTCATGCGCTCTAGGAGGGCGTGCTTCTTAAAGTCTAAGGAGTGCGCTCAAAGGAAGACTTAGTTTCTTGAAGGGCTCAATTAAGAACTCAGAAGGGGAAATAAACTTTGTTATAGGTCAATTTGGACACCATTCCTAATGACCTAGTTAAACTGGACATCATCCACAGAACCATGAATAGGGTTTATCATCCCCTATCATTTCAGTTGCTACATGCCCTAAGACAAAGAATAAGATTAAATCATCCATGACTTCCATTGCAAGGTTTCCAAGATTTGAAGTACATGTTATATCACCTATGAGCTCACCAACGCAGTCTCTCAAGGGGCTAACTAATTTTCATATGCAGGCACCTCATTCAAAGGTGCTCTGCAAAGCACTTCCCAACACTCAAGGGTGTGTTAGTCAAATTGGGAGCGGAATTCTCATTGTTCCGGAATCTCCACTTGGCCAGTGCCTTCTAGAAGAGTGCATATGTGTCAAAATTCAAATCCATGTGTCCATTCAACACCTCTGATCTTGGGAACATGTATTTCCTATTATTAGAAAGTAATTGATTGTGAAAATACCTTCAGCTCATCTATTAATTGAGCATAGATCCTAGTGCTTGAGGAGGAAGAAATATGGTAGAGAAATGTTGTTGGATTCTCAATTGAGTGTTTGATTTGAGTGATATGCTGCTGGAGAGATGTTCATTGTGATGAGGCTGGGATGATGCTGGAGTTGGTGACATCAAATCAATCGCTTGTTGTAACCTCCCCCTTCTATCCATTAATAAATATTTTTGCTTACTTTCCCACATATGTATCTGTATAAGCTTACGTATTTCATATTATGGATTCTTATCTGATGTACATGTTTCATGTTTCATTGATTTAATTAATTAACGTGAATAGCCATATGTATATTGCAATCTCTTTGCTGTTTAGTGTTCATACTTGCAGGAAATATTTTGGAAATCAAGCTTGGATTAGAGCTACAACAAGAGCGATAGAAGGAAAATTGGAAGTGCTTGGAATCCAAGTAGGTTCTTGATCTATTATGTGTGTTTATTTACTGTTAGGAAAAGTATCTGCAAAGTGTTTAATCTGTTGTTATAAATGAACACCACATTTAGGGAATGTGTTTTATTCGTAATTCATAATTCCGGATAACAAATTGGCGACTCTGCTAGGGATTTTACCCTTCATCCTTGGTGTCTTTTCATAAGTTTATCCACCCAGTACTATTTACTCTTAAATATTAGGCTTTTTGAAATTAAAAATTGCATTAGAAGTGTGTTAAACAACTTGAGTTTTTTTTCTCTGCTGCGCCCAACGCACTGTTGAACATGACACAATTCTTTGCAGAGCACTGTATCCCACTCAGGGGTGCTTTGAAATGCATTGTCTCCCCTTAGAGACTGCGTTTCCCCCTAGAGGCAACCGAATTTCCATTGAATTTGTCACTGCATTTGCTTTCAGCCTTTTGTTTGCTGTGTTTTCAATTTCCTAATAACTCATAGAGACCAGTGACTTTACCTGAATCTTCCTCCTTTGAAAGAAAAGTTTGTTCAATGTCTCTTTAAAGTGTTTTTATTTATCATTGATAAATTAATTTCAAAGTATTTTTATTCTTGCATTAGTTCCATTTGCTTTTGAAAAGGAAATTGTCGTTAAATTCTTTGTTTCCTATAGGAGAAATTGTAGCTCCATTCTTCATTTTTCCCTAAAAGAGAAATTGTTATTAAGTTCATCATTTCTCAAAGAAAAAGCATTTGTTTTTGTTGATTTGATGCATTTAGTTTCCTTTTCTGCATTCACATTAAAGGGACTGAAAAGAAAAACCTGGATTTTCGTGTGTGGATTGTGTGTTTTGCATAGGAACAAACTAGGAAAGTTGCATATTAGTTTGTGCTCTTTGTTGTTTTCTCTCGACACTGATTGCTCTTTCCCTCTAGTAACTAAGATTTTCATTGAAGAAAATAAAATTGAAATTTTGCTTATCATTTCAGTTTTCATTTTAGGGATTTATATCACATCATCGGGGTGAACCTTGAAAGGAAAATTGATAAACAAGATCAAATTAAAATTTACATCAATTTACCTAACAAAGAATTGGAACCATAACAATAAAATTTAGAAGGTCTAGGCTAGAGATGTGTTCCAGCGTCGTAAAACATAGCAGCTGTTGTTAATTGTCTGCGATACATTCTGAGTGTGATACCTCACTCCATGTATGTAAGAATATCATAGCTCGTATACGTACGTTTGAGTATATCGGGTGGTGTTATAGTACGAAAGTATAAAGGGGTGCTCTCACTGTGCGGTTTTGCATTAGACAACGCTATTATGGACTTGGGCCTCCACGTACCTTTGGGTATATTTGGGAGGAAAACTTTAGGTTGCTATCCATCCATAGTGAACCGAGTCGACTGCCTTATAAATTGTGATACACTGAACACAACATTTGAGGAGATTGCCTGCCCGTACTTCTTGGTTCGCTAGGATGTATTATGCAGTTCATAGTTTCTTGGTAAACCTTTTGCCTAGCATTACCCTTTTATTTTATTTTTGGTTAAAATAAATCAGTCATCGTGGAAGAAAAAAATCCTTTTCTTCGTCATTCGCGTTGATTAGCATTGAAACCACCTTTACCACCAGAAGTTACTCCTGGTTGGCGAACGTGACATCACTCCACCGAAACCAGTACTCTCAATACCTATGGTGAAGCATCATCTTCACATTTACCAGAGTGGGCACAAGTTGTTTCTACAAATCCTGGTTTGTCTACTATTGTCGAGAGGGAGTCCTAACATCTACCCATGGTCACGATCCATCCAATTAGTGTGACCATACCTCCTGAACCCAACGTTGTTCAGCTGGAAGTTGATCTAGATCCTGTCTCTTCTTTTCTAGAACATCTGAATCTCGAATTTGAATGACTGGAAGTTGTTCTTGCTTTGGTCATCGCACACTTTTATGTAGCCATTGAGTCTCCCATATCACACAGTCAACCTCCTGAAATATACTTTGGGCCTGACGACGAAATACTTCCACCTGGTTTGATTTCGATTGAAGAAATCCCACAAGACGAAACACCTTTAACTCCAACCCATTTTTGGAAGCATCTTTTCTTGTACGAGTATTTTCCTCAATCACCTCCCTCTGCTTTTGTTGATCCTGTGCCTATTCAAATTCCAATCATTTCAAAAGGGTACACATTTGGTCAAGTAACCATGCCTAAAAAAACATCTTCGGTTGGGCCATCTATTCCAATTGCGTCAGCACCTGCCCTTTCTACCCCGTCGATGTTTACAACTTCACCAGAGTCAAATTTACATGGAGGCCCTTTGCTTCCATCAAGTTATAAATATTTATCTGGATTTTTCTCTAGTGCATCTTCAAATCCATGGACTTCACCAATGTCATCGTCTAACATTCTAACTGGTAAACCTATAGTGAGTACTCAACGACTTGATCCTTTACATTCATCATCAAGGCAATATCAAGCTAGTCTATCTGGGTCTATTCCATCCAGTACCATCTCAACTGGACTCCCTGCATTTGGAGAATAATATTTTATGTCTTATTATCCTCCTCATGCTGGGGGGAAACCTTTGGTCATCCACTTCGACAATACTCCCTCATTTTTTGGTCAACCTAATGTCGAAATGAATGTTTGTCAATGGAAGTCCACTCTGCCTATCCAACCACAAACAATTGTACACTCATATCAACCGGTTCAACCTGTTGCACCCATATCCATTCCACTTTTTAATTCATCTTTACCCTTTTTATAGGCACAAATTGTTGTACAACAACCGTTCTAGGCGGGTCCTTCAAGTCAATACCCTCAAGTATTGGGCCCTCAGACTCCAACTCCTTCAGCCAATATACAACAACAACCTGTATCCAGAATCATTTATTCACAAGTTGGATTACCATATTATGGGATGCCACAACAACAACCAGGTTATACCTATCCTCAACCGAATCCAAGTTATCCTAATTTTGGTTATAATATTGGTGGACAGACCCCTTGGCAGCCTCAGACGCAATGTCTCAACCTTCATTTCAACAAGTATCGTACCCAGGTTTTGGTCAACAAAATCCTCAAGCGTTTTCCTATAAAAACAACCCCTATCTGGGTTACCAACACCATATTCCTTATGCTGGTGCTCAAAGGCCTGTTGCCCAAGCAATTCCATCATACCTTGGCTATGCTCAACCTGAACTTAACTGATAGTTGCCCTTTGTTGCAACTTTAGAGTTACGAGATTTAAATTGGCTAACCATTGATCCAATCAACTATGCTCCTTGGTGGCTGGTGATACCTCACCAATTACCCTCAGATATTCCTAAGTTCAATGGAAACCCCGGGGAAGACCCGTTAACTCATGTTATGACTTATCATTTGTGGTTTTCATCAAAATCACTGAATGATGACTCTGTTCGACTACGTATTTTCTAGCATACGCTCATGGGTCCGACTGCAAAATGGTACATTGAGTTACTTAGAGCTTCTTTTGATAATTTCACTGCCCTAGCTATTGTCTTTTTGACTCACTTCTAGTTACCCATACGATATGAAACTGGAATGAAACTCTTGACTAATTTTAAACAGACTAATGCTATTCACATTTCTTATCATATTCATGAGTGGCGTCGTCGTTGTAGAATGGTTAAGACATTTTTTTCCTGATTAGCTCCTTGCTGAGTGGTTCATTAAGTCCTTGTTACCATCTATAACTGAGGATGTGGCTAAGGGTGGCATCGTCACTGAAGAGCAGGTCATTGCTCGTGCTTAATATTTAGACTTGATTTATACTCAGTCTGACACACTCTATGAAAAAATTCCAAATGCACCGCGATCTAATTTTACTGTTCCTCCTCAATTAAATGACTCTCATGCCAGAGACAGTATGATTGGTACTGTTGTACCTTGAGAAACAATTCCTTGCTGTGTAAAGGAATCCGTGCTCAAGACATTCAAATAACTATGTCACAGAGATATGGACCCATGTTCAATCACCTCCAGAATTCAATCATTGCATCTTCAAAATCAAATGCTATAAACGATCTACAATGCTATTATTTGCTGATATAGAATGAAATGTTCAGAAGAAGAATGAAAGGAAAAAGCCCAAAACAATATGCTGCTGTATAGAATCTATCATCTCAGACTTTAGAAGAATGAAAGGCAAAGAACAGTTAAAATGAAGGAGCGCCTATTAAGGGTTTTAACTCTTATTTACACATGCAAAAAGAGACCTGCTGCTTCGATACTTCATTTTATTCAAAGAATGAAAATACATTATGTAAACTAGGAGACGAATCAATATCAACAAATGCTAGAAGTTTGTATTTACTTCATTAATCACTTGAAAACTCAGTACAAAGATCACTGTCTGGAGATCTCAAAAACGGAACCCCTGCCCCTCTTCCCTGTTCTGCTTTTATATCTGCTATTTTATCTAACTAACTGTTATGATCAGTTTTAAAACTGTTTCTTGAAAATTTTGGCATTCATTACAATTACAAAAATCTTGTTTTAATATTATATATATAATATATAATACAAAACTGAAATAAAACCTTACTCTAACGCAAGCAAGAGGAACCAATGGTACATTTTGGGTCCCACTACACCCATACGTACCAACAAAGTCACCCATGGTTTTGGAAAACCCAAAACTACCTACGGGGGGTAATGATAGCGGTTTCTAAGAAATGGATCAGAGGGGCCGTAAAACATCATGGCCGTCGATTTTGTAAAAATTGGTTTAAATCAAACCATTTACGGGGGGTACTAGCTCTCATAAACTTCGTTTAACTTATACCCCCGTAAACCGTTGGATCTGAGCTAATTATTCTCCCTCATCTTCCGATCATCATCTTCAATTTCAGCACTGTTCTTCTTTGTATTTTTATCATTGGCATTTACAACACCATCTTCTTCAACGCCCAAAAGTTGCCTCTCAATGTCCATGGGCAATTACATGAACTGAAAGTCTGTCCTTTTCCACCTCCAAAATATGTTTCTCATAAGCCACGTTGATTGGCAATCCCATATTATACATCACCTCCACTGACAACACCATTTCTCTTGGAAGTCGAGGTGCATTCCTATCGCTCAGATCACCATCAAAAAGCCCAAGGCGCATCCGAATTGAGAATAAATCGAAAAGGGCTTGATCAATCACTGATTCATGGAGCGTTCCTTGTTTAATTGCTGACATTGTGTTTCGAAGCAAATAAGTACCACAGTTGATATCCATCCCTGCTTTCAAAATATCTGTGACTGCGTCTTCTGCACATGTAGCATAGTGCTGATCTTCAGAAATGATTGCTACTGCATCACAGTCTGAAGTAATATACCCTTCAAGGCCCCAGTCATTTCTTGTCATTTGTGTGAGAAGGTCATAGTTTGCACATACAGGGACTCCATTCAGCTGATTATATGAGCACATCATACAACTAGCATGACCATCTTGTACACATCTCTGGAAAGGTGGTTGGAATGTATCTTTCAGGTCTTGCTCAGACACATATGATTAATCGTAAATAATGCCTTTTCAGACAGTGGAAAGATCCAAAGCAAAGTACCAAATCTGGCAGTTTTTGCCACATTATCTACATATATTTGGAAATATTGCATATTGTCCGCTGTATAGAAAAAGATATGCAACAACACAAATGTACTAGTGAATATTTCAGTAAAATTGACAAACAATCATTGGAATAACGGACCCTGGCCAGATCATGATCTTCAGCATTCTTTATGAATGTATCGATGCTTACCCCCTTTTGAAGTATCTCCCATTTCATTCTGGAACTATCAATAGTTTGGATTTATAGACAGATTGGTAGTATATTTGAGACAAATTTGAAGCTAGAATGTGGAAGAATACATGGCCAATTGATTGGAGCGATTTTCTTGTCCCATTCTTATGCATATATTGATGTAATTTTCTGCAATACTAATTTATGGTGTCTGAAATTTTGTCATCAATGATGATGTAAATCTGTTGTGAATTACACTTGCCAAATATCCAAATCATATGCTGTGAAATGTTTGCAACATGCTGAAAGAATTAAGCGACTCGGTTCTGTTTGAAGGCTATTTACCCCCTCCATTTTTAACTCCCTCCTAGCTCCGCTTCTCTGACTCTTGTCCATAGTGTCATGACTTTCATTTTCGCCTTGAAAACCCCTTACAAATGCAACTGCAAAGTCACTAATCAATAATGGGTCTTCCCCTGGGGTTTCCTGACCTCTTCCCCGGCGAGGATCTCAAAAGATATTTATATTGGGTGCCCAGAATTTCAAGTCTGCTTGACCAACATTGTACATTGCTCGAGCTTCAACTGCTATTGCTTTTTGTTGTCAATTTTCGAAGTTTCAATCCCTTCAACCGTTCCATGTTTATCAGATAAGAGGTGACAAATTATATCACACAACAGTTCATAAATGTTTTCACATCTTTCTTCAGATTTCAACTGACTCTGTGATTGAAACAACCAGGTGTGGGAGGATTCTCCTTGTTTGACAGTCCTGAATTCCATGAAGAAAGATCTTGGCAGAAACAGGCCTGTCAAGAGATGTTCGCATGAAGATGCAAGGAAGAACAACTTCTTCCGACTTTTTGCTGAGTACAATTGTGCTACAACATCTGGCTCCAGTTGGGGACAGTATTTTGGTAACAAAGTGCTGAGAACTTGTAGATTAGTAGCCTTTATTTGGCATGGAGTCAAGTCAGATTGAATTTTCTCTCAATCCAAAATCTCTGAAAATTTCAAAACTTCTCTGAACCCTCCTTCTTCTTGGATCTTTATTTTGAATTGAAAATCTTAAACTAGAAATACTGCAACTGGAAATGCTCAACTCCTGAGCTTATTTATGTACAACTCCTATATATATAAGCATGGTTGAACATAATCAAGTGAAGTCAAATTGAATTACACTTGCCAACTATCCAAATCATATGCTGTGAAATGTTTGCAACATGCTGAAAGCATTAAGCGACTCGGTTTTGTTTGAAGGCTATTTACCCCCTCCATTTTTAACTCCCTCCTAGCTCCGCTTCTCTGACTCTTGTCCATAGTGTCATGACTTTCATTTTCGCCTTGAAAACCCCTTACAAATGCAACTGCAAAGTCACTAATCAATAATGGGTCTTCCCCTGGGGTTTCCTGACCTCTTCCCCAGCGAGGATCTCAAAAGATATTTATATTGGGTGCCCAGAATGTCAAGTCTGCTTGACCAAAATTGTACATTGCTCGAGCTTCAACTGCTATTGCTTTTTGCTGTCAATTTTCGAAGTTTCAATCCCTTCAACCGTTCCATGTTTATCAGATAAGAGGTGACAAATTATATCACACAACAGTCCATAAATGTTTTCACATCTTTCTTCAGATTTCAACTGACTCTGTGATTGAAACAACCAGGTGTGGGAGGATTCTCCTTGTTTGACAGTCCTGAATTCCATGAAGAAAGATCTTGGCAGAAACAGGCCTGTCAAGAGATGTTCGCATGAAGATGCAAGGAAGAACAACTTCTTCCAACTTTTTGCTGAGTACAATTGTGCTACAACATCTGGCTCCAGTTGGGGACAGTATTTTGGTAACAAAGTGCTGAGAACTTGTAGATCAGTAGCCTTTATTGGGCATGGAGTCAAGTCAGACTGAATTTTCTCTCAATCCAAAATCTCTGAAAATTTCAAAACTTCTCTGAACCCTCCTTCTTCTTGGATCTTTATTTTGAATTGAAAATCTTAAACTAGAAATACTGCAACTAGAAATGCTCAACTCCTGAGCTTATTTATGTACAACTCCTATATATATAAGCATGGTTGAACTTAATCAAGTGAAGTCAACCTTCCAATGGAACCAATCCAACATCTGCTTGTCAGATTTAATACCTTCATACTGCTGAGATTTAAAAATCAAAAGAGGAATGTACCAAGAAAAATTTTCATATACAAAATTTTGTACATACCCTTGCATAAAAGCTTGTTGCTGACCAAAGAAATTTGCCATATATTCAGCAACTGGATCATAAAAATCATGAGACAAAGCTTTGGTTATCTTCTTTTCTTGAGCATTTTGCAGGGGTCTTCGAAAATGGCAGCTTCCTTCATTGTTTGGCCCTTCAATTAAGAACTGTTGGTTAGGAACTTGACTGCCACTTCCTGTAGGCGGGCATTGAGGCTGAAAATAAAAATCCACGGTTTTCTCTCCACAATGTTGATGCTCTTCATACAACATCAATTCTTGACGAAAATTTTCTTCATCTTGCAAACAGGTCTGAGAAACTGCACTATTTTCCTCACTACTCACAACATTATTGCAATGATCTTCCATGCTTTCATAGTGTAGTTCAGTTGTTGCAACTAAGTTTTGACTAGAATATTCAAAATGATTAGATTCTTGTCTTTCAACAATATAAGAATCTTTTGACACTTTTTGGAAACCTCTATTCACCTCTAAACTTACATTCTCTTGTAAGGAAATTCCAATGTTTTCTTTACAGACCCTCTTATCTCTGACAAAACTTGGACTTTCTATATCGCAGGAAAAATTTCTACAAGCCCACACATTATCTTCGATTTCTTGCGCATGGAGAAACATCAGCTTCAGATTACTAGGCTTTCTCTCCCTGAGATAAAAAGCCAAGGCAATAGAAAGAGCTTTCAAATAATAGACCATAGCTGCTGCTTCTGGAGGTCTAATTTCTTCTGGCATGCTGAAATAATTTTTTTGAAACCTCCTATTAAACTCAGAAATTGATTCATTGCTTTGCCTTTGGATAGAATATAATTCCAAGAGGTGTTTTTCATATGACTTATTCTCACCCCAATATGCAAGAAATACATCTTGAATATTTTGCCAGGAATTAATTGAATTTGCTTCCAAACACTGAAACCATTGCTGAGCGTCCTGCTTTAAAGAATGGCAAAACATCCTTAGAGCTACGTCTTCATAAGTAATTTGAAATCTGTCCAGGAAGTATTCAAATTCCAAGATATGTGATTTGGCTGAAATGTCCTTCTTCTTCCCGGAGAAACTCGGCAAGGACTTGAAACCGTTTTAAGGATATTGATGAAGAATAGCGGGCAGCTTCAGGGGTTTAAAGATTTCTCTGTTTTTGAACTGAGAAACAGTCAATTTATTATGAGGAAAAATATTATCATCTAAAGATGAGGAATCATCACCTTTATGCCCAGACTGTGACTGATTATCTTCCGGGATTGTAATACAACAATCATCCCTCCTTTCATGTTTAGGAGATACACCTGTGTCAAGATCTATAATACAAGCAAAAGCAAAATCGTCTTTTTCCAATAACGAATTTACATTTTGGGCTTTATAATCGTCTGAGAAAATAAAGCAGGAAATAATCCTTTTAAGATAAAAGGGAAAATAAACCACTAAACTGACAGTAAAAAATAGAACCTCCTTTAAAAAACGGAAATTCTGATACATGTTTTTTCCATGATACTTTCTCATCTTCTTGCGAGAAGAGTTCTTCATCTAATAAAACCTTCATCAGTGGAGTCGCCAGGTGAATAATAAACAACTAATCTCCAAATCTGAATCTTGTTCACCATCAAAAAAGAAAGGATTATGAAAGCTTCTACTGCAAGGTAGGCTTTTTGAAAATGAGAAATCTGGAAACAGTGAACACAGCCAAAAGCTTCCTCCTCACTGAACAACCAGAGGAAGTAGAAGGAAAACCCAGGGAAATGAACTTCGCTTCTTCGTTCCCTGGCAACGGCGCCAATTAATGTTGTACCTTGAGAAACAATTCCTTGCTGTGTAAAGGAATCCGTGCTCAAGACATTCAAATAACTATGTCACAGAGATATGGATCCATGTTCAATCACCTCCAGAATTCAATCATTGCATATTCAAAATCAAGTGCTATAAACGATCCACAATGCTATTATTTGCTGATGTAGAATGAAATGTTCAGAAGAAGAATGAAAGGAAAAATCCCAAAACAATATGCTGCTGTACAGAATCTATCATCTCAGACTTTAGAAGAATGAAAGGAAAAGAACAGTTAAAATGAAGGAGCGCCTATTAAGGGTTTTAACTCTTATTTACACATGCAAAAAGAGACCTGCTGCTTCGATACTTCATTTTATTCAAAGACTGAAAATACATTATGTAAAATAGGAGACGAATCAATATCAACAAATGCTAGAAGTTTGTATTTCCTTCATTAATCACTTGAAAACTCAGTACAAAGATCACTGTCTGGAGATCTCAAAACCGGAACCCCTGCCCCTCTTCCCTGTTCTGCTTTTATATCTGCTATTTTATCTAACTAACTGTTATGATCAGTTTTAAAACTGATTCTTGAAAATTTTGGCTTTCATTACAATTACAAAAAGCTTGTTTTAATATTATATATATAATATATAATACAAAACTGAAATAAAACCTTACTCTAACGCAAGCAAGAGGAACCAATGGTACATTTTGGGTCCCACTACACCCATACGTACCAACAAAGTCACCCATGGTTTTTGAAAACTAATAACTACCTACAGGGGCAACTGAGAGCGGTTTCTGAGAAATGGATCGGAGGGGCCGTAATACATCATGGCCATCGATTTTGTAAAAAGTGGTTTAAATCAAACCATTTACGGGGGGTACTAGCTCTCATAAACTTCGTTTAAGTTATACCCCCGTAAACCATTGGATCGAACTGGATGATCCAAATCATTGATGCTGCATAGCTTCAGTGGAAGAAAAAGAATGACTTGTGCTCATGTTGGTACCATAAGTTAACACTCGTTGAGTCATTTTTGTGTAGTTGAAACTTAGCTTTGGCCAAACGATTAGAAATGTTGATGATGTCCCTCCGCAACAAATGTCCAACCTGATCAATTTTTAGCCCAACATCATATCTGCCCTCTGCAACCTCCAAAATATGTTGCTCATAAGCCACGTTGATTGGAAATCCAAAATTATACATCGCCTCCACTGACAACACCATTTCTCTTGGAAGTCGAGGTGCATTCCTATTTCGCATCACCATCAAAAATCCCAAGGCACATCCGAATAAGGGAACAATCGAAATACTGATCAATCACCGATTCATGGAGCGTTCCTTGTTTAATCGTTGACATTGTGTTTCACAAATAAGTACCACAATGATATCCATCCTCAAAATATCCAGGATCGCGTTTCCGTACATGTAGCATAGTGCTGATCTTCAGAAATGATTGCTACTGCATCACAGTCTGAAGTAATATACCCTTCAAAGCCCCAGTCATTTCTTGTCATTTGTGTGAGAAGGTCATAGTTTTCACATATAGGGACTCCATTTAGCTGATTATATAAGCACATCATACAACTAGCATGACCATCTTGTACACATCTCTGGAAAGGTGGTTGGAATGTATCTTTCAGGTCTTTCTCAGACACATATGATTAATTGTAAATGCCGCCTTTTCAGACACGTTGAAAGATTCATGTAGGTGGACCAACTGGGTACAAGCATGTGTATTCTACATATATTTGGAAATATTGCATATTGTCTCATTGTGTGAGAAAGGATATGCAGCAACACAAATGTACGAGAATATTTCAAGAACTTGACAAGCACCTATTGAATGATTGACTCTGCCGGATTACAATCTTCAACATTCTTTATGAATGTATCGATGCTTACCCCCTTTTGAAGTATTCCATTTCATTCCGGAACTATCAATAGTTTGGATTCTATCGCATTGGTAGTATATTTGAGACAAATTTAAAGCTAGAATGTGGAAGAATACATGGCCAATTTATTGGAGCGATTTTCTTGTCCCATTATTATGCATATATTGATGTACTTTTCTGCAATACTAATTTATGGTGTCTGAAATGTTGTCATCAATGATGATGTAAATTTGTTGTGAATTACACTTGCCAACTATCCAAATCATATGCTGTGAAATGTTTGCAACATGCTGAAAGCATTAAGCGACTCGGTTCTGTTTGAAGGCTATTTACCCCCTCCATTTTTAACTCCCTCCTAGCTCTGCTTCTCTGACTCTTGTCCATAGTGTCATGACTTTCATTTTCGCCTTGAAAACCCCTTACAAATCCAACTGCAAAGTCACTAATCAATAATGGGTCTTCCCCTGGGGTTTCCTGACCTCTTCCCCAGCGAGGATCTCAAAAGATATTTATATTGGGTGCCCAGAATGTCAAGTCTGCTTGACCAAAATTGTACATTGCTCGAGCTTCAACTGCTCTTGCTTTTTGCTGTCAATTTTCGAAGTTTCAATCCCTTCAACTGTTCCATGTTTATCAGATAAGAGGTGACAAATTATATCACACAACAGTCCATAAATGTTTTCACATCTTTCTTCAGATTTCAACTGACTCTATGATTGAAACAACCAGGTGTGGGATGATTCTCCTTGTTTGACAGTCCTGAATTCCATGAAGAAAGATCTTGGCAGAAACAGGCTTGTCAAGAGATGTTCGCATGAAGATGCAAGGAAGAACAACTTCTTCCAACTTTTTGCTGAGTACAATTGTGCTACAACAGGTACTACAAGCACACATCATATGGCTGCATCTGATCCTGCACCTTCTTCCGAAATCAATGCTGTGTCATTTGACAATGGCAAAAGTGACAAGAAACCCGAAAGTAAGAAAAAAGGGAAATCAAAGAAAAAAAACTTCTAACCCGTAGGAAAGATCATCTGATCAATCATATGGAAATAGGAGACCTCGTTATCCATGCATAATATGTAATGAGGAACACTTTGTTTGGGATTTTCCTCACCGTGTTGAAGTCTAAAAAATGTTTAAGACTTCACATGCGTCAACTGTGTTGACAGATCCATTTCCGAATCTGGACACCAATTTGGTTGCTATGGATCCAACTTCTAATTCCCAAGTGCTTATGTTATCTGTCACAAAACCTTCAACTGATATTTTTGTGTCAACGCGTAATAAAGATTACGGTAGTCAGGCTACTGATCAACCTACTACCATGACCACAAATCCTTATACGGAATCGATACTGCCTAGTGCTATTCTTGAATTAACAATCAAGCCACCGAAGGGAGTCGTTCATAAATCGACATATAATCCTCGAACAAGAGCTGCTCAAAATTATAATATAGTTGAAGGTTTTGCTCAATCCCCTTCAACTAGGTCATCTTTTGAGGTATTGCAAAATTGTCCCTGCCTGAAACAAGCTTTATTTCCAGCTATTGGTGGAATTGATCCGACTGATTCTAATCTTGTAGTCTTTAATCGTATGGGCTATGTGCCACAACTACCACCAGAATTGGAATTATCCATACAAGTAAATGTTCTCAATCAACTTGGTCATCGTACTATTATTGATGAGGGAGCATATACATGAATTATGTATCTAAACTGTTGGAAGTCACTTGGCTCGCCTCGCCTATCTCAATCATCAACAACATTGAAGGCTTTTGACGGGCATACATATAAGACTTGCGGTATTATTAATAACTTGCATGTTGATCTAGGGGGAGAAATAGTGAATGTTGATGTCGAGGTTGTTGACGGACCCCTTGAATATAATATTCTACTTGGAAGGCCATGGGTATATGCTATGACGACAATTGTTTCTACATATTTTAGAGTGATCGCCTTTCCACATAAAGGTACTATTGTAGTCATCAATCAACTATCCTTATTTTCCTCCTCTCTCACAAGTAGCTGGAAGTGTTCCGTTTGTTCACGCACCCCAACTTGCACTTCAGAACATTGGTGTAGGACTCTTAAAGGATTCCACTCTCATGGGAACCTTTGCATTACTGCCGCCTGCGACATCGGCAGAAATTGCAAGTATAGAGACCTGCTACATGATCTCTTCTACTCCATCTGGCTTAAGGAAGAGTATGGGTGATTCTGAAATTGTTACGTTGGATGAGTTTCTGCCGCCCAACGCTATTGAGGTGGCATATCAATCAATCTATCTAGCTTGGGCGGCAAATCCGAAATCATCATCGCCAATTGTTTGGGTTGATCGTTCCTTAGATTTTGGTACTCCATATGATTCTTTTTCCTTAACTTTCTTGACATATGAGAATATTTTAGAAACCATGATGTCAGAAGGAGAACCATGGGAAGATTATCATCATCATTCCCATCTTCCTAATTATGAAGATAATCTTATTGAACTATATCACCCATCAATCCAAATTTTCTTTTCGAATTCTTTACCAATTAATGCAATCGATTCTGAGAGAAATTTGTCAAATATTGAAGAAACTATTTCTATCGATATTTCGATCAAACCGGGCGTGGTATAAAATATTCATGTTGGCATGTATTGTTCTCCATCAGAACTTGAAACATATCGCTCTCTATTCCCTGAATTTCGAGATATCTTTGCCTGGTATTATGAGGAGATGCCAAGTATTGACACTAGTATCGTTGAACACACTATTAATATGTACCTTGATGTCATGCTGGTACGTCAATGCCTTCGTGCTGTTCATCCGAAGAAGGTCGCTGCCATTAAAGTAGAAGTTGAAAAACTTTTGCATGCTGGTTTCATTTACACTGTTCCGCTAATTGAGTGGGTTTCCAACATCGTTCTTGTCATGAAAAAACAAGGAACCATCAGAGTGTGCGTCGATTATCGGGATGTTAATCTTGATTGTTAAAAAGACAACTATCGTACTCCCTTTATCGACCAAATTATTGACTATTGTGCTGGATGTGAAATATTTTCGTTCGTGAATGGATTTTTCGGCTACAATTAAATCAATATCCACGCAGAGGATCAACATAAGACAACATTCATCTGTCCCTGGGGTACATTCGCTTATAGGAAACTACCTTTTGGTTTAAAGAACACCGGGGCTACTTTTCAGAGAGCAATGAATTATGCTTTAAATGACATCAAACACATTGTTCAACCCTATCTAGATGATTTACCCGCACATTCATGAAATCAGACTGATCACCCGATGCATTTGAGAACCGTAGTTTTATGATGCCGACACTACAAAATACACCTCAATCCAAATAAATGTGTGTTTTGTGTTGGGTTTGGTCATTTGCTTGGATTCATAGTCTCAAAAGAAGGAATTTGAATCGACCCATTGAAGGTCCAGGCCATTCTTGATTTTCCCGCGCCATCAAATTTACTTCAGATACAGAAACTTCAAGGAAAGGCTAACTTCCTAAGGAGGTTTATACCCAACTATTCTGAAATGGCTAAAGGATTTACTCGACTCTTGAAAAAGGGGGTTCCCTTACATTGGGACCAAGTTGCACAAGCTTCTTTTGATGCGGTCAAGGATACTCTTGTCCGGGCGTCATTAATGTATCCACCCAATTATCAGAATGATTATTTCTTATATATCGTCACGACTAATATGACCATTGCTATGGTATTGGTCCAAGTAGAAAATGGGATAGAACATCTGATCTATTATTTGAGTTGTAATCTCAATGATACGGAAGTCAAGTATTTGTACGTAGAAAAGCTTGCCTTGGAAGATGTTAAAATTGTCCAAATATTTTGCCATTATATCCTGTTCCGGAAGACCATTGTCGTTTCGGATTGCAACCCCATGAATTATATATTATCACGTCAATTGCTAGGGAACAAGTATTCAAAATGGATTTTCATTTTGCAGGAATTCGCTTTGGAATTCATCAAATCCAAGTCACAGAAGTCTTTAGTTTTGGCTGAGCTTCTCTGTGACCTTCCCTCTGATAGTACTGTTACTACGTCGGAACCATCAATTCCTGACGAGTCTTTGTTTTTGATCGGATCATTTGATCCTTGGTATGGATATTTTATCATTTATCTCCAAACCCAAACTTTTCAGCCTTATACCTCTCGCTCTGAACAACGACGTATTCGATACCAAGCCAAATATTATCTGATCATCGGCAATACACTTTATCATCGCGGTGTCCATATAATTTTAAGAAGGTACCTCACTCATGAGGAGGCCGAAAAGGTTTTAAATGATTGTCATGCTGGGGCTGGTGGACATTTATCTAGATACGCTATCACGCAGAAGATACTCCGCGCCGGTTACTTTTGGCCTACCATATTTCGTGACTGCATCCTCATGGTTAGCAGTTGTCATGCGTGCCATATTTTTATTGTAAAATCCGCAAATCGCTAACACCAATGCATCCTATTGTCTTCATGGGAACATTTTCGAAATGGGGTATTGACTTCATGACCTGTAACCCTTGTTCGTCCGTGGGGCATGGCTATATTATTGTCACAATAGACTACTTTACCAAATGGGCCAAAGCGATGCCTACATTCAACAACACAGGAAAAACAACTGCATTGTTTTTCTTTAATCATGTTATTTCACAGTTGGGGGTCCCACAGACTATAGTTACAGATCATGGGAAGAATTTTCACAACCACATGATGACTGAATTGACTCCCAAGTTAGGATTGTCACATGATAATTCTACTCCTTATTATCCACAATCAAATGGACAAGTTGAAGCTATCAACAATATTCTTAAACGAATCCTTCAATGAATGATGGGAGTTCGTAAAAGAAACTAACATTTGATCCTGTACTCAGCCTTGTGGGCATATCGAAATTCGGTGAGAAACGCAACCGGATTTACTCCTTTTCAATTGGTGTATGGTCTGGAAGCTATCTTTCCAATCTAATGTGAAATACTGTCGTTGAAAATCGCAATCGACTTGTTACCTGACACCTCAGAAGAAGAAGCGTGTCTTTTTAACCTCATCCATTTTGATGAAACGCGTCGTGAAACCCAATTGGCCAACGAAGTGCATAAGAGACGTATAAAGGTGCAATACGACAAAAATGTCCAGCCTCACATTTTCTCTGAGGGCGACTTGGTCCTTCTTTATGATTAAGAAGCTGATCTAATAGGTACAGGGAAATGTGAGCCATTATGGAATGACCCTTATATTGTCAAAAGAGTTCTTGCTAAAGGTGCATATGAGTTAGTGGATTACGATGGAATTCCATTGGCACAACCCCAAAATGGGTTGTATCTGAAACGTTACTATGCTTAATCATGAACGTAGTAATTTTTTGTACTATATTGTATATATATGCTGTTGATTTGCATTCATTGTCTTAGTCTGTTTTTAGAGTTTTCTTGACGTTAGTAATCTGCTTTACATTTCATCACAGATGTTTGAATATTTGGAACCATTTGTTGGATATGCTGATGGTGCTAGTCGTAGTACACAGAATCTATCCTCTATAGTGTGGGCCATTTTCGCTCCAAACAATGAGTTAGTGAGTTTTTGAGGGATTTGTATTGGTAGATTGACAAACAATATTGCTGAGCATAGCACGTTGATCGAACTTCTCTTTGATGCCATTTAATTTTGTATTAACCGCATCATTATAAGGTTAGACTCACAACTTGTGGTATTAAAACTTACTAGTGTTTATACTGTTAGAAATACAACACTTCATCGTTCGTTCCTAAGAGTTAGACTTTTGGAAAGACACTTTGATTTTATTAAATATCAACACATTTCCAGAAATTTGAACACATTGACTGATTCCTTAGCTAATCATGTTTTAGACAGACATTTTCAACACATATAATGATACATTCACATATTTGAATAGGATTATGCAATAAACATAGGAAAACACTGAAATCAAATAGATAGATAGTTATAGGTTTTTACAAAAAGTTGTTCCCAAGACACATTGGTCATCTGACCTCAAAATGTGTGCAACATGTTGAAAGTAAAACTAGTGATTCTCATGGTAACATGCTATAGATCTAGCTATCCTACACAGTAACCACATCCAGTGGTTAGGAACACCTATAGTGTGGCATTGCATTCGCATGGGTAACTCTTCGATCCAGAAATCTAGAATCCCGAAGGTCAACCCCTTTATGTGCTGCCTAAGTTCAGTTAGAGTCTCAACCATGTCTAAATCCTGAAGGACTGATCTCTCGACAACCCTCTCTGCTAGCTCATTTTCTCCATGCTCTAGTTCCCCATTGGTTGAACTTGACCAACATATGCATTACATTAAAACTTTAAATAGTTTTGGGAAAACATCAAAAAATACAAAAACATTGTATAAACCTTAGAAAAATAAAAAACATGGTCAAAACATTCTTACCTATTGCACCCCACTGAGCACCTTCTGGTAAAACCAAGTCTGGATCTCCTCGAAAATCGATGCCTGCGTATGCATACTCATCAATGGTGACAACCTGTCACCTGAACCAGGTGAAGAACGCATTCGAGAACACAATGGTCAATTGGCCTGCATGCCTACCCATTAGTTCTACCCATCTATGCATCCTCGGATCTCTAGGGTTAGAAACACCCACTGTCACATACTGAGGCTGCATCATTGGAATATTCTCTAAGGAAAATGAAATGAGGATCGAACCATAACTGAAGTTCTTCTTCCTTCCTCCCTTTTCCTTGTTCAGTTGTTCCTTTATTTGGGAAAGTACAACTTCAGGCCAGTTGAACAATGTTGGCTCTGTGCATTCTAGCGCATACTGCATATATGATCTATTCATTACATGTAGTGTAACGGTGCCGACAAGTTTTGCGATTGTGAAAAGAATGGTTCTCAAAGGAAAATCTTGAACGTCACAAATATTTATTTTCCCGTCTTTGCTTGGCTCTGGCCCTGGATAACAATACTGCAAAACACAGTCTCCCACTGTCTCTACTCCAAGAGCAGACCTTAAGAGGGAAATGGGAAAGTCTCTCCTCGACAAACCTGTGAGAAAATATACACCCTCCACTGTAATAGGAACCACTTTGTTTTTAATGTGAAATGCCTCGATAGCCAGATCCCATGCTCGAACTAGGAACTCCAAGAGTTCTATTTTTTGCCTCATCCCTGACAAGCGAAAGTACTTTAACAACCCACAATCTCTTAGGGCTCTTACCGTACCAAATCATTTAGGGCAACCATATTCTATTCTTCATGCTCTCTTTCTCTCCAAGTAATCGTCATTCTAGAATGATGAAATCCTGAAACATAACCATAAGACTCATTAGACTCCTTTTAATGCAAAAAATTAGACAAATTTTGGGCATGGTGCAAGAATAAAAAATGGGAATTTCTCCCAACACAGTCTTGAACAAGGGACAATGCGTTGCATATGCAGCTAAGCTTCAGTTTAGGTGCTCCAAAATGCACTTTTCGATGCTCAAGGGTGTGTTTCCCTCTTTGGAAGCAAATTTTACCCTAGAGGGCCCAAATCCCTAAAAATTTGCAATGAAAGGAAATGAATTGACTACTAAAAGAAAGATAGGGTTCATGGAACTAACCTGGATCAAACGGTGATGAAAACCGTCCACAGAATCGATCACAATCAACAGTTGAAGTTCGTGGGCAAAAACAAGTTCAGAGCTCCAAAATGCAAATGGTAACTTTTGAATGGTAAAAATGAATAGTAAAAATACTTTTATTAGTCATTTGATTATTTTTAATGAATATTTATTACTGTGACTATGGTTTTATTATATTTTTATCATGAAATAGGTATTTTTAATCCATTTGATGTTGTTTTGAACAGGTTTTACAACTGATGAACAGATTAGTCGTGCAAATTTATTTCGAGAATGATTTGACCACAAAGCATACTTTTATCCTTATTTTTCGAGCTTTGTTAAAAATGAAAAAGGACTTGAAGCGCACTTTTATCTCTTTTTCGAGCTTCTATAACAGCGAAAAAAGAACTTCTAGAGTCTTATTTTAGCTCTTTTCAGACTCTGATAATGTGAAAATATTGTCGAGCACTTGTCTTTTTGAGCTCATAAAAGTAAATGAATTGATATCTACTCAGTATAAGTTTAACCCTTTTCCAGACTGAGATAGATTATTTACGAAAAAGGAATACTTTAGTCAAACATGACTAAAGAGGTTCTCTCAGATATTATTTTACACTTTTTTGGATCTGAGCGACAACTTTACGAAAAAGTACTTATGGATTTTTCTTTCATTCTCTTTTTCAAACTCTCTAAATATGAAAAAGGACTTGGCTGTCACTATTTGTTAGGCTCAATAAAACATAAAATAGTGACAGACTTGTCGATCATGGCAAGAATCGAGTTTCATTCATCGCTAGACTTGTTAAATTATTAAATAGTGATACATTATTCGCCCGAAGGGTTGAATTATAGATCAATCATATATTATCCTCCTCAAGCTTGTTAAAAAATAAAGAGGTACTGGTCTACAAATGACTAGGGAAAATTTGGGAAAGTGAACAGAACATTTTATGGTAGCAGGTCGCTCTTGAACATGACACTTCACTCCATCACCATGACTATTTGGGTTGGGTAATATTCTTGACGGTTCAGTCACACCTATGGTTCATCATACCTTCACTTAGGTTTTGGGTCAATGCTGCCAAATCATCTCAGTGTCGCCAATATGTTCAAGAGAATTCATCCAGTGAATACTCATCCTTCTGCAATTCTCATAAACCTTCATTTTCATGAAGGTCATCCCTGAACATGGCTATATCAAGTCGTACTTTGTCTTTGAAATAAATAACTCTCGTTTCGCAATAAAATGGCTTCCTGTCGACGAAAAATCATCATCCAGGAATTTCACTTAGAAACATCATATTCCAGTACCATGAGGCTTGTTACAGCATCGAAAAGATCCTCGCTTCCGAAATTTTTACCGAAAGATTTCGTTTGGCGTTCAACATCAAATCATATATTCACACCTTACGAAATGTACTGAAGTACCTTGAGGGCCATTAACATCAATGGTGGTTCTCTCGCGTTTGTTAACAACTCACATCATTGGCTGGTAATCAAACGATGTCTTACCATGTTCGACTACAAATCATATATTCGCAGGGCTAGACTTGTACCCGAAAGATCGAGTGAACGAGATAAGAAGACCCCAAATATAGTTTCAACCATCCGGGTTGAGATTTCAGGATTGTTTTATACATCATCTATATGGTGACCTTACATAAGATCGTCATCTGAACATGGGCCTATATCTGTAGGCATGTTTGTATTGGGAAACATTCCAATGTAGACGACTTTCTGCACTATGTACATGTTATTAGATAATTTATGTGCTGAGCATGGGAATGCCTTTCCTCAACAATTTGTGATCAAGAGGATATATCATGATGTAATGTATTGTAAGATTGATGCAGGTCACCACTCTGATTCAGCTCCAGCTCAGCACAATGTAAAGCATCTCATTCAAAAAATATTGTTATTATTTTTCTGACTTCATGCTTTAGGGGGAAATCTGTTATAGGTTAATTTGGGCACCATTCCCAATGACCTGGTTAAACTAGACATCATCCACAGAACCATGAATAGGGTCTATCATCCCCTATCATTTCAGTTGCTACATGCCCTAAGACAAAGAACAAGAACAAATCATCCATGACTTCCATTGCAAGGTTTCCAAGATTTTAAGTACATGTTATATCACCTATGAGCTCAACAATGCAGCCTCTCAAGGGGCTAACTGCTTTTCATATGCAGGCACCTCCATTAAAGGGTGCTCTGCAAATCACTTCCTGACACTCAAGGGTGCGTTGGTCAAATTGGGAGTGAAATTCTCATTGTTTTGGAATCTCCACTTGGCCAGTTCCTTCTAGAAGAGTGCATATGTGTCAAACTTCAAATACATGTGTCCATTCAACACCTCCGAGCTTAGGAACATGTCTTGCCTATTATTATAAATTCATTGATTGTGAAACTACCTTCAGCTCATCTATAAATTGAGCACAAATCCTAGTGCTTGAGGAGGAAGAACTTTGGTAGAGAAGTGCTGTTGGATTCTCAATTGAGTGTTTTATTTGAGTGATATGCTTATGGAGAGATGTTCATTGTGATGAGGCTGGGATGATGCTGGAGTTGGTGACATCAAATCAATCGCTGGTTTTGACCTCCCCCTTCTATCCATTAATAAAGATTGTTTCTTACTTTCCCACATATGTATCTGTATAAGCTTATCTATTTATTATTATGGATTCTTATCTGATGTATATGTTTCATGTTTCATTGATTTAACCGATTAACATGAATAGCCATCTGTATATTGCAATCTCTTTGTAGTTTAGTGTTCATACTTGTAGGAAATATTTTGGCAATCAAGCTTGGATTGGAGCTACAACAAGAGCAACATAAGGAGAATTGGAAGCGCTTGGACTTCAAGTAGGTTTCTTGATCTATTCTGTGTGTCTATTTAATGTTAGGAAAAGTATCTGCAAAGTCTTTAATATGTTTTTCTAAATGAACACCACATTTAGGGAATGTATTTTATCCGTAATTCATAATTCCACATACCAGGCTTAAGGAGTGAGCCTAGCGCCCTTTTAGGGTGCATGGTACATTTCTGAAAAATAAAGGATTCTAGATCGAGGCTTCAGAGTGCACTAATGCGCTCTTGGCCTTAATGGGTTTTCTTTGAAACTAAATATTTGTCTAAGTCTAGGATATAGGGTGAGGGGTGAACAAGACGAGTTTAAAAATAAAACCATGTGTGACTCATACCAACTTCTCGAGAAAAATTATAAAATCTTGAATAATGATAAATATACATAAAAATTCCACTTTGTACACATTCCCTAAGTACGAGGAGTGAAGTGCATGCAATTGAAACCTACAAGTGTCATTTAAAAAAAACAAAGATGTTATGACCATGAAATGCACCTAAATATGTTCTAATCAATGCGAAAACGCTTGAGACCATTCAAGGACACATGAAACACATATAATAACATGAGGCGACACTTGATGATCAAGGATACACCAGATACAAAAATGATAGTAGGCTCCAAAATTCAAATGTAGTGAAATTTTGGAGGGTGTTGTTGTAGCAAAAAAAGCTCCAAACCTTATGAATATGTCTCTTCCTCAATCAAAAATTCGGGTGAAAATTAGGTAGTCAAAGTCCCCATGTTGAATGGAACACATTTTGAAGTATGGAAGGGTAGACTTAAATTCCTTATGATGGATCAAGGTTTCAAAGTTTGGGAATTAGTGATTACTAGAAGCACAATGGAATAATATACCAAGGAACATAATGCAATAATGTTAAAGGAAATATTGAGTGGCTTACCCAATCCTATAAAAATCAAAATAAATAAAGTTTCATTTGCGAAAGAGATTTGGGAGAATATTCAAGAACTTCATTCAAAAGGATTTTTACTCAGATCATAAAATGATGATAGCCAAGAGCATAAGGATGATCGAGAACCAATAAACATAGCCGAAATCAAAGTTAACTTACACCAAGAGAAATGAAGACCTAGAAGATGAATAAAAATTTAAGGAAGACCTCAAGGCAAATATTGTAGCTTCCCTAAAATAAATAAAAAGGCTAAAAAAAGAAAATGAGGAGATAAAGAAACAGATACAAGATGCTAATCATGATCGCAACAAGTCAAAAGAAGAAGTTTCTCACTTAAAACTTGAAGAGGAAGAAATATCTAAAGATATCAAGTAATTGCATAAAATGGAGAAGATCCAAAATGAAGAAGTAGCCTACTTGACAAACCAACTAAAGGAAGCAAAGGAAAGGGGAGGTAGTTTGAGAAACCATCTTAATATATGATCTAAGGAATTGAACAAAGTTAAAGCATAAATTTGTCAATATAAAGAGATTTTCTCTCTGAAAATTCACCTAGAAGAAGTAAATAAACAAGCACAAGGAGATGAAATAGTGATGGAAGGTATGGCCCTCCTGGAAGGGAAATTTAGTGGAGTAGAAAAGTAAAGGAATGCCATGGCATACCAAATTGAAGAAAATGATGAATATATACCCAAATTAAAATCAAATTTTACTTATCTCAAAGCCCTATCATGTGAAGCAACAACAATGAAGAAAGAAATGGAGAACCATCAAGCAAATAAGGATGAAGAATGCAAGAAGTTGACATAATAAATTAATATCCTAAGGAAATACGTTGATCATCTAAACAAGAGTCTAAAGAGATCTCAAACCCTAGACGACATCCTATGTCATCAAATATCCTCCCTTGATAAATTAGGTCTTGTTTATGTAGGTGAACCCTTATGAAAAATGATGCAAATCCTAATGCATCAAACAACAAGGATGTGGAAAAGCTTGGAAGAAATGTTGATGCCCCTAGTTCCATAAAAATCAAGGAGATTAATCAATATAATCTTAAAATAAATCCTACTCCAAGAAGGTGTGCATATGGTGTCAAGAATGCAAGAGACAATAAATACGATCAAAAGGTATAAAGGAAAAAATACTTTAGAAGTACATCAAGGCGATCTCCGTCTTCCACCTATCAAAGTATTTTTTTGGTTATTGTTAGTATTGTACAAACTTTGGGAACATGGGAAAGTATTGTAGGGCATACAACAATGACAAATATAATGGCCCCCATCATTCTCCTGGAAGCAACTTCTCTAGAAACAATCACGCCTCCAAATTTATGGAATGCTCCAAATGTCATAATATTGGTCATATCGCTCGTAATTGTAATATGAAATGGGTCTCTAAACAAGCTAAAACCATGAAAACAAAGTGTTGGCACTGGAATCAACACTTGGACTGCATCAAGTGCCTGACCATACACATCCTAAACTCTAAGGCAATTTAATGATTTGTTTTATGAGATTGGTAGGTAGTTTAAACTCTTATTCACTGAAACGAGATTTCAATCAAATCCACAGTTCTAATAATGAGGGTATTGGATCATGATGTGGTAGCAAAGAGTGAGTTTGTAGCCTATGAGGAGAAGAAAATGTAAAATGAGAGAAGAAACAGTAGGTCTGCAAAGTAGAAACCTACTAAATTTGGTAGAAATTAACACAAGTATCAGTTTAACATTATTTCATCAAGAGAAAGCTATTTCTAGTATTACAATATTCTCACTCAAATATTATATAAGATAATTGTCATGAGTGATGCTATTTCCACTGTTATTATATATATTTTACCAAGAAGGCTCACTGTGTGAGACTAAAAAAAGTTGATAAAACACATGAACATGTCAAGAGACTGATAAAAACTCATAACGACATGAGGAATTGCAAACTGTAGCTGAAGATAATAAGATATGGAAACAAAAGTGGAAATTGACAATACATACACTAGATGGTAATAAGTCCTCATAATTTTCTGTTTATTTCATTCAATAAAAAGAGTACTAATCATGTGAGTTAATATTCTAAAACCACGAACCCTTACTTCATAGAAATTTGTCACATATATACAAAAATATAAAACTGTCATCCCCACAAAAGGAGTAAATCTGTTCCTAAAAGTTATTACCATCTCGTGCAAGAGATGAGGCTTATCCAAAAAATTTAATACAAAGTGATATGACATAATCAAAATAAACAACATCAATGCTAACATTTCGAAGTGGTTGCATGATGTGGCAGTATATAAGAAGACTCCTCCTCTATTCTGGTGCAACCAACTCCACAAAAAGTGTAAACAGAAGTGAAATTGACATGTGGCTGTTCCTTGAATGTTGTCTGGTGCCTCGTGGAAATGTGCTGGTACTGAGAGTAATGGTAGAAATATTTTTCAGAGAAACCCTGCCGTTGTTCCTTTCCTTTGGCTTCTTGTTTGTCGTGATAAGGATGGAGGTGGATTAAAAGAGAAAACGTAGTTTCATTTTATTAGTGAGAGGGATTATTAAATAAATATGAGTGGGATGAGAAAAACCCTTTATATATATATCACAATCACATATCGAGGTCAAAATGTTTAAACATAAGACACAAGCGGGAGGGAATGCAATTTGTGATGGGGGTGATGACGTGGCAAGGATGTGGGGTCACCCACAAATTGAAAATCGAGAGTTTTGCTATTAGAAATGGGAGCTAAGTGTTAAAACTTGCGAAGCACGATGTGCAATGAGCATAGGGTGATGTGGCAGGGAAAGTGGGGTTGATTTAATACCGCAAATCACAAATCAGAAGTTTTGTTATGAGGAATGGGAGTTAAAGGTTAAGATTTGCGAAGTGCTATGTGTGACGAGAATGGAAGGTGGGGACACCTGAAAATCACAAATCGAGAGTTTTTTTATGAGAAACGGGAGGTAAATTTTAAGACTTGCGAAGTGAAATGTGCGATGAATGGAGGATGACGTGGCTGGATAGATGGTGGAGCCCATTTACATCACAATTAGGGAATCGAGAGTTTTGTTATTGTGAGGAACATGAGTTAAATGTTAAGACTTGCAAAGTGCGATATGCGATGAGAATGGAAGATGGGGACGGCCGCAAAAATCACAAATCGAGGGTTTTTTTATGAGAAACGAGAGGTAAATTTTAAAACTTGCGATGTGCGATGAACAGAGGGTGACATGGTAGGGAAAGGTTTCACTTTAATATCGCAATTGAGGGTTTTGTAGGAGACGACAATTGTAACATGAATGAAAGTTAAAACTGCGATAAACTGATTGCGATGAAAGGGTAAGGGGTCCACAATGATTATGTGCGGTAAGTTATATCATATAATATATGATATTACAAAGGTTTGCTGTGGTGTGGGTAGCTCTATTTTTTAACTATAAAAATGGATTTTAATAGTTAAAAAGGAGTTGCGAAAGAAATGAAACGCTTGAATTTGGGTTTTTCAGAAAAATGAAAGGTAAAAGAGGGGAAATGAAATGAATGAAGGAAGAAATGAAATTTCCTCACCATTATACTTTGATAGTGACACTTTCATCTTACAATCAAATTGAAGAGGCAGATTGATTCCTTAGAGAATGATGACCAGACTTTGAAAATCTTTGCAAAATTTGCAGTGCTAACACCAAGCATGAAATGATAGTTAGACAATTTTTAAGAAGGAAGCATGTTGAACCAAAAGGAGATCATATGGAATGTGTCCTAAATTCTCAAAAGGGAGGTATTTCCATCAATGAAAAAGGGCGAGAATATTGCCATAAATTCCAAAGGGAGGGATTGTTGGTCAATATTGTCATTGATGTCAACATGAGAATTGTTGAAGATGGAAAAAACCTAACCCTAAATGAAAAATGAAATATTCGAAACACCCTTAGAGCAAGCACTAGGTTGAGCATTGATTTAAAACCCTATGCATGCTGATTAAATCAACCTTATAAGAAGCTTGGAAACCCTAAATTTGGAAAACTCTAATCCTAGAAATCCTTATTTAATGCATACCCTATTCAAAATCCCAACTCTATTATATCCTAATGCCTAGATACCTAAATGTATACCCTATTCAAAACCCTATCTCTATCAATCCCATATTTCCCTATTCCTATCCCCATTTCAATTAAAATACGAATATAAAATCTTACTAATTTTTTTTCCTATCTCCTATACATTATTTAGCTCACTTTTGTTGACAAGCCAAAACATATATATATATATATATATATTACTCTACTATGTATGTCAGCCTCATCAACTATAGGTCAAATCCTCCAAATGATGACTTCTTTCCTCATTGAATCTACATATATGCTTGAAGATCCAACTAATTTCTAGCACTAAAATCAGTCAATCATACTCAGAAGAATTAAATATAAAGTTCACATCTCGTGAAATTGAGAGATAGAGATCAGAAGAAGCGAAGGAACTTAAGAATATTTGTTGGAAAAATTGCAATGGATTGTGGGTCTATTTTTTTGGCTCTGTTGGTGACTAAGTGATGCAGTGAATTGGAAAGTTTTGTTCTGAGATTTGATAGTAAAATTTGGACAAACATTGAAATACCTCATAAAAATAACTCATATCTATTGCATAATACAAAATTATAGTGCGATAGTGACCTGCCATATTTGTGGATATTGGTATCTGTGTAAGACTTAGTATAACATAAATATGTGGGAAGCCTTTAATACCCAAACCTGTAGCAAGCAAGAATAATTCAAACCTTTAGGTGACTAGAATTGGACAAGTGCATAATAACCATACTTATGGAGAATTTTTTTGGCTACAAATCTTATTAGTTCTCTTGAAAAGAACAATTTTTTTTGGACATAACTCTTGAAGAACATTATTTGAAATATTATTGAGCTTTGTTAGAGACCTTGAGACCATAGTTTTAAAATCAGGTTGGTCCAAATTGGACTTGGCCTGGTCGACTGAGCTAGACCCCTGCCTGAGCCTACTCGTAAGAAAACCGGTCTGAAGGCCGATCCATTACCAAACCAGCTGAGCTGGACACCGACTCGTGTGGTTTTCTAATGGAACGACCGGCTCAGAGGAGCCCATCATAAATAAGCTGAGCCCGTCCGCGGCGGAAAAAGGCAACAAACTCAGAATTAAAAGTCAAGTTTTTTTGGTTTTTTTTCCCTCAATGCATCTACCCCTCTCCTAGGCCTATAAAAGTGACCCAACCCCCTCAAATTTCCTCACAACTATCTCATTGAATTTGTGTGAGAATTTGTGAGGAGTTTGTGAAGAGTTGGAGTTAGTTTTTGGAGCAACAGTGAGAAGGTTCTTGGGAAATCATTGGAGCAACATTTTGGAGCATCATTTAGGAGTTAGTTTTTGGAGCAACATTGAGAAGGCTAGAGGTATTTTTTTTCACTTCTCAAAACTTCCCTTGTTTTTCTTTTCCAAATATGGAAATTGAAAAGAGTATATTTTCTAAAAGAAATGAACATTGAAGAGTTTTTTTTTTCTTTTTCTTTTCATTTTTAGACTTTTGTCCTTTCATTTCCAATTCCAAATATCAGAAAATGGATCCTAGAATGAAAGATGCTGCTTGGGCATATGCTGAGATGATTGATAATCAAACATATTGAAATTTTTGTCAGAAAAGAATTAAGGGAGGTGGATGAGGAATTCACAGGCTGGAACAACAATTGGCTAATATTAGAGGCCAAATTGTTCCTTGTGCAGCACCAATAGAACAAATTGGGGAAATTAGGAAGGACTTACTAGAAACATTTGTTAAGTTTGAGGAACAAAGAGCTAAGAAAAAAGAAATTGAGGTTGAAATAGGGATGAAGAGGAGTATAAAACACATGATGGATTCTAACCCCAATTTTGATTATGAGGCTATTCATCTATCCTTTACACTGATGCATCCAACCCGTTTCACTATGTTCCTCCCTCTTTAGAGTCTATTCAAGAAGAGGGTAAGGGTAAAATTAAAAAGAAGGGTGATATTGTAATATTCCTAATTAGCCATGAGCTAGTTGGAATATTAAATTTTGTTTTGCTGCTTTGTTTTATGAATAAGAGGCCAATGGAGGTCCATAATTCTTCTTAATAATGAATAAATCAATGCCAATGTGAAAGGGATAGATCTTGGTAGCTTAATTGAGCACCCTTTGGTGTGAAAAGGGGCTTGAACACCTTGACTGGGTCAACCTTGAGCAAATCAACAACACTGTCATGGAGGAGTAGTCATAAATGAAAGACAACGCAGTTTTAGATGGAGATGTTTTGCATGGAAGTAGTGATATTATTGGATGGGGATTAGGGTTTGCAAGCTCATATCTTATTTAAGGAAGAGGATGGAAACCATATTGATCATGTTTTTGTATGTTGATATTTTTGAATATATGGTCTGTTTAGACATATATCTTTCTCTTGCTATTTAACTGAGATTGAGTGATGTTTAGCATAAGGTGTTCCTGATCGAGAATCCCACCTCTTCCATTGAGAAGCTCTTGGAGGAGTCTTGTACTACATTTTACACTATCAGGCTTAAGGCCAAGCTTCTTCTTTAATTTACAGTGCAAATCCTATTAAGGGTTTGGTTGTTTTTCAGGTTGCAGTAGTGGAGACTAGATCTAGGTCATTTCATTGCTAATTTTTCAGTGGAGGAGGCTTCCTTTACATTGGGATGATAGCAAGGAAGACCCTTGAGCATATTTTTAGATCTTGGCATCAGGCCAACCATTTATTTATCCCTACAACGCAATTTACTTCCATATATGCGTTATTTATGTAGGAAGAGTTGTAGGGTGGATTGGCACACCATTTGGAGAGTTGGTTTTCTAGTGAAAGGGATCTACCTTTCATTTAGAGGATCTGTTGGAGGAGGCTATTGTATTGATCATATCAGATCAGCCACACTTTCCAGATCTGTATTTTGCAGTGGATCTTGAGCCCTAGGTCCTAGATCCCCATCTTGTATATGGTGTTTTGCTGAAAACCCTTAAGGGGTTCTTCAAAGGAGGTTGTATGGTGCTCAGATCTGTAATATATCTATCTTTTGAGGCACATATTAGAATTATATCTGATGTATAATAATTTGCTGTAGCAGTGCATTTAGAACAGTGCTGTAAGAGTCTTTCAAGTTTTATATATAGTAGCAACACCTTTTATTGAGGGATTTTGTTCATTGGAGGCTTGATCTTTCTTGTTGTGTATCTTATGGCCCATTATTTATGCATATTTTTCATATGTTATAACATATGAAAGGTCTCCATATTGGCCTCTTTATTTTAAATGATGATTTACACTATTGTTTCAACATTTTGCACTATATTCCTACTTTTCCCATTTGGGAATATTACAATGGTATCAGAGCATAATCTTGGCACAGCCTGTGAATCTTGAAAAGCCAATATGTCATTTGAATAAGGAGAACCTCTTACTGATAGAGAGAAGAGGTATCAAAGAAGAAGACACCGGAAGTTTGATTATACAAATGACAAAGAAGACAAAGGTAAAACCCCTTTATTTGGAGGATAAGATGAAGAGAAGGAGTTTCCCAAGATCATTCTTAGAGCCATGCAAGACATTGCTAGAGAAATCAAGGAGATGAGGATGGATAGATACAAGGAATCCCCTAAAGGATTTCATCATGGTGAAGGCTCCGACATTTCTCATCACTGGAGTGATCAACCAGTGCAGCAACAAAAAGTTTCCTAACACTCTACAATGCCTACATTCTTGGTTGTGGGAAATGAAGGGTTTCAAGAGGAAGAATCCCTTGAAGACTATTTTATGGAGTATGATTCTCAAACTCAGAGATTCAAGGACAACTTGAGTTTTCAAGAATTTTGTCAAATCAAGGACAATAGGAGACCCAAGCATCATAATAAAAGTGGTGGATTCATTCAGAACCATGATCTACACCGCTCTGTGGGCAGATTTTTCTTACCCAGCTTTGATGGGTCATCCAAGTGCACTGCCAAATCATGGGTAGAGAAGCTTGAAATATACTTCCAGTTGAACAAAGTTCCAGAAATGGAGGCCATTAAGATAGCAACACTGCACCTTGATGGTGAAGCACATCATTGGTGGTTCCATGGCTTGTCTACATTGGGTCATGCCAATGTGACTGCATATTCAGAGTTCACAAGAACGTTGGTGGAGAGGTTTGATAGAATATATCCTGAAGCACCATTCATGGGGCTTGCATAGCTAAAACAATCAGGTAATACAGAAACTTACATTTCTAAATTTTTAAGACTTTCTGTTATGGTTCCTAATTTATCTGTAGAAAGAAGGGTCTACATGTTCATTGATGGGTTAGATGAACCTATTCATGGGTTGGTTAAGTCTACAAAGCCCACTACCCTTCAAGATGCCATTGAAAGGGCTAGAGACCTTCAAGATGCCTTGCCAAAATCAAATGCAACATTTCAACATAAGCCCTCTTTTCCATCAAAGGGAAAAGAAGAAAAGGCTCCTATTTTTTGTGACTGAATATTCAGAGTTCACAAGAAGGTTGGTGGAGAGGTTTGATAGAAGATATCCTAAAGTACCATTCATGCGGCTTGCAAAGCTAAAACAATCAGGTAATACAAAAACTTACATTTCTGAATTTTTAAGACTTTTTGTTATGGTTCCTGATTTATCTGTAGCAAGAAGGGTCTACATGTTCATTGATGGGTTATATGAACCTCTTCATGGGTTGGTTAAGTCTACCAAGCCCACTACCCTTCAAGATGCGATTGAAAGGGCTAGAGACCTTCAAGATGCCTTGCCAGAAGCAAATGCAACATTTCAACATAAGCCCTCTTTTCCATCAAAGGGAAAAGAAGAAAAGGCTCCTCTTTCAAAAGAGAGCCAAAATAAAACACCTCTTGATGATGACGTTTGAAGAGATTTGAGGAGGAGGAAGCTTTGCTTCACATGCCAAGAATATTTGGCACTCAGACATAGATGTGCAGCAAGGAAGGCACACCATATAGAAGTCTTCTCAGATGATGAGGAGGAAGAAGAAGAAGAAAAAGAGAGGGGTCACAATGCTGGAATAGAAGGAGATGATCTACCACCACTAGGGGGTGAGGATGGAGCAATTTCTCCAACTAGAGGAACTCTTGCATCATTAAGAGTGGTACCCAACTATCATAAAACTTCGACACAAGAAACAGAGTTGAATTTGCGCAGTGGAAGTAGGGACATGATGATCCCATCTATTATGCATATGAGAATGGTCCATGAGACATCACTATCTTGTGGTAAACCACCTAGGAGGCCACCTGATCCAGATTTTGTGAGAGATGTCTCACATCATGATGCACCATTCATAGATCTAGGAGGAATGGGAGCATTAGAAGAACATGATACAAAACTGAGAGTCTTGGGTACGCTCAAGGAGTGTTACACTAAAAACTGTCACCTTGACATTCTGCTGACTGTATGAGCTCATTAACACTCATACATGCCTCCTTTGCAAGTCTTACAACCTTTACTCCTCATGTCAAGCCCTAAAACAGAAGGAAAAACCCTAAAAATCTCTGTAACTTTGGGTACGCAAGTAACATGAGGCCTGCCTGCGTTCCTAGCTTGGGTACGCAGGTAATACACTGCTTACCGGCGTTCTAGAACGCAATTTTCCTTTGCAATGCCTGCATACCCTCCTCAAAGTAAAAAAGGCGAGAAAGTAAAGTAAAAAAAGTGGTTTGAGGTCAATTCTAGAAGGTTCTAGATGAAAATTTTTGGGGATGAGTACGCTTTGATAAGGTGCATGTATCCCTCACCTTAAGGAACTAATCCCTTGATGTGAGGAGTCTATCCCTTTGAAGGAGGATTCTATCCCTACAAAGGTGGAATCCTAACCTCCTCATCTGCTCTATAAAAGGAAGCATTTGGTAGCCTCAAATGGTTAAGATTTTGGAGATTGAGAATTGGAGTTCAAGCTTTATGTGTGATTGAGTTGAAGTGCTGTTGAGATTTAGACTTCTTTTTGCTGAGCTTTTGAGAGGAAAGATCACATACCTCTTTATGCTCCTGGAGGAAGAGTGCAAGACTTATCAAAGTAGAGGAGATTCCTGCTTCGGACCCTGGGAAGGCCTTTTGAACATCAAGGCTAAGGTTGTAAGGTTATTTTGTTATTTTAAGATTAATACAATCAAGTTTTGTTTTTCTCAAGAAATTGTCGTTCGATTGTTTATTTCAATAAGCTGTCGTTTGATCGTTTATTTCATAGATTCCTTGATCACTATGATAGGTATGTTTTATGATTATTTGTTATACAGGTGCTATTTAATATTTGCTTGTTTGTGATTTCAGGTCGACAAAAGACGACACTTTCTTGCGACGAAAGAACTCTTGTTGCGACGGAAGGATTATTGTTGTGACGAAAGATCTCTTGTTGCGACGGAAGCACTACGACCGCAAATGAGCATTTGGATCTAAGGTAGGATCGACACCTTCATAGCATTTAATTGAAAAATGAATATATTTAGAGAAAGAAAAACTTAGTTGTTCTTTTGTTGCTAGATTGTCTTCTGACACTAGGGAGATCGGTCTTGTCCGCAAGAACGATTTATCCGGCCAACAAATTGGCGATTCCACTGCGGAAAGAACTTGTTGTTTTTGGTTCTCTTTTATTTTGATTTGAGGAAACGTTTTTCCTGGTTTTTGATTGATTGATATCTGCCTGGGTAGCTTAGGTTTTCTCTGTTTTTTAAAATTTTGAAATCTTTTACGTTTTTCTTGAACTTTTTTGGGGACCGCACTTTGTTCTTTTGCACAGTGCGGGCAGTTTCGCACTTTCCTTGAGTAAACAGTGCGGGACCGCACCTGTTACTTCTGGAAGCCTGCGGACCCTCTTAAATTTTGGAAAAACTTTAGATTTCTTCTTTCAGTTTACTTTAGATTTAATTTAGGATTCTTATCATCTACCCAGATCTGTATTTTTTTGTCAAAAATCTATTGTTTATGAGTTTCTTTCAGCAAATTATTCATCTCATCAATTTCCATTAAGTTAATTGGGTGTTTTAAGTCTCTTTTTTGAGAAATTCTTAACTTGATTTCCTTTGGTCATTACTTGGAGGTTTGTCTCAGTCTTTTCACAATTTTGCATTTTTTTGCTTTTGTGTATGAGTGTTAATTGCCTTTGAGTGTTTTTTGATCTCTGGAACTCTCACCCGATTTTCTTGACTTACAGTTGATTGGTTCTTAGATCAAATTAGAATCATCTTGTGTTTGAGAATTCTCTTGCACAGATCACATTTGCAAAATTAGAATTCTCATTTTCAGAATATGAATGAAAAATGTGCATAGATTACATTTGCATACTTTTCATGTGAATTGTGCATAGATTACAACTGCATAGTTTACATTCTAAAAAATCAATCATAGATTTAGATCAATTTTCTTTGATTTGAATTTAGATGTTTTTATGCTTGTTTTAAAAACACAAAAATAAAAAATTGTTTTGGGATTGATTTGCATTAGTTTTTCTTGATGAAATTAGTGCATTAGAGAATTTGTTATATTTTCTCTTAGTGATCAATTTTTTGCATTGCTGGAAGTGAATGGAAACTCTCTCCTTAATTTAGTTAGGATTCATTGAATTAAAAAGATTACATTATCATATTCGATTAAATTTAGTTTTGGTTCGGGTCATAACACCATTGGTTTCATATCCATTTACCCTTTTGAGTAATAACAGCCTAAATAACACAACGCTTAATTAAAATTCATCTAGTAATTTTTACATTTTTAGGGCTCTTTCCACCAATCTAGCTCAAGATTAGTGCTTTGGAATAGGTTGTAGTTAACTTTCCAAAGCAACTAAAACAAACAAGTAGATAAATCTTGCGGTGGGAAATAAATCCAATTGTAATTGGTACAATCTGGGAAGATTCTCTTAAAGGAGTTAATCACGAGATCATGTCCGAACCTTTGAGACAATCAATTCTGTTTCATTGGGAAAGATAGAAGATTTTACGCGCATTACAAGCGGTAAACCTCGGATTAACCATTGTCAAGGAGCCTGGGGTCACTTGTTGGCAAACCTCGGATTGACCATGTCAAGGAGCCTTCAAGGGGATTTAGCTTTGTTACTCTGCCCTTGCGCGTGAGATCAGATCGTAGACTGTTCCCCCAGTTGTATTTGTTACTGTTGGTAACCTTAGTGTCCATAAACTTAATATTATTTCCTAAGGTGACAGTGAACGAAAGATCTCACTGTACCTAGAGAAGACTTCGACTAGACTCACTTGGACTCTCTGGGGGGTTCTCTTCACTCGAGATGGTTTTGTGAAGAAACTTATGCTAGTCTGTTTCATTAAGCAAGTTTTCGGGGTAAATGTTCCAACCGCCCTTTCTGTATTAAATTCTATGATGTTGGATTTCATCACCAACTAGTGTTTTTAGTACGGGAAGTTACTGTTTGTTTGTGGTTTGACTCCTAGATTTGATAGCGCATGTTAATTTGTTTGTTTTTACTTTTAGAGACTATAGGTGTGAATTGTGATTTTTAATTGTTAGGTGTGAATTGTGAATTGTTAATTTTAGTTTTAAATTGTTAATAAAATTCACTGAAGTTGAATATAATGGCAACTTTTCCAGAATTTACCAACCAAGGAATCCCTCTTAACGAGAATCCTAGTACTTTTCCTTGCTTTGGAAATGTTGGTCCTCCTTATATGGCTACATTGTCATTACCTGGATTTACAATAGGTTTACCGATATGGTTATTTTCAACTTCGTTGGCCCCAAATACTCCAATTGTTCCACCTCAACCGGATGCTTCACTTCAACAGAGTTCACCATCTCAACATCACCAACCTTCTGTTGACCCTTTACCTTCTTCGCCTAATATTTCTTCCTCCATTTCTTCCTCTTCACTTGGTAAAAGCCTTGATGCTAGTAACCAGGTGGCTAAGAAGAAGAAGAAAGGGAAGAAGAAGAAGAAGAAGAAGAAGCAAGATAAGAAAGAGTTCAACCAGTCAACCATGGCTGTAAATGTTAGTTGTGTTGAGGAAACCTACAACATGCATCGTAAACCCAAATACCCTTGCAGGCTTTGTAAGGGTGACCACTTCCTTATTAATTGTCTTGGTATTCCAAAGGTCTTGGAAGTATGGTCAGAAAAATCTCATCAACTTTCCATTGATCCATCAACTAGTGATAGTCAGGTTCCTGGGAAAAAGGGTAAAGTTAGGTTTCCTTGTAAGTTATGCAAAGGGAGTCATCAAACTCACATTTTCCCTCACATGGATGAAGCCTCAAGATTATTGGAAAACCTTACTGTTCCACAGCAAGAATTTCCAATTGGTTACCGTAAACTTTCTCCCAACCTACCGTCAACTGACGGAGTGATTGATCTAATTTCAAGTACAGTCGATCCCACTCTTCCATTGGAGAGTGAAACTCATATCACTCAGGTTGATGATCCATTAGTTGATCAAGTGGTCGATTCGATTTCACACTCGGTCGATCCCATTCTCCCTGTAGAGAGTGAACTTCATACCGCTCACGTTCTTCTTGTTACATCAGATTCTTCTACGCCGGGGGGCATTTCACCTGTTTCTACAGAACCCCCTCCAAATACTGAGGTCTTTTCCTTTGATTGGAATAGACTGATAGAACCTCGTCTTCCTTCCTCCATCCCTTTCCAAATCATTGTGAATTTTTGTGGTAGGGACATACACCGCACACAGGTAGATGAAGGTGCTTCTATTAGTATTTTATCCTCAACTGTTTGGAAAGCTTTGGGTTCCCCTCAGCTTGTGCCTATTACGTAGAATCTGAAAGCTTTTAACAAAACCATTAGTGAAACTTTAGAGATCCTTCCTAATTTCTCTATTACTTTGGAAGGTAAAAATGTCTGTATTGATCTTATGGTAGTTCAAGGCCCCTTGGATTTCAATTTACTCCTTGGGCTAGACTATGTCTATGCAATGAAAGTTGTAGTATCGACACTCTTTCGCGTGATGTCTTTCCCTCACAATGGGAATATTGTGACTGTAGACCAGCTTTCGTTCCCTAGTCTTGTTTTGACTACCAATAATATTACATCCCTGACTGTTCCTCATACGAAAGTGGTATCTACCTCGCCACTGGTTAATTATGTGGAAACTAGTCCCATGTTTTCAATTACCGATGTAAGCGAGCCTCTCACTGTTTGCTCATCTTCCTTTGACTTAGATCCGGTAATTGACATGGAAAACTCTATGGGATTACTTGAACGCAATGTTCTTATCCCTTTTGTGTCCCTTGACATGCGTTCCTTCCAAGGAATTGTTCTTCCATCTGATGAAGACCTCTTGGAAGCCATGATCAAGGTGTGTCCATTGACATGTGTTTCTTCCAGTTGGAAGCCATGGTCAAGTTTCTGAGGATGGTTCCTGTTACTGAGTCAACCTCGTTAAAAAATGAATCAGCTGGTCCGAGGATAGTTCCTTTTACTGTGTCAACCTCGTTAAAAAATGAATCAGCGAGTGTGAGGAAAGTTCCTTTTACTGTGTCAACCTCGTTAAAAAATGAATCAGTGAGTCTGAGGAAAGTTCCTTTTATTGTGTCAACCTCGTTAAAAAATGAATCAGTGAGTCTGAGGATAGTTTCTTTTACTGTGTCAACCTCGTTAAAAAATGAATCAGTGGTGTGAGGATGGTTCGTTTTCTTGTGTCAACCTCGTTAAAAAATGAATCAGGTATGAGGACAATTCTTTTCCTGTGTCAACCTCGTTAAAAAATGAATCAGTTGGTCAGAGGAAAGTTCTTTTCCTGTGTCAACCTCGTTAAAAAATAAATCAGGTATGAGGAAAGTTCTTTTCCTGTGTCAACCTCATTAAAAAATGAATCAGTAGGTAGATTGTAGAGAGTAGATTGATAGATTAGAAATAAGTAGTTTCTGAGGATGGTTCCTTTTACTAAGTCAACCTCGTAAAAAAATGAATCAGTGGCCGAAGGATAGTTCCTTTTACTGTGTCAACCTCGTTAAAAAATGAATCAATGAGTGTGAGGATAGTTCCTTTTACTGTGTCAACCTCGTTAAAAAATGAATCAAGGAGTGTGAGGATAGTTCCTTTTACTGTGTCAACCTCGTTAAAAAATGAATCAGTGAGGATGAGGATAGTTCCTTTTACTATGTCAACCTCATTAAAAAATGAATCAGTGAGTGAGGATAGTTCCTTTTACTGTGTCAACCTCGTTAAAAAATGAATCAGTTAGTCGAGAGCATAGTTCCTTTTATTGTGTCAAGCTCATTAAAAAATGAAACAAGCTTCCATGAGGATAGTTCTTTTCCTGTGTCAACCTCACTAAAAAATGAATCAGTAGATAGATTGTAGGTAGATTAAAAATAAGTAGTTTCTGAGGACAGTTCTTTTCCTATGTCAACCTCGTTAAAAAATGAATCAGTTGGTCAGAGGATAGTTCCTGTTATTGAGTCAACCTCGTTAAAAAATGAATCAGGTATGAGGATAGGTATTTTCCTGTGTCAACCTCATTAAAAAATGAATCAGTAGGTTATATAGGTAGATTTTAGAAAATAGATACGAGGATAGTTTCTTTTACGGTGTCAACCTCGTTAAAAAATGAAACATGTAGAAGAGGAAAGTTCCTTTTACTGTGTCAACCTCGTTAAAAAATGAAACACATTGCCATGAGCATAGTTCTTTTCCTGTGTCAAGCTTGCTAAAAAATGAAACAAATCCTCCCCTAATTGAGTCGAGTCTTTGACTAGTCTCGTAAATGTTAAGTCATATATTTAGGTTAGTTATTTCAGTTTTTGCATAATTTTCTTTTAGGTCGGGTCTTTCATATGATCTCGTAAATGAACCTTCATTCCATCCAGCTATTAATTACCAGTAGTATACTTAGTTGAATGAAATGAAGCTGGGGGGGCATGCGCTCTAGTAGTTACGCTTAGGGGGCATCAAGCACAATTTTCTCTCTGTTTCAAGCTTGTGTAAAAATGAAACTACTCTGAAGCATAGTTTTTCTCTGTTTCAAGATTTTGTAAAAATAAAACCTATCTTGAGTCAATTTCGGTTATTTTCAAGACTCGTTAAACTCATGAAAATCCCGAGATTATTTTTCTATATTTCATTCTCGTAAAACACATGAAAATGCCAAGTTCTTTCCGTCTTTTCCTGCACGTAAATTAAATTGAAAGTCGGCCACATGAGTACATTTTTATCCCTTTTTCGAACTCGTTAAAATTTACAGAAAAAGTGAAACTACTGAGTATAATTTTATCACTTTTTCGGACTCTTGAAAATTACGAAAAAGCGAAACTCTGGAGTCCTCTTTTAAGCCCTTTTCAAACTCTCTAAACATGAAAAGATTGCTGAGTACTTGATTGTTCGAACTCGTTAAAGTAAATGAATAATCGTCCCTTCAGTATAAGTTTACCCCTTTTACGGACTGAAATGGAATATTTACGAAAAAGGTATACGTTGACTAATTACGGTCAATAGAGTTCTCTCCCGCATTATTTTATCCTTTTTCGAGCTCGAGAGACTAAATTTACGAAAAAGTACACCCATGGAGTTTCTTAAGTTTTTTCTTCTGACTCCCTAAAATTGAAAAACATCGAGTTTCTCCTATACTGGACTCGTTAAAATTTAACAGTAAAGGACCTGTTCAATTTTTAAGCAGGAACGAACCACTCCTTCTTAGGGTTCGAATCTTAAACTAAGTTGGACTCATTCGAAGGATGAGCTTATAAACAAGCAAATGTTATCCTCCTCAAGCTTGTCAAAAATAAAGAGGTACTTGCCAGAAATGGTGGGGGAAAAGAGAGAAAAATGACTTGTTTGTTGTATTTTGAATTTTCGAAAATCCAGTTAACCACTCTTGAACACGACACTTTCATTCACCTGGGTTGGGAAATCCTTTGCCTAACAGTTAATCAAACCTCATTTGAAAGTCTTCATCCGGTTTCTGGGTATTAGCTTTGGGTCAATTGTCACCAAGCCATCTGCAGTGTCGTTATGTGTTCAAGAGGACAGTTCAAATAAACCATTCATTTGCGAAATATCTGTCATCCATTTTGACCATCCCTGAGTCAGTCCTTGCCAATATATTTTCAAAACTTGATCTATGATTTCGTGTTGTGGGCTTCCCTACGACGGATCACTTTCTATCGACGACAACTCATTATCTAGGAAGTTGATCTAGAAATCGTCAGTACCTTGAAATCTGCATGCCTCAATGGCAGGTTTCTCGCCTTCGACGACAGGTTGCATCATTGACCTTCGATCGAATGATTCCGTGACATGTTCGACTTCAGTTCATTCATTCACATTTCATGGATTGTACTGAGTACTTTGAGAGCCATTGAAATTACTGGTGGCTACTCTCACACTTGTTAACAGTTTACATCATTGACTGGTAATCAAGTGGTTTCTACCATGTTCGACTTCGACACATTTAATCGCATGGATAGAATCGTACTAGTTCGGGAAGTAGAAATCAAGACCCTGGATCTAGTTTCCACCATCCAAGCTGCAAGGAGTTTTTGTTATTCATTTATACAGTGGACTATTCATAAACAGATGGCTGCGTCCATGCTGTGTCTACATATGTCTATACTGTTGATGTATTGAAAATCATTTCTGTATCAGAACAAGTTTAGTTAGTTTTTGATCTGAGTATGGAAATGCATACCTCAACGATGATATGTTTACATATATATATTTTGCATTGAATGTTTTTACAGGTTCTGACCGGGGTGTCCACAGGATGATCCTTGAAATGATAAAGTACTTCACTCTTCATATATGACAGACTTCATCTTCATCTATTTCAGACTTCATACTTTGAGGGGCAATCTGTTACACTAAAAACTGTCACCTTGACATTTTGCTGACTGTATGAGCTCATTAACACTCATACATGCCTCCTTTGCAAGTGTTACAACCTTTAGTCCTCATGTCAAGCCCTAAAATAGGAGGAAAAACCCTAAATATCTCTGAAAATTTGGGTACGCAGGTAACATGAGGCCTGCCTGCTTTCCTAGCTTGGGTACGCAGGTAATACACTGCTTACCTGCGTTCTAGAAAGCAGTTTTCCTTTGCAATGCCTGCGCACCCTCCTCAAAGTAAAAAAGGCGAGAAAGTAAAGTAAAAAAAGTGGTTTGAGGTCAATTCTAGAAGGTTCTAGATGAGAATTTTTGGGGATGAGTACGCTTTGATAAGGTGCATGTATCCCTCACCTTAAGGAACTAATCCCTTGATGTGAGGAGTCTATCCCTTTGAAGGAGGATTCTATCCCTACAAAGGTGGAATCCTAACCTCCTCATCTGCTCTATAAAAGGAAGCATTGGGTAGCCTCAAATGGTTAAGATTTTGGAGATTGAGAATTGGAGTTCAAGCTTTATGTGTGATTGAGTAGAAGTGCTGTTGAGATTTAGACTTCTTTCTGCTGAGATTTTGAGAGGAAAGATCACATACCTCTTTATGCTCCTGGAGGAAGAGTGAAAGAATTATCAAAGTAGAGGAGATTCCTGCTTCGGACCCCGGGAAGGCCTTTCAAACATCAAGGCTAAGGTTGTAAGGTTCTTCTGTTATTTTAAGATTAATACAATCAAGTTTTGTTTTTCTCAAGAAATTGTCGTTCGATTGTTTATTTCAATAAGCTGTCGTTTGATCGTTTATTTCATAGATTCCTTGATCACTATGATAGGTATGTTTTATGATTATTTTTTATACAAGTGCTATTTAATATTTGCTTGTTTGTGATTGCAGGTCGACGAAAGATGACACTTTCTTGCGATGAAAGAACTCTTGTTGCGACGGAAGGATTATTGTTGTGACGAAAGATCTCTTGTTGCGACGGAAGGATTTTGATGCGACGCACTACGACCGAAAATGAGCATTTGGATCTAAGGTAGGATTGACACCTTCATAGCATTTAATTGCAAAACGAATATATTTAGAGAAAGACAAACTTAGTTGTTCATTTGTTGCTAGATTGTCTTCTAACACTAGGGAGATCGGTCTTGTCCGCAAGAACGATTTATCCGGCCAACAAGGATGAGGGTGATATTCTACCACTATCATCATTACCTTCTCTCACATCTCATATTGCGCTGAGAGGAAATGCTATAGGATTGGAGGATGACACCATCATGGGGCAAGGAGACCATTCCTTGGCTATGAAGACTCAGGAGATGTTATCATTTGAGGAGGAATCTTCCATACATGGTAGAAGATGGTGGCCACACATGAATTCTTTGGCTAAACCAAGGAAGTTTCGGATGGATGATAGTTTCCCATGGGAGACTAACCTCCAAAGGCTTCAATATTTACTTGAGCATGTGCATATGCAAGAAGAGTAGCAAGGAGGGGATAGAAACCTTCCAACATATACATTTGGCATGGGAGATGTCAAGGAGGAGAGTAGCCATATGACAAATATTCTTTGTGATAGTTCATCAGCACTGTCACTATGGAAGATTGATCCATATTGGAAATCCGAACTGTTGGTGGATTATTCCAAGGATCTTTTCACATGCATGATACTTAGTGACCAGCTACATGAAGAGGGCTATTCAATCCAAGAAGAAGTCATGTATTATCATGGTAGGATATTCTTATCTAGAGCCTCCAAGCTCAAGGAGAAGTTGCTACAAAGAGCTTATGAAGAGTTCTTTTTCAGCCATACTTATTCCATGAAGGCCTACAACACTACCATGGAAAGCTACACTTGGGAAGGATTTGAAGAGGAACTATATCAACATTTTCAAAGATGCATGAACCATGTGGAATTGGAAGAGAGACATGACTCAATGAAGGATTTATTTCAACCACCTCTTTCCTCTTTTGGAATGAGAGGGGATATATTTATGGACCACTCCATTTGTATGAAGAGAAATTTTGGTGAAGAATATGCTTATGTGCATGATGTTTTATTTGATGAATATATGCATTCCTTTACCATGTTTATGAAGGCCATAGCTACAAGGAGGAGCATTATTCCATAAAAAATTCATGGCCAACTTTGGGCCATAAACATTTCTGAACATGGCCACTCCCTTGGAGGTCATAGGGAGATTTCGTATCATTGTGGGTGCATTCCAAAAGAACCAAATATATCTCACACTTTCAACCATGGTGATAAGTCTTTGACAGCAAGTAAGTGGCGGGGAAACCACTTATTGTATCATTATCTAATATAGTCAAGAGATTTACCGTGATGGTTCCACATTTGGGACTATGACCCACCTCCATTTGTACAAATTTCTGTTTGCATGTACTTAGTTTTGATCCCATACATTGATGATGTGCTTATACTTTTTATGGAAATGTTTGGAGGGAGGATGGGAGGAATGTATGTTCCCTATGGGAGAGAGATTCTCCATGTTCATTATGCTACATGTTTTAGGGAGAACATTGGGCAAACCATATTTGTTTCATTTGAACTATTGTCTCCTTATGGGATGGATTATTTGCATCTCATGAGAACTTTTGAGGAGAAATTCATGGAGGGATGGATTGGTAGACACTTATCTTATGAGGGAAGCTTATCACATGTTGGTGTCACCAATGATGGAGAGTTGCAGCACTCACCTTGTCAGTTGCTTGAGGAAAAACAACATTTGGGAAGGGAGGACTATAATGTTCCTAATTTGCCATGAGCTAGTTGGAATATTAAATTTTGTTTTGCTGCTTTGTTTTATGAATAAGACGACAATGGAGGTCCATAATTCTCCTTAATAATGAATAAATAAATTCCAATGTGAAAGAGATAGATCTTGGCAGCTTAATTGAGCACCCTTTGGTGTGAAAAGGGGTTGGAACACTTTGACTGGGTCAACCTTGACCAAATCAACAACGCTGTCTGGAGGAGTGGTCATCAATGAAAGACAATACAGTTTTAGATGGAGATACTTTGCATGGAAGTAGCGCTATTATTGGATGGGGCTTAGGGTTTGCAAGCTCATATATTATTTAAGGAAGAGGATGGCAGCCATATTGATCATGTTTTTGTATGTTGATATTTCTGAATATATGGTCTGTTTAGACATATATATTTCTCTTTCTATTGAGCTAAGATTGAGTGCTATTTAGCATAGGGTGTTCCTGATTGGGAATCCCACCTCTTCCATTGAGAAGCTCTTGGAGGAGTCTTGTACTACATTTTCCACTATTAGGCTTAAGGTCAAGCTTCATCTTTCCTTTACAGCACAGATCCTATTGAGGGTTTGGTTGTTTTGCAGGTTGCAGCAGTGGAGACTAGATCTGGGTCATTTCATTGCTCATTTTCAGTGGAGGAGGCTTCCTTTCCATTGGGAGGATAGTAAGGGAGGCCCTTGAGAATATTTTCAGATCTTGGCATCAAGACAACCATTTATTTATCCCTACAGTGCCGTTTACTTTCAGATCTGCGTTATTTTGTAGGAGGAGTTGCAGGGTGGATTGGCACACCATTTGGAGAGTTGGTTTTCTAGTGAAAGGGATCTGCCTTTCATTTAGAGGATATATTGGAGGAGGCTATTGTATTGATTATATTAGATTAGCCAAACCTTCTAGATCTGTATTTTGTAGTGGATCTTCAGCCCTAGGGCCTAGATCCCCATCTTGTATATGGTGTTTTGCTGAAAACCCTTAAGGGGTTCTTCAAAGGAGGTTGTATGGTGCTCAGATCTGTAATAGATCTATCTTTTGATGCACATATCAGCCTTAGATCTGGTGTATAATCATTTGCTGTATCAGTGCTGTTGGAAATATGATGCAGAGTGTTGTCCTTGATGGCAACCCACTGAATGAAGATAAAGACATGCGACTGTTGACATATGTTGTCCTTGATGGCAATCCACCTGATGAAGTTATTCTTGACTTAATAGACTTGGTAAATGATGTTTTGTTAGCAATATGATGATGAGTGGTGTTCGTGAAAGGCAACCCTCTTGATGAAGATAATGGCAGCTTACTAGATGAAGTTGTGCTTGATAGAATATGTTCTTGATGAAGGAAATCTGATGTATCTACAGTATGTACAGAAGGAAATGAAGAAAGGAATTCAGCATGTGCTAAATCTTGATGAAAAGAGTATGTCTCTTGGTATACGCGGATTGTCCTAGGGAAAGTTGCGTATGCACGCGGAAAGGAACGTTCCAAGTCGCGTATGGGAAAAAGCGCTCAAAAAGTGCAAAACCAGGGGTAACCACCATGGTATTGACCCATTGTATTGAGTAATGATTCGCCTAATTGACCCCGTCCAGGAATACCATCGGAAGTAATGTGGTTTTGGCTCATGGTATTGAAAAAGGGTAAACCTATATAAGGAGAAGAAATTCATTGTGCAAATCATAAGTGTGGGTGCAAGATGTCTGAGCTTGAATGAATACTTCTCTCTGAAGTAGATCTGAATGGAAAGGGTTACACTTGAAGATAAATCTGAATGTATGATGCACCAATGATGAAGAAGGGGATCTAGATTTGAAATGTACTTGTATCTACTAGATCTGATTATGGAAGGCTTGGATCTGAATTGAGGCGAACATCTGTCTGAAGTGAAAGGGTAAATCTGAACTGAACATCTAATCTGAAGAAGTATGCTGCTCTATAATGATTGAAGATCTATACGCTACTTCGATGTGGAGGAAGCGCGTATATACGCGGCTTCGCCGAAGAGAAAGCGCGTATGCGCAATGAAATATACACTGAGGTATACGCTGGTTTTTGTGAACGGAAGCGCGTATATACGCGACATCAGTGAAGGTAAAGCGCGTATGCAAACTAGGGTTTGCTGAAGCAAGGGGTATGAAATATCTGATCTGTTCTGCTGTGTTTCTGCTATCTGATCTGTGTTGATAAGTATCTATTGGTGATGTATGTTTGTGCTTAAAAGTATGGAAAGGGTCCAGTCTGAAAATATGATGAAATGTGGCCTGCAAGTGTTGTTCTATTGAAGTTGTTGGATCCAGTGTGAAAATTGATGAAACATGGTCCAAGGTGGTGCTGAGGGTTGTAGCCTTCAGTCAGGGGGTCGTAGCTCCCTTCCAGGTGAGGCTGGTAAACGAGATCGGGGGGTCGTAGCTCCCTTCCGGGTGAGGCTGGTAAACGAGTCAGGGGGTTGGAGCTCCCTTCCAGGAGAGGCTGGTAAACGAGCGCAGGTGGGTGCCTGCGTGCTGGTCAAGTCTGCGCCAGCACATATGTTGTAATATGTTTTCTCTATAATAAAATATTGAAGGATGAGCAACTGCAGCGGTGGTTTTCTCCCGACTTGGGTTTCCACCTAAAAATCCTGGTGTTCATGTGTGATGCCTTGTGTGATGGTTTATTCTGTTCTTACTGCACATGTTTACTGTTTATTAAACATCTGGTGAATGAATGATGGAATGATTTAAGTGAAGATCTAATAACATAATTAGATATCTATGTATACGCGAGTTTTGTAAAGGGTAGACGCATATATATGCAAGTCTGTATCAGGAAAGTAGCGTATGGGTTTTAGAAGCAAGAAAAAGTAAAAGTTTTGAATATGCTGTAAATACTGATTCACCCCCCCCCTCTCAGTATTTTTCCCAACAAGTGCATTTAAAACAACATTGTAAGAGTCTTCCAGCTTTTATATATAGTAGCAACACCTCTTATTGAGGGATTTTGTTCATTGGAGGCTTGATATTTCTTGTTGTGTATCTTATGGACCATTATTTATGCATATTTTGCTGCTGTTATAACATATGAAAGGTCTCCATATTGGCCTATTGATTTAAATGATGATTTACACTATTTTTCCAACATTTTGCACTATATTCCTACTTTTCCCATTTGGGAATATTACAGATATCAAAATTTATTTCACAGTCACAACCTCCTCTCCCTCTGATAGTGCAGATGGTACTCAAGCTAATAGAAGTCAAATTCAACCTACTTTAGATTACCATTGGAAGAAATAATTGAGAGAAACTTCCTGTGATTACATAGCTAGATGGTGGTATGATACTGATATCCCTTTCAATGCTTTTCGTTCACCATATTATGAATCTATGTTTGATGCCATATTTTCTGTTGGAAAGGGCTTCAAAGGCCCTACTATGCATGAGTTAAGGGGATATATTTTATAAAAAGAGGTTATGACCATTGGAAAATATTTTAAAGATTTTAAAAGATCATGGGTGAAAACAAGATGTACCATCATCTCAGATGGATGGCGTTATCTCGAAATTGGTACTGATGGGTTGCTGCACCAGACAACTTAGAGTAACTACTTCAAACCAGCTTTTGACTGAAAATTACCCTCTTCAGCCTGAGAGGGCTCTCTCAAAGTAATTATGATTTGTCAATTATGATTTAATTAGATGGCTAACTCTGTGATATTTTCTTGGATGTAATTGATTGTAGGTTAAAAATGTGTGGGGTTCACTACCATTGGGCTTATGGAGTCAATGTTAGGAAATTCAATGACAATGGCTCTCTTTGTGGAAGCTAAGGCATGTAATGTTTCAATAAAAGGACAACAGACACAAAAATATTAAATGGCTTAATATTCAAAGGAAGTCAGAGCATGAGGAACATGCATTCTAAGTAATTAAACATCAAGCTATTGAAATAAACATATTAAGATAAATAAGACATAAGCTCATTGAAACACCAAAACAATCTCAGGTGAAGAAGAAAACACAGTCACTGTATATTACTGACCATCCAATTTTTTTTTTACAAAGTGATAGTGTCAAATAAAATTCTCCAACCCTTTCTCATTCGAAGTTATGCCTATTAATAGGCTTTTGTCACTTACATTGGATCTTCCCATCTCGCTAGATCATCGAACCATCCTCTTTGACACCTCACTTAACAATAAACTATATTCCTGGAACTAAAACAGACACCTAATAACTTTAGACTTATAAGCCTATTAAGACTCTACCTTCCATTTATTGCATTCAATATCTGTAGAATTGGATCATCACATCAATGATAACCAACTGCTAGAGTGGCACTAACCACAACCAAGACATAAATACACCCACTAGATTTAGAAACTGATCACCTTACTTTTAAGGAGAAGATAATCATGACATTTGATCACTGTCTTTATACAGAGCTGGAACAAATGACACCTTTGTCAAGGAGTAGATATCTGTTTTAGTGTTCCAGTGATACCCTTTAATGCCTCCACGTGGTTGTCTAACTTTCAACACACCTTCAAAACACTAAAATATTACCAAATGTTATTCATTGCAAAAACAGAGTAAAACACATAGTTTCATAGCGTGATTTGGTAGCAACTCCATTTCACCTATCTAGGTCAATCTTTAGCCTTCCTCTCTGATTTGAATGTGCTTGTTGGAAAAAATAAGCTGAATACAAATTTTATCCTCCTTTGTTTTCCTCCCACACTGTGATTTTTTGCAAAAAGTAACCTACAGGGATTTCATAGCAAAATATGGCCTTTAAGCCTAGGCTTCACTATGAAATTTCCTAATTGGAAGAAAACACAAAATTTCCCTTTTTCTTCAAAATTTCACTTTTAAAATTGGAAATGATGGTTCTTGAATGCTGCAAAATTTTCAAAAATGTGTTAGGCCAACTCTTCAAGCTTTGGGAAATTCATATTTAGTAGTAGAAGGCTGCATCTCCTAAGGCTCATTTATCACTTTGATTTTAAGTCCTCTTTTCTTCATTTTTGATTGAATCATCTCCATTTGACCTTCTAATTCTTTGACCTGTATTTTTGAGTCTCTTCCTTTCAAATTGTAACCATAAGTTTCTCTTCCTGGCGTTTTTCATTACCCTCCTCAAAGGAAGTGTCCTTTTCAACAACTTCTTGGCATTGGTAAGTGATTCATCATATTTTTTTAGCTGGTCATTTACTTATTCTTTGAAATCCTCCATCATCTTTCTATCCACCTTAGCCTCCTTTAATTTTAACTTGATTTCAATGAATTCTTATTGTTGAGCCCCAAAGATGTCCTTTCCCTTCACCAAATTTCACTTCATTTCCTTTGTCCCTTATCAATTACAGGCTTAAATGGTCAATAGGATTGATTAAAGTCACTTTAGGAATGTATACAATGACTGACTTGCTATATTTTCATGGTTTTGTTGTTGTAGTAATTTTTGACTAGACTCAGCTACAAAATGCAGCCATTCTGTAGCCAGTCGCCTATTCCGCATATATCTTCATGTTCTCACAAGGTTACAGGTGTCACTTCAAGGAAAAATGCATATGGTTGAAATCCACAACACTCCCACATCATTTATTGCTTTCTACGAAGTCTGAGCAAGAAGCTACAGGTGGTTATGCACGTGGAAGAGATCAAAGCCAAAAAGCAGATTCCTACCAGGACAGGGACTCTATAGATGTCTCCAACAAAGTACAAGGCTTCCATAAGAGTTCTAATTTGATTTTGATTGAAAAAGACACTTGTTCCTATTTCTTCTCAAGGGTAGTTATGTATTTCTTTTATAAGAATGATTTGGAAGACCGAGAGACAACTAGCTAGATTGATGTTTTGTTGCTAGATCTCAAAAGACCGTAATACTCTGTTTTTGAAATACTTTTCCTTTAATGAAAGAAGTACCTCTTTATTGCAAGATCTGAGGCAATCTTGAGGAGATTTGTATGCTAATTCGGTGGTAGAGGGCCCCTACTGCCCGAGAAGCTCTGTGCACATTGTTTAGATAAGTAACTTTAGTCTTGTTGCATTCCTAGCTTAAGCAATTTTCTGAACTTTGTGTTTTATACTCACTTGCATTGGATGCTACAATCAGTCTTATTCTTACGAATTGTTCCAAAATATCACTAACATTGAATGAGATATAACTGTAGTATTTTAGGAATTAGTTGCATTTTTCTGAACTTTACGTTTTTGTGCTCAATTACATCAATTGTTACAGCTAGTCTTGTTCTCACGAATTATTCCAAAATATCACTAACACTGAATGAGACATAGCTGTGGTGTTTTAGAGCTTAGTTGCATTTTTTGAACTTTATGTTTTTATGCTCATTTAAATCACATGTTACAGCCAGTCTTGTTCTATGAATTGTTCCAAAATACTACTAACACCGAATGAGACAGAGCTGTAGTATTTCAATGATTAGTTGCATTTTAGTTTAGTTGTAAAACTCCGAAGGTTTATGGCACTCTAGTTCAATTCTGTTCACTTTATTTCAAGTTTGAATGATTGTCTTCTAGTTCAGTTTTATCCACTGTATTTTTAGTTTTATTAGTCAGTTGTATTCTAGTTGTTAAGTTAGACTTGATGGCCTTCATTATTTACAAACCACTGCTGTTCTTAATTTCTACTAATACATCATCATCATAGGAACAAGAATTGGTAATGTCATTTTGAAGTCTTGACTATTCTTCAACTTCTCATAATTTCACAAACTGCCTCTTTTCCAAAGCTATTCCAAAAGATTTCTAATTCTTGAATGAGGTTTAACAGTGATATTTTGAGTTGTGGAATGGATTAATTTCGGTGTCATAGGTTAATTTAGAGTAGAATTCTTCACTAGGTTGCAGACTATCTTTTTCCAAATGTGTTCCAAAAAATTTCTAGCCATGGATGAGATTTTCTCTGTGATATTGTAGATTGTTGTTTACTTAGAAGAACCTCTGTTGGAAATATGATGCAGAGTGTTGTCCTTGATGGCAACCCACTGAATGAAGATAAAGACATGCGACTATTGACATATGCTGTCCTTGATGGCAATCCACCTGATGAAGTTATTCTTGACTTGATAGACCTAGTAAATAATGTAAATCTGATGTTTGTTGACAATATGATGCTGAGTGTTGTCCTTGAAAGGCAACCCACTTGATGAAGTTGTGCTTGAGAGAATATGTTCCTGATGAAGAAAATATGATGTTTCTACAGTGTGTACAGAAGGCAATGAAGAAAGGAATTCAGAATGTGCTCAAAATATGATGAAAAGAGTATGTCTCTTTGTATACGCAGATTGGCCTAGGGGAAGTCGCGTATGCACGCGGAAAAGAACGTGCCAAGTCGCGTATGGGCTAAAGCGCTCAAAAAGTGCAAAACCAAGGGTAACCACCATGGTATTGACCCATTGTATTGGGTAATGATCCGCCTAATTGACCCCGTCCAGGTTGTTTTGGGCTCATGGTATTGTTTTGGCCCATGGTATTGAAAAAGGGGCTCATGGTATTGAAAAAGGATAAACATATATAAGGAGAAGAAATTCATTGTGCAAATCATATGTGTGAGAAACATGTCTGAGCTTGAATGAATACTTCTCTGTAAAGTATATCTGTATGGAAAGGGTAAAGGTTTGATGATAGATCTGAATCTATGAAGCACTTATGAAAAATGATGAAGCGGGATCTTTAGATCTGAAATGTACTTGTATTTGCTAGATCTGTTTATGGAGTGATTAGATCTGTGATAAGGCGAACATCTAGGCGAACATCTGTCTGAAGTAAAGGGTTGAATCTGAGCTGAATGTCTGATCTGATGAAGTATGCTTCTCTGTAATGATTGAAGATCTATACGCTACTTCGCCGTGGAGGAAGCGCGTATATACGCAGCTTCGCTGAAGAAAAAGAGCGTATGCGCAATAAAATATACACTGAGGTATACGCTGGTTTGTGTGGACGGAAGCGCGTATATACGCGACATCAGTAAAGGGAAAGCGCGTATGCAAACTAGGGTTTGCTGAAGCAAAGGGTATGAAATATCTGATCTGTTCTGCTGTGTTTCTGCTATCTGATCTGTGCTGTTAAGCATCTGTTGGTGATGTATGTTTGTGCTTAAAAGTTTGGAAAGGGTCCAGTATGAAAATATGATGAAATGTGGCCTGCAAGTGTTGTTCTATTGAAGTTGTTGGATCCAGTGTGAAAATTGATGAAACGTGGTCCAAGGTGGTGTTTGAGGTTGTAGCCTTCGGTCGAGAGGTTGTAGCTGTTTCAGGAGAAGGCAGTAGCGAGATCAGGGGGTCGCGACTCCCTTTCGGAGAGGTTAAACGCGAGTCGGGGGTCGTAGCTCCCTTCCGGGGAGAGGGTGATGGCAATCGAGGTGGGTGCACAACGTGTGAGTCGAAGTCTGCGCCGGCCCACATATGTTGTAATATGTTTTCTCTATAATAAAATATTGAAGGTGAGAGCAGGCACGCAAGCGGTGGTTTTTCTCCGACTTGGGTTTCCACCTAAAAATCCTGGTGTTCATGTGTGATGCTTTGTGTGATGGTTTATTAAATTCTCTCTTTGCACATGTTCTTTGTTTATAGAACATACGATGGTGCGCGATGGAATGATTAAGTGAAGATTTAATGACATAATTAGATCTCTGTGTATACGCGAGTTGCATAAAGATATCCGCGTGTATACGCGAGTTTACTAAAGGAAAGTAGCGTATGGGTTTTAAGGAATGAAAAAGTGAAAAGTTTTGAGTATGCAGTAAATACTGATTCACCCCCCCCCCCCCTCATTATTTTTCCCAACAATTGGTATCAAAGCAGGTTCTTCTGCAGAAGCTTGATCGCTTGAAGGAGATCCGTCGCAATGGGAAGTCGAAGGAGTGATGTCTATAAAACACCTCATTAATGGAAGCAATCTGATTTTACGGAAGGTACGAACAAAGCATATGCACGAAGTCTTGGTGCGAGATGTGTAGGCAATCGTGCGAAGGTTATCAATGCCGGCGGATATTCCTGCGATAAATTTGAAAAAGAAGTATGAAATCAATGCCAAGCGAGTGAATGTCTTATTGGCATGAGTGTACGAATCCAAATTTGCTACAAATAATGCGGCTACATTCAGCAAAATATATATGGGACAAAATCATTCTAAGCTATGAAGGTGATGCAAAGGTAAAAAGTGCAAAGCTCCAAACCCTTAGAATTGAATATGAAAATTTGAAGATGCATAGTGATGAGAGTATTTCCAGTTTCTTCTTATGTTTAGATGATATTGTAAATCGAATGAGAAATTTGGGTGAAACCATAACCGATACTACTCTGGTAGAAAAGGTCTTAAGATCTTTGAATTCAAAATTTGAATCTAAAGTATATGCTCTTGAAGAAAATCAAGATCTGCAAACTCTGAATATTGTTCAACTACATGGTATCCTGACTGCTTTTGAAATGAGAAAAGGAGGTCCCTCTCAAAATAGAGAAGCTGCTTTTAAGGCATGTGAAAAGGAAAATGAAGTTGTCAAAGAATAAAATTATATATCAGAAGAAGAAGAATCAAATTTTGTGAGAAAACTTTAACTAGGAACCGGAAGATTCAAAGGTAAGCTTCCCATCAAATGTTTTAATTGTGGAAGAGTTGGTCATTATGCTGCTAAATGTCCTTATAGAGAAAAGCATGAACTTATAGAGAAAAGCATGGTAAAGGGAAACAATTTGAGAATAGAAAGAGTTATTATGCAAAAGAAGATGATGATGAAGTGTCCGGTGAAGATGAAGAAGATTCTGACCAAGATCTGAAAGTGCTCATGGCTAAGAAGCAAAAGAAGAAGGTTACTTGAGGAAAGGAGATACCTCAGAAATCATGTATAGCAAAAATTGAAGAAGATGAAACAGATTCTAACGAAGATCTACAAGCACTCATGGCAAAGAAGAAAAAGGAGAAGGCCACTTGTAATACTCTTCTTTGTGCAAACAATAGTAAAGATAGTGAAAGTAAAGTTGTGGATCTAGAAGAAGCTCTCAAGATTAAAGAATAAGAACTACAAAGTTCATACAATAAGCAAGAAACTATCTATAAAGAGATGATCTCACAAATGAAAGATCAAATAGAAATGCTGAATGGACAGGTGGACAAGTATCAAAGGTTTCATACTTATGCATCCAATCGAATTAAAGATCTAGAAGCAGATCTTGAAAAATCAAACAAGAAGAATGAAGGACTTGAAGCTGCAATCATTTGTCTTCAGGAAGATTTAGAAGCATCGAGTAAGAAAAATAAGGAACCTCTACAATCATTTGAAAAGGAAGGCCTTGAAGCAGAAATCATCTCTCTCAAAGAAGATCTGGAAAAATCAAATAAGAAGAATGAAGAGCTGCAACAAACATGTGAAGGAAATGAAGATTGGTTGAAAGAAGAGATTCTAAATCTGAAGGATCAATTTGAAGATGGAAGAAGAAAAGAAGAAAGCATGACAAAGCAATGTCAAGCCTTGGAGGTTGAGGTAAATATTCTCAAAGGAAAATTAGAAGAAAAGGTTAAACTGTTGAGGTTTCATGATAGTACTAACATTTTGGACAATATTCTGAGTAATCAAAGGTCTCCTGCTATCAAACATGGTCTTGGTTTCCATGAAACTGTTAAAGGAGAATCTAGCTCACAAGGAAGTGCCAAAAATTCAAAGGATGTCAATGCAAAACCTGAAGTATTGAAAGAGACAAAAGCTCAACCAACAATCATGAATTCTCAAAGGAATTCATTCAAGAACGTTGAATGTTTTAAATGTCATAATTATGGACATGTTGCAGCAAATTGCAGGAGCAGATCATTTCAGCCTCAGACAAACAGTTCCTACATAGAAAGGTACTCTGGTTTCTTCAAGGGATATTGTTTTTCATGTAACAAGTATGGACACAAAACAACTGATTGTAAAAGGAGGAAGAATAGAAATACTCATTATGATTCTTATGCTTATTTTTCTGGACACATGAGATGTTATTCTTGTAACAAGTATGGACATATAAGAAAGGAATGCAGGTCGAACAGATATGAGAAATTTCAGCACACAAATAGAAAACAAATCTGGAAGAAGATGGAGGGATGGAATAAGAAACAATCTAGAGAAGAAAAGGATGTTTTTGTGGATGCTCTAGAAGACAATGATTTTCTTGAAGAAAACACTCAATTCAAGATGAAGGACCGATCAGAAACGTAGGGAATTATGATCCTACTGCAGTCATCCGCTTCTGAAGCTGACTTTTCTTATTGACTGGATGAATTATGTGGGATACATTATGAGATTTAGTAATGTATTGTCACAGGGGGAGCAATGCATGATGACTCTCATGGTTGATTTGATTATACTAGTTATGTTTACTTCTGACAGCGCATCTGATGTGGAAAGGACAGGTACAGGAGGTACAAGCTCAGGAGGAAATGAAGGAAGATGGAAATTTTCTATGCTTCACTTTCCATACGTAGGTTCCATTAACTAAAGTCGCGTATACACGCGAGTTCCAGAAGACGCAGTCGCGTATGCATTTATGATAAGAAAATTTATCTAATAGTTGAAGATCTGAAGCAAAGGTCCAGGGGGAGCATCAGTCTGACTGCTAATGATTGCACTATTCTGGTTATACTCATGATAATGAAATGATACATGGGTTCTTTTGTTGAAGATTATGGATGAAGCCTGGTAGCTTTATGATGAAGAGCATTCGTTGTTGAGATGAAAGTCTTATAGTTCAGAAATGAGGACAGATCATGCAGAGATTGTTGTAGATGACTTGCTGTTGAAGGTGTCTCAGATTGCACAAGTTAAGGAAGAAGCACTGGTTTAGGGGGAGTAGCAGGTTGAATTCTAATGGTTGCATTGTTGGAAATATGACTGCTTATTCTTTGGTCTTGGTGATACTCATGCTCAAATGATGATGATTTGGTACATGGATTATTATGATAAGATTTTGAGCCCTAGTTGCTGGTAAGTATCTTTGTGTGGATGAGTTGGATATCATTTGTTTCAGATCATATAGAGTTTGGTTGCTATGGTTGAGATCTTTTGCCTACATATGTTACTTCATGTTACATCTTGAAGATCATGGTGATTTTGGACCACATGGATGATTGCTTGACACATATATGAAGATGCTGTTCTGGTATGATAATCTCTTTTGGAAAGAATGTATTGATGCTGCAAAGGATCTGAAGGCTTGGTTACTAATGGGCTTATGCTACAACCATTGGATGACGCTCGAAGACACAACTACACTATTCTGTTATATCTGTAGTCCAGGGAAGCAGTCAAATATCTCAGAAAGAAGCTGAACATTGTCTTTTCCTCATAGAGAATCAGATCTGCATAAATTTTTAGAATATGGCTTGGGATACGCGGGTTTCCTGAAACACAGTCGCGTATGTACGCGAGTTCCTGCACAGAAAACCGCGTATGGTTGGTTGCTGACAATTTTTGCTTGGTTTAGCTCTCTTCAGCACAGCTGCAATGCTGTTTGGTATCTCTGATACTGTTTGGTATCTCTGGTGGTATTCCAGTTCTCATAATTCTGTTTCTAATGCTTTGATGAAGATTCCTTGATGATTTGTTGGTGGAAGTTTTCAGGATGCACAAACTAAGGGGGAGCCTTAGTCTTTTGGAAAGATTGCTTGGTTGCACAGATTCAGGGGGAGCATTAGTTTTTCTGAGTATAATGCATTGCTGGCATTATGGTGGTTCTGATACATGATCTCTCTTGAGATCTTTTTGGTATTAATTATGAAAATTCATATTTGTACTTTGATGAAAAGGTCTAGTTGAGACCCATGTTGTAAAATTGTAATATTCAGTCATGTAAGGACTTGTCAATTTGTAAACCCACTTGGCTGGGTAGCTGAGTCATGTTTGTAAACCCACTTGGTTGGGTAGCTGAGTCAAATTTGTAAACCCACTTGGTTGGGTACTTGAGTCTCATATGTAAATCCACTTGGTTGGATATTTGATGTAAGTATGAGTCTTTGGTGATAGGAAGAGTCATGTACTTTATTGAAAAATATGTTTAAAGATTCAGCATGAACTCAGGGGGAGCTTGGCTACTTCAGCACACATCAGATCTACAGAACGCTTCTTCCACATGAGGAGAAAAGGGGGAGAGTGTTGGTTTTTGATCCGCCCTTTGCCCTTGATGTCAAAGGGGGAGAGTGATATGGTGTTTGAAGATAATGATGTCAAATATTTGGGAAAGTGACATGGTGTCTTAATGTATCTATCTGTTGTGGTAACCAAACACCATCGTGGTTGCCATCAGGTCCAAAGGGGGAGATTGTTGGAAATATGATGCAGAGTGTTGTCCTTGATGGCAACCCACTGAATGAAGATAAAGACATGCGACTATTGACATATGCTGTCCTTGATGGCAATCCACCTGATGAAGTTATTCTTGACTTGATAGACCTGGTAAATAATGTAAATCTGATGTTTGTTGACAATATGATGCTGAGTGTTGTCCTTGAAAGGCAACCCACTTGATGAAGTTGTGCTTGAGAGAATATGTTCCTGATGAAGAAAATATGATGTTTCTACAGTGTGTACAGAAGGCAATGAAGAAAGGAATTCAGAATGTGCTCAAAATATGATGAAAAGAGTATGTCTCTTTGTATACGCGGGTTGGCCTAGGGGAAGTCGCGTATGCACGCGGAAAATAACGTGCCAAGTCGCGTATGGGCTAAAGCGCTCAAAAAGTGCAAAACCAAGGGTAAATTGACCCATGGTATTGGGTAATGATCCGCCTAATTGACCCCGTCTAGGTTTTTTTGGGCTCATGGTATTGTTTTGGCCCATGGTATTGAAAAAGGGGCTCATGGTATTGAAAAAGGATAAACATATATAAGGAGAAGAATTTCATTGTGCAAATTACATGTGTGAGAGAAAGATGTCTGAGCTTGAATGAATACTTCTCTGTGAAGTATATCTGTATGGAAAGGGTAAAGGTTTGATGATAGATCTGAATCTATGAAGCACTTATGAAGGAATGATGAAGCGGGATCTTTAGATCTGAAATGTACTTGTATTTGCTAGATCTGTTTATGGAGTGATTAGATCTGTGATGAGGCGAACATCTAGGCGAACATCTGTCTGAAGTAAAGGGTTGAATCTGAGCTGAATGTCTGATCTGATGAAGTATGCTGCTCTGTAATTATTGAAGATCTATACGCTACTTCGCCGTGGAGGAAGCGCGTATATACGCAGCTTCAGCGAAGAGAAAGCGCGTATGCGCAATAAAATATACACTGAGGTATACGCTGGTTTGTGTGGACGGAAGCGCGTATATACGCGACATCAGTGAAGTGAAAGCGCGTATGCAAACTAGGGTTTGCTGAAACAAAGGGTATGAAATATCTGATCTGTTCTGCTATGTTTCTGCTATCTGATCTATGTTGTTAAGTATCTGTTGGTGATGAATGTTTGTGCTTAAAAGTTTGGAAAGGGTCCAGTCTGGAAATATGATGAAATGTGGCCTGCAAGTGTTGTTCTATTGAAGTTGTTGGATCCAGTGTGAAAATTGATGAAACGTGGTCCAAGGTGGTGCTGAGGGTTGTAGCCTTCAGTCAGGGGGTTGTAGCTCCCTTCCAGGTGAGGCTGGTAAACGAGATCGGGGGTCGTAGCTCCCTTCCAGGAGAGGCTGGTAAACGAGTCAGGGGGTTGGAGCTCCCTTCCAGGAGAGGCTGGTAAACGAGCGCAGGTGGGTGCCTGCGTGCTGGTCAAGTCTGCGCCAGCACATATGTTGTAATATATTTTCTCTATATTAAAATATTGAAGGCTGAGCAACTGCAGCGGTGGTTTTCTCCCGACTTGGGTTTCCACCTAAAAATCCTGGTGTTCATGTGTGATGCTTTGTGTGATGGTTTATTCTGTTCTTACTGCACATGTTTACTGTTCATAGAACATCTGATGAATAACTGATGGAATGATTAAGTGAAGATTTAATGACATATCTATATCTCTGTGTATACGCGAGTTGCATAAAGGGGATCCGCGTATATACGCTAGTTTACTGAAGGAAAGTAGCGTATGGGTTATAAGGAATGTAAAAGTAAAAAGATTTGATTATGCAGTAAATACTGATTCACCCCCCCCCTCTCAGTATTTTTCCCAACAACCTCATTATATTAAGCTTATCATTTTCTCAAATTATTCCAACATATTTCTAATGAATGAATTGGACTGAGTTCATGTTATGAGTTATTGAGTTCATGCTATGAGTTATTTTTCTTTTTAAAGTATTGCATTTTCTGTTCTCAAGTGCCCTACATAGTTTAGAATAGGTTTTTCTCTGTTTTAGTGTGACCAACAACTTCTCTTTATCAACACTTAGTTCTTGTCCTCTTAGAATAAAAACACAAAATCAAAAACATTGAAAAAAACACTAAACACAACGTAGTGAGAAACATATACCTAGGCACATACAGTGCACTTCACTTCAACAGTTTACTAGCCCTGGTTGACAATTTATGACATCAATTTAGGAACACTAAGTTGAGAAGACATTTTGGTGCCGTTGCCGGGTGTTACACAGTAATTTGTCACCGTCCCTACCATTCCCCGTCCCGCACAATGGAGGACCCATTATGTGACCTGTGAGCAATGTCAAGCCTTGAAAATACCTTCATTGCATCCCTTTCCATGAGGACAACATTTCTCATTGTTTATCATTTCCCGAATGAGAGCCCTACAAACACATGTTTGCATTGGCTTAGTTTGGTAGCCCGTTATGTACTCGCGCCGTGGGGAAAATTAACCTTTGAGCCCGCGCCAATTGGCGCTCTGTCCCAGTTAAGCACACGCGCCAATCTTCTTTTGGAAAGTTTAAAAAAAAAAAGAGGCGAAGTTTCGATTACAACAACTTCGTGGATGAGTCATCAGGAGTGGTTTCGACTGAATAAACACGACCTTCCTCCTTTGGCCTCTTGTTTCCACCATATGGGGAACCTCCCAAAGGATAAGGCCTCCCTTCCACTATTGTAGGGATCCCAACCTCCTCCTCTCCTCTATAAATATAGCCTTCATCCATTGATGAAAGGGCTGAATGGCTGAATGGCTGAATGGCTGAAAGGCTGAAAGGCTGATAGTCTTGAAGTGCTGAAGCTTTGCATCTCCCTATTCCCAAGTGCCTTTGTGCTGTAAAGAATCCCTTCTTTCCCTTAAGGCCCATTCAAGCGAGGAGACCATTGTTACGAGACTCTGGAGAGGTTTCCCTTTCCTTGGCGAGCTTTGCGAGACGTGGACGACCGGAGACCCGTTAGAAGGAGGCTGCGACGTCAGAACTTGGTTGTAACTTCTATTCGTTTATCATTTTAATAGATGACTATGATTATGGTTCCACTCTATTTTCCATCATGTTAATGCGAGTAATATCTTTTCTGACCGATGTTTAGTTACGTATGCTGGTTCCTATGCTTGTATCTGTTCGTTTCTTCTGTGTGCAGGTGTTCATCCACGGAGATCGTGGAAGGATTGTGATCTGCCAGGGCTGAAGGACGGGGACATCTCTTCTTCGGATCTAGCATTGGAATCCAGGTAGGCTCTTATCCCAAGTCTTTCATTCGTAACTAGGAGCTTGCGTCATAGCATTGTTTGTTTGTTGCTAGACCCCTGCTGGGCTAGTAGGGATCGCCTCTGTCCGCAGAGGGGATTTACCTCCTCAACAAATTGGCGACTCCACTGGGGAGCGTCCGGTTTTCCTTGTCTCGTTTATGATTGTTTCGATTTGATTGTTTCTCCTTACTTGATGAGCCTTCTGGGTTGGGTTCTTTTTGTGTTTTGGCTTTTGGTTCAGCCCCCAGAGGATCAGATCTGACCTCTGCTTTTCCGAATTTTCACCTTTTCATAGTTGGCTTTATTGGCGCGAGTTTAGCCCTGACAGTCGCGCCAGTTGGCGCATGTTGTTAGTTTATCACTCGCGCCATCCCCTGTCTGGCGCGGATTACAGCCAGACAGTCGCGCCATTTCCTGTAGGTGGTAGGGTTACCCTTGTTCGGAAGCTTCTTTTGGTCAGTACTTTGCGTCTGGGTTTGTTTTAGATTCAGCTTGAAGTGGGAAGTCTGGTCTTGGTTGGGAGAAATTCTTTG